>VXCM01000537.1:229595-392414 GCA_014773175.1 Lucifuga dentata
CCTCCCCCCCACTGGCTCTTCCACACTCCAGACCTCCTTAGCACACAAACACAGACCCCTATAACAAGAAAACAAGTCCACAGACAACATCCACACAATACTGTGTAGCACTGTGCAAGATTAATATAATATATGAGACCTTCAAATTCCACAAACATTCACTAATAGTGTGTTGTCCTTCTAGGTACGTGTCAATATTGGGTGAACAGGTTTGATATGTCTGGTACAGACATAGAGGCTTAAGTACACAAACACAAACACACATTATGAAAAACAAGAAGGAAATATGACCCAAACCAACAGGAGAACACTGAGAGGAGAAACGTATCCACACACATGCAGAGGACGCGGAGCCTTGTTTTTGTGAGGCAATATGGAATAACACATTTATCACACACACAAGTAGAGACCGAGTAAATATACACACACATAATTACAAAAACATAGACAGATAGACAAACACACAAAGACACCCAGAAGCAGTCACCCAGCCATACACACCACACACCTAACTGCTGATAATCCCCTAGACACAGGAACACACACACAAACACACACATACACACACAGCGTCATTATGTTTATCACTGTGAACCAGCCCACCGACACCCATCACTCTAATTCCATTTGTCTGTTTAGATTCGTTTTGCTTTAATCCTCCCTTGTTTGTGCACATCTGCAAGCACTGCAATAAAGAGAAAGACAGGGAACGAAAGGGGGAGAGAGAGAGAGAGAGAGAGAGAGAGAGAGAGATCACAGAGAGCACCATCCCTCCTGAGTTCACAGTCCCTGTAGCTCCAGCAGAAGGGGCAGACAGGCATATCCTTGCCCACAGAGAAGCTCCCTGTCCCAGCCACAGAGCTGCCGCCAGGCCCGCAGGCCCCAGTAATCACTGCAAACAGTCAAACACCCAGTCACACAGGCTCTTACACCAACACAACATTACAGGCTTTTTACACAGTATTACACCACATCTTATTATCCCATTCAAGTCCCTCTATTAGCGCAATTGGATGGTGGGATTTTCATTTGTAAATTGGGGGATTTTAGATTAGCTTGTCTGTCAGCGATGAAATGCCCCCTGAGACTATGAATTATGTGACCAATCACATATGAATCAATGCTTACGCATGCTGTAGTCTATGAATGGATGGTTTTAGCAAGCGGAAATTAAGCAACTTTAGCATGTTATGCATTTATACGGGATCATAGGTATTATCAATGCATACATCATAGCTGTTCAGGATGATGGTAATAAATTAGGCCTGCTGTAGATTTTTAACTCTTCAGACTGAGGATGTGAAATAAGTGCATGTCAAACAGCCCTGATGTACTGATGAAACATAAATAATACCATTTTTGTAAAGCTGACAGTAAGAAGTGTCAGCTTTTATGCTGCAAATAATATTCAGGTCTAATAGGGAATTATTAAAAGAGATAAATATTAGCTGCTATACACACCTAGCAGCATCATTATGCAGAACTGAAACCAGTCGGTTGAAAAGAAGCGAATGAATTATCCCTTTTCCTCCCCAGGCCTTCCATTCAGACACGGCGCGTGAGAGAGAGGGAGGAGAGAGAGGAAAAGAGGCACCCCAAGCTAGTCGAGAGACGCGGCAAATTATGAAAATGCCTCTCTGTGTCCTAAATGGAGGCCGAGCTCTTTAATGTGGCACAAAATTAGAACCTGGGGGAGGAAGTGTGGCCCGCTTGATTGGTGAAACCCCTCCTGGCCCACTACCCTCCTTCACTCCCTCCCTCCCTCTCAAAGCACACAGAGATATTATCCAGTGCCTGGTGACTCTCTCTTGTATTGGGGAAACTGAAGGACCCCAGAGAGAGCCCAGCGGCGTCCATGAAGGTGCCTAATTTGTCAGTTTACTCCTCAATTATTTAAATAGATCTAAGAAGGGAGCGGAGAATGGAGCTTTTTCCTGCCTCTTCACAGTCAAAGCACAGAGAGACCTTTCTCCACGGTAGCCATTTTCAATTACGCTCTGCACTGCTGTCTTTGATATACAGAAGTGCTGTAGTGGAGAGAGGCTATATCAAATAAACAAATGTGTGTACACAAGATAACAATAGGAACATGTGGGTAACATTCAGTTTGCTCGGAAGAACTCAAAGTTATTTTGCGTCCACAAATTTACAGATTAAAGTTAACTTTATGGACATGTGCTCACACAGTGAAGCACTTTCATCTGTTAAGTAATATGCCTGAGCACCACACACACATACATGTGCATGCAGCTACACCCTATCAGTGAGGATTAAAGTGACAGGTTTGGATACAGACCAAGGACCCTGTGTTACTCATCCCTCTGATCTGCAATCTATTCATACTGTCTGGGTAAACCACCACCACCACCACCACCACAATCATCATCATCATCATCACAGTCACTGTCCCTCACATCCAGCTGTGGTACCAGTTCACATTGTGTGGTAATGCCAGCTCTCAGCCAGAGAGACCACTGGAGGTATGTGGGGCCCAGGGCCAAAGATTAGCAAGCGGTTGTAGATTGATCCTGGAAATGGAGATGTCACATTCCCAAACCCTCTGACATCTAATCCCTCATATCTGCCTCTATTGTTTGGTTTGTTTTACTAGAGGGGTGAGAATGTGGAGGCTGAGGAGGACTAGGATGTTGTGAAGGTAGAGTGGGTCCACTCAGGGTCCTGAGGCGACTTTATCTCTAGCAGGCATCTGGCAGAGGTAGGTAAATGGGCCTTTCTGTGTCCGAATGCCTTGCTGCAGACCCCCACTGAGATGAACTCTCATCCGAGCTACAACAATCACTTTCAATAAGCCCTTATATCTGCAGCAACACCAGCACGACAACCTACAATATACTGTAATAGGCTGGTTGCGTCTATACAAAGACATGAGCAACAAGACAATGGCATAGCCCTTTAAATACAGGAAAGACATTTGCAAATGGCAAAAACACTGGCCACAATGGGTGTAAAGACCGAAAGACAAACATTAACATAAAGAAAAGCACTGCAAACACCTTTACAAATAAACTCAGCAAACCTGCAAACACACCGTACCTGTACTTCAGACATACACTCACACAAATGAAAACAAGCCGCTACAGTCAACAGACTGACATTAATGGGCCTAATTCTACCCAATACACATCCATGATATATACCATCTATCAGCACTAATAACTGCTGAACCTCCATTGAGGTCACAAGACAACTGGCTAGAATTGTTTATTTAGATACACCTGCAACTTAGTATGGTAGAAAAACAATCCTGTGCTAAAAATATGCGAGGAGTTCACAGGCATTAGCGACATTCACAAAGATGGGTGGCACATCACAGACATCCTTGAAACAGGTTTAGGAAAGGGATCTGCAGGCAAAGTTTTATAGAGTGTAAGATTGTGTAAAATCTGTGGCCAGCTCGGTATATCATGCCTCTCACACCCTCTATTCTCTTCCCAAACACTAACCAGCACACCCCACACCCCTCTGCCTCGCTCCATTCCAAGCCTCCATGCAGCCAGAGAGAGGAGAGGAGATAGGCCCAGTTGCTAAAGCTGTCTTTTCAGCCCCTGCTCCCGCTTGGTCTATCTGAGATACACAGCATGCGGAGGTGTCGCTTTTCCGCTGGCATTTCGGACAGTATCTACTTATAGACGAGAGAAAAAGAAAAGAAAAACAGAAGGGGTATTATCAGGAAGGGATGAGAGCAGCAAAGGCATTTTGTCTTTTTATTCCCCTCCTAAGCCCTGGGCTTTGCTCCCAATCCGATTGGTCGATACGGCCAGGGATGTAAATGAAATGCAAAGAGGAATAAGGCTGGCTTCCCATCTCCAATGTGTGTGCCCCCCCCCCAACTCTAACTCGCTCTCTGGCTGTTTGTGGTGTTGTGTTTCTGTCGCCCATTCACAGACTTGCTGCTCTCCCTGTTTCTGTCTCACCCCTCACTCTTCCTCGTTCCCCCTCTCACTCCACATCCCTCTCCTCTCGCTGGCTGGGCTCACAGCTCTTATCTCCTCAGATGCCCCACATTCCAGCATTGCCGTGGCTCCATGCCTGCATCCCTGGTCACGGCGATTCCACGGGTNGCCCCACATTCCAGCATTGCCGTGGCTCCATGCCTGCATCCCTGGTCACGGCGATTCCACGGGTTCCCACAGTCTTCAGCAGCTTGCTGATTTAGGGTGGGCAACTGACTCTCAGAGACAGGGAAGAGGAGAGGAAAAGAGGGGTTAGAGAAAAATGGGGTGAGAGAGAGAGAGAGAGAGAGNAAAAAAAAAAAAACAAGAAAAATGGCATTTATGAAAACACAAACACAATGTTGAAAATACACACAAATATTAATTTATGAGGTTAAAACATAGTTAAAAGAAATTAAGTTACAGTATTATATAGAAGAAATATATCAAATTTTGTTGAGAAAAAAAAGGCTTCCAAGAATGTATTAAGAAAAATTAATCTTTATTGGAATATTTTAATTTGGAGAAATTGAAAAGTGACAGTGCTTTCCTTGTTTTATGAGAAAGAAAACCATCTGTCCCAGGTTGAATCTGACCAAAGCCCGCCAACGGCCGCTACCAAGCCTGTGAACAGAGACGGCAGATTACATCCCGACAAAACTACACGTACTGAGATTTCTCCTGGTATCTCTAACAGCAGGCTCGTCCAGCGATGGTGTAAACAGTTTAAGGAAATAAACTGGCTCAATCTCGTAACAATTCATATGGCACCAGACTCAAAAAACATCAGCACCAACATCAAAATCAATTACAGAAAGCATGTATTACTGCTGTCCCCCACAAGAGTGCAACTGACGACTTGGATTGTGAAAATACCCCATAAAGATTTAAGAGTGTAGTTCAAGTGTTTTCAGTCCACTCGCCATGTTCGCATGCCACAACTCTAAAGCAACCCTGATGAGGCTAAGAATCCATTTGCCTGAGAACTTGAAGGCTGATGCAGGGATCCACGCATCCCTGAGAGTTACTATCACTTTGTCCTCTAAACCACTCTGCTTTCCAGTGTGTGTCAATCTGCTTATTGACTATGATTTTATGTGGCTACATTCTGAAAGGGAAAGGGGCTTGGATGGAGCTTTGAGCAAACACATGCAAACATAACTCAACACACAAACACACCTCTAAAAGGGTCTCTGGCACTTTGACATTTCACATTTCATGTAAATCCATGAGGGATTACAGGCCTGCTGTCAGGAAGGAACAGAAGAAAAAAAAACACTCATCTAATCCATTAGTTTTAAACATTTAAAGGACCATCTAAGATAGACTGATGGAAGATGGAGGGGTGGGTGGGCAGTGCTGGTGATTGAAAGTGAGGACTGTGTGGCACAAGTCTGTCCTAGATTAAACAGCCACTCTAATCCCCCGTTTCTGCCCCAAATTGTCTTTTCCTCAATCTCAGTCTTTCTATCCTAATGTGAGAAAAACAGAACGAGAGCAGAAGCTGAGGCCAAATAATCACCATGTTAAAAGCTATGAGAGCAGCAGAGGAGCAAAAAGAATGAATTAAAAATAAACCATTCGACTGAGTGAGTTGGAACAACTTGATTTGGGTTAGTTGAGGCTTCCAAAGGTCAAGCCATGTCCTTAGGGGACCCCTGGGCCGACTGTAAACATTCATCCAGTGAAGCTTGGCTCTGTCATTTTCACTCCATCCTGTGTGCAGACTTCTGTTTCTGTTTGTCTTTAACATGCGTTGTGATAGCACGTCTGCATCAGCAGCATAGCCCTGGATGAATAGTGAAAATCTCTGTGTCCTGTTTTTGTTCAGTGAAACTGTCTGATTACGATAAGTTGTAGAAAACTCAGTCAGGTCAACTGGATTCAGGTTTTTAATTCTGAAACATTTCACCATCCATCCACATGGCTCTGTCAGTCAGAAATGAATGCAAAGAAGGAGGTTAAACCTCCAGTAACTACAGTAACTATGGTGTCCAAACACAACTAACCTTCAATTCAAATCAAACAGATATTATTCGAATATTTTGAATAATGCGTGATGTGAACTGCATCATTCAAATTTAAAACAATGAACAAATTTCAAACAACAAATTTCAACTTCTAATTTTCAATGGTCCCCTGGTTGGATGCAGGACCTGTCCCCAAATTTCTTTGGAAGGGAAGACAGCAGGGCACTATAGGTGGTGGGTAGCTTGTATGAGACCTCCATTTCTGTTGAGGGAAGGTTTCTCTACATGAACATAAATGGCCTCCTTTACTCCTCTCTCAAACCAACGATCCTCTCTGTCCAAAATGTCCAAAGTGTATCTGATTACGAGCAATTCTCTAATCTCTGATATATACAAATTTTAACAGTCCAAAGTCAGTCCACTCTCTCAAATTTTAAGCTTATTTGGTCAAATCTGTTTAGCCAAATACTTAACCAAACACCACTTCATCATCCTCTACCCTTCTGAACCTCCACATTTTAAGTGGAAGAAGAGGCCCACTGGCTCAGACTTTGTCCCCACTGTCTTGCTCTTTGGCTGGACTAGCAGCACACACAGTGTGTTAGCTTCATGTGGGTCTCTCTGGACCTCGTCATGGGGTTTGCCTCTGTCTCTGACGGAGTCTGTCTCTCTCTTTGAGCAGGTGAGTAATGGCAGAGCGGATGGCAGGAGCCTGAGGATCAGTGTGTTCCTTCTCTAAATAGAGAGTGAAGTGCTGGGCGCTGCAGGTCAGCAGGCTGTCTGGACTGAAGCCCTGGTGACCTGAACGGAGAAGCCGCTCACAGGCCAGCGCCAAGTTCTTGTCCCAGTTTGGAGGGTAGTCTGAGTAGGCCTCAACAATCTCCCTGTACAGCTGCCGAGTACATAGTGACAGAAAGACAGAAAGAGAGAAAGTTGATGTTATTAAAAGTAACACACTAGGTGCTGAATTTCTGTCACACTTTGCCTTGCGAAGCACATTCTGCCTCTATTATGATAAAATGGCAGTATGGCTGCATGTTTGTTGCGGTCAGACTCACAGTGTACGACAGTGCAAGAAGGCGAGCGTTCCCCCCTCCCTGCATCCTTTCTGCCAGGTCAAACAGAAAGAAAGCCGTCTTCATTCTGAAACAAAGCACGCAGGCTCAGGGCTAAGTGCTGGATGGATGAGCCATGCAGATTCACATTCTCAGACGCACCAGTCCAATGGAGTGATTTATGTAGATGCTGCTACCAAATACAATGTACATGTTGATGCTCCACCACACAAGACTGGTTTATGGAGATATTCTAGCAGGCCAGCATGCTTTGTGACGCAGCTTTTATCTGCACGCTAAAGTATACAACAGCTTCAAAGAGGGAACAAAAACCAGCATTTACTGTAAAATGGTTGCTGTACTACCTGGCTTGCCACATCTCCTCATTAGCAACACGCTCCCAGGACCCAGAATGGAAACTGTTCAGACATAGAAAACAGATTTCTTAATCACAACTGTTTCAGACAGTGACTTATGCGGAGTTCCACTAACTATAAATGATTCTAATAGATTGTTCTCTTCAACTATGCAGGCTTTATACACTTAACATCAGTGTTTGAGGCATAAACATTAAATGACTGAGGCAACAATACTCGCCAGCACATTAGGCATGGAGTAAACCGTATCTCCCTTTTTTACTTTGTTGTGACTTGTGACTGTAAACACTTGACCTCTTCTTCAAAAGAATATTTTAGTCGGGTTTGTGGGCACTGACGGACACGCTTGTCACGGGGGTGCAGGAAATAATGTCACAGTATTCAACTGTGGAATCTCAGTGAATGAACAGCTGCTGGCAATAGGAACTGAATATGAAGCTTTGACTAATTCCAGTTTTGACACAGTTATTGACACAAGGCAATAAGAAACATTTTTTTTCCTCATCTGTCTCATTTCAAATGGATCATGGCATAACGTCTTGCTCTGGTTGAATTCACAATGGATCGCAGAATGGAAAACAGAGGAAAACCTCACTGAGGGAAGTTCTGTGGAGTCTGTGGCAGTTTGACCAAAACCCAAAGAGAGAAGAGAGACAAGAAGAAATTTTCTGCTGCAGGTGAGGAGGCACATGGTTAGAACTGAGTGAGTAAAGTTTATTCCTGTCTGAATGAAATTTTCTGATGCCATACATCCTGATATGTTAGATGCACCGTCCAGAAGCATTGATGGTCCTCTGTGTTGATGTCTCTGTGTGTGTGTGTGTGTGTGTGTGTGTGTGTGTGTGTGTGTGTGTGTGTGTGTGTACCTGTTGTGTGGCTCACTCCAGTTGTAAATGTTGCGAGTGCGATGGGCCCATTCCTCTGGGTCAAATTGCTTCTGAGCAGGCACCAGGTAGTCACACACACCGAGGGGCCAGTGAGTGAAGCTGCGCTCCCAGCTTGGGTCTCCATCTGGAAGCCCAATGCAGGCAAACACAGGCTGCCTCCTGCAGAAAAACAGATAAAAAAGAACACACAAGCCGACTTACACACATAAAATCAGATAGAGGCTTGACATCACTCACATTCAACTTTAAACATCACTCAGTCTCACCCCAGGTAAATGCTGATGAGACAGCATGTACGCTAACTCAAATACGTTTCCTCACTTCCTAGAACCTTCTAGCTTTCTTCCACTCCCCCTGCTGCTCACCAAAGGTTTAGGCCCTAAGGGTTAATCCCACAGGTCAGTGTTGCCCCACTGAGAGATAGGCATGTTGGCTTAGTAAACACTGCCCCCTGGTGGGATTGGTATTAACAGGTCTCCAGCCCCTTGCTGATTGTCAGTCCCTTCAGAAGGAATGAGTGGTGAGAGCAGAGAGCAGCAATCAATCCACAAGAGACTGACTGAGACCAAATCAAGTAGATTAGTCCACTTCTGCAGTTCATCAAACTCATTTTATGGCATTGAAGTGTTCTATGGGCTTATCTTCATCCTGCACTCACTGCTGTGTTGTGTGCTCATTAGATCACCCACTTGTTCATTTGGCCCATTGTTGTCCTCCTCATTCACTTTCTCTCAATTTCATACTTTTCTATTTATCTCTTCGTTTCACCCCTTTATTCTCTCTCTCTCTCTCTCTCTCTCTTCTCACTCACTGTTTTAGCTCCTTACTGTGTGTTGTGGAAGAGAAACTGTTCCAGATTGAAGGTGTCCTTTCCCTCGGGAAAGGCCGGATCCCACCAGCAGCCAGGAAAGTGAACCCCAGGGTGGTGCTGACCCAGCTTGGCCACATACCAAGTGTATGTCATCATCTGCAGAAAGAAGACCAAAAACTCAGTTCAATGTCTTCTTTATAAAAAGAACCTGAACTCCTCTAAAGAGAAAGACTGATTGACATTAGTCTAGGTATTTTGCTTGTGAATTTGGTTTTTGTATGATGTACAGCTCTGACATCAAGCTTAGTTCTTAATAATGCTATCATCTACTACATCAAATATCAAAACTTTAACCAAAAAGTAGATTCAATAGACTCTACATAAACAAGATAGTTGAGAAATCGCAGTTCTGACCTCTTGGTCGACCAGGCGTACATCGGGCCGTATGCCTTGGCAGTAGTGTAGGTAACGCAGGGAGTTTCCAGGCAGATCTCCTCTGGTCAGGATGATTGAGTCTGCTGGGAACGAGGCCAGAAGCTCCCTGCCAAACCTCTCCACCACTGTGTTCCTGCTCTGATCACACTCCCTGAGTATCACCACATATACCATAATATTACCTACTAACATTAACAGAGGCTGTGTTTACTCACATGTAAAAGGGGCTGAATGCAACTGCTTAGACGTGTGACATGTCTAAGTGTGTGTGCATGAGTGTATCCCTGTTTGTATGTGCACTTTCAAGGTGCTCTGAGGGTATGCTGTCAGTGCCCCCACCCCATCCCCTCTGCAGTCACACCGGCTGCCTATCTAACCATGGAGAGACAGGTGTGATGGGTCTGACAGCACAGGCCATGCTCTCCCCACTGATCAAAGCTGCTGGCTGATGACTGCCTGGCAATCCCCAGTACTACGCCAGTGTAATCTGCCTTCTCGGACAGCTAACATCTCAGCCTGAGCTCTGCGAGTGGAATCTATGTGCTAACCGTGCCTCTTTAGCACGGTTAGCACATAGAAGTATGAAGCACAGAAGAGAAACAAATCAGGTTGACTCAGGGAAAATGAAAGCACAGGGATTTAAGAATGAACTAGAATAAGAGAGCTTTTATTCCAACTTTTAACTACACAGAAGTACTTGAAAGAAACTTTAGACACATTTGGACACCAACATAGCTACTGTGAAAAAAATTGATAAAATCATTGATAATTCATTGATTGCACAGATGCATCCACCCATTGAACAGAAAGTCTGTGTAGCTGCTTTTTTGACATTAGGAACAAAAGTAAGTTAAAAAGAAGAGCAGCATGACACAAAAACACTTGTAATTGTACTTCTGAATTCCCTGCAGCAGTATACTAAACTAATTAGGCAGTGAAAATTTGTTGATGATATCAGCTACTGAAAACAGAGGAAGCTGTTATAGAATTTATTATAGCGGTGTATAAGGTGCGTGACAAAACTGAACGGTACTAATAATTAGCAATGCCATATATTGCCGTGTATACATTATACAGCGTGTTTGTAGACAGAAACTTAACGATGGTTGGTTGGGAAATTTGGTAGCTGTAGGCTACAGTATGAAAGATTTAATGTAAAAGGCAGAGCAAAGTAAGGTTGTTTTCTTTTTAAATGAAGTTTGTTAACTGAGTGGAATCCTCACCTGTGATTGGAGTGTACCATATGTGCCAGCAGACACATAGTGAGGACCCAGCCTGTGGTCTTCCACACCCCCCCATGGCCCAGCCTCCTCTCCAGCCCAGTGTGTGTCCAGCTCAGTCCCAGGCCTGCCAGCACACATACTGCAGCATCACTCTGCAGCCAGAAACGCTCAACCTGCAGCGATTGAGAATGCACATGTACACACATAAACATACCAGTATTTCCTGTTGTTGTTGTTTTTTTGTTTTGGTTTTTTTTTAAACGTAGGAAGTGACAGTCGTTTTGGTTTTGAGTCCAAGATTCACTCCTGGGCCCATTCCAGGATGAGCTTCAGGAGATCTCGCTGTTTAATTAGTGCTGTTACTTCAAAAATTACAGGTATATATATATGCCTGTATATATATGCATACTGTATATATATATATATGTAGAGAGAGAGAGATTTTTTTTTTAATATGTACAGAACATAGATAGATCCACGTAAATGAATACACAATCAAATGCTTGACACAAACACAGTGAAGTGAGAGGATTGCAGACTGAGTCAAAGTCAAGATCCCACAGCTCACCACACCCAGCAGCAAGGGTCTGCGGATGTCCAGGTTGGCCCTCCAAGCAAAAAACAGCGAGTAGACCAGCAGCATGGTGGTCAAAAGCCAGGATGTTGAGCAGCACGTTCTACGACAGGAACAGAAACGTGTAAGCACTCGTCATGTGGACTACTCTGAAATATTCATCTACCATTTCACTAGCAACGTATAAAGGTTTATCTAAAAGTACATTTGTTTTGAGTATGCCCATGAAAATTATTGATGCATGGATGGACTTCACAAGCCAGCGAGCTCAGGAATGTCTAGAATGAGTCAATAATGAGCTTCTGCCAAATGCTGAGTCACACAGTCATTACAGTACAGCTGTAAAATGTACTTATAAATGAAAAAGAAAATATTTTAACCCTTACAGAAAAAAACAATTGCTTATCTGAGCTTGACGAGACACTTTCAAGCCAGGGAAAATTACATTAGATTCTCCTGTCAACAGACTGACAGAATTGTTTCATCGGTTTTTACTCACATTACACACACTGATAAGAAGTGAAAGTTAATTTTTTAACGATGTGCTGTGTTGATGTTCTCTGGGTTGCACATCAGGCATTTCCATGCAAACAGTTCAATACTACTAGCATGTGCATAGTTTTGCTTTTGAAATCCTACAGAATGACCTTTCACTTTTGTGTTTGTGTATGTGTGTGCATGTGTGTAGCTAAGTTATGAAAGGGCACTCCAGGAACATGGGAAGCAGGGATCGGCCTAGGGAGAGGTTTTCCTGCCCCTGGGCTTCACTATGCTTTATCAGTGCCACCCCACAAACCCCAGCAAGGCACGACTGTAATGAAGCTGCCAAACTGCCACATGCAGATACATGCACGGATTTACTTTCATAACACAAACATTTTGTGAAATTTCAAAATATACTCATACATCAACTCTTCTTCATTTGAATGCGTTTGTGACCACTTGACAGTTGGGTGCCTCGGTGTTTTTGTGGTTTTTTTTTTCTAAGTTCAGCATTTTGTCAGTGAGTTTTGTTCCCTGTGTTTTACCTGGGGGATTAGATTTTTAGTTGAAGTGTCTACTATCATCTGCGTGTGTGTGACAGAGTCTGGTGTGTTGTACGGTGGTGTCTAGCTCATCCTACCTCTCCCATGAGGAGAGGAGCAGGCCCATTCCAGCTAGCACCAGAACAGGAGGCGAAAGGTCAGCTACACAGTGGTCCAGCTGGGCCCTGACACACGCACACACATACACACAGACAGACACAAACACAAGCACATGTAGGATGCACACCAAAGACAAACTCCAACTGCATCACTCTTAATGCTACAGAAATCAAGGACACCAATTATTAAATGCCCTCCATCCCCTATCTAAACAACCTCCTTGGATTGTGAGTTCCTCCTTTCAATCGGATTGACAGATAGGATTGACTGTGTCATCCACCCCCTGCTGCCCCATCCTCTCCTCACAGCGCCTGTCAGTCACAGAGCACTTGCTCAGAGCAGAGAGATAGTTTCCTGCCTCTTCCTTAATACCCATCTCTATTTGACAGCTTATTGAGTCCCTATATCTCCCAATGAACACTATGTGTGAGTGTGCTCTCGAGTGAGCGTGTGTGTGTCAGCTTCTCCAACGGGTTTATGTCTCCAGTGTGATGTGCCTGTCATGTTTGCCTCTCTTCCCATCTTGAAGGTGTTCTTGTCCATCAAGCAGTGGGGGAGATGGGAAGGGATGGGTGCTTGGCAGATGAGGGGCTGGAAGTAGGGGGTCTTAAGACTCGCATGCACCCCACATCCCGTCAGCTGGAGAACGATACCAGGAGTGGGAAGACTGTGGTGGTGGTGCTAGATGGGAGGGTGAGGGGAATGAGAATTGGGTGGAAGTGGTGAGTGGGTGGATGGGGGGTGGGAGGGGTGCTGGAGTGGAAAAATACAATTTCTCCGGCTCTATTGCAGTGTCTGTCATCACAGCTTGTCACGCTTAAACACCAGAGCTGAGTGATCATTCCAAACTGCTGGAGAAACAGAACACAGCGATATGGCCTTCTAAGCAGGTTCAGTTCTGCTTTGATGGGAGACAGTGGAATGGGAAGAACAAAAGCTGCTGGGGAGAAGAAGGAGAGAGAGAGACAGAGATGGGCTACAGAAATGATTCTGGGCTCTCGCAATGAATTGCGTACCTGAGGTTAAACCTGTGTAAAACACCAGAACCAATGCAAAAAGCAGCTGGGTTCTCCAACTCCAGGAACCATGTGTGCCCCCTGCTGAGCCTCAGATTAAATCCCCAAGTTTTTTCTGCTGTGTCTCCATACTCCATCTTTAACTCTACATTCCTACTGTCTTATTCTAAAATACATGATGACACTGTCAACAAAGATGTTACACAATCATAAAAAAAAACATCTGTTTCATCTACAAAAAAAAAACGTGAAAATATGTGCATATGCCACCTGTGATTAATGTTTCGACAACTTCATCAAAAACAAAGGTGACAAAGGCCACGTCGTGTGGTCATACTCACTGGAGCATTGTAGACAGATTCACAGAGCTGTCTGTCTTTGCCTGTAAACACAGTGACAGTACAAGTAAATAACTGTTTCTGGATCAATAAAAATTTGCTGTTAGTAGATCTTTACCGCTAGTGGGGCAAAAAAGTTTAACATTTGACTTGAGGATGTGCAAAAGTAGCATGATTTTGCTTAGCCAATGTCATGCAATCTACCCAGAATATTTTGAGAAGTAGATAATCTGAGCTCAGCGCTAGAGGAGAACGAGGAGGTCATCAAAATCATTTGTTCATCCTCTAAGGACCACAATTATCCATAGCAAATTAAATGGAAATCCAACTATTAGTTTTGTCAAAAACCAAATTGTTGGACCAATGGAAACTGACCTTGCGATTGTGTTAGAGGAAAATTATGGTGTTGTCTGTAGTAAATGTAATTGCTATGCTGCTAGCAGGGGTACAAATTGTGTATACAGTATATTAACTTAAATATGTTCAGGAAAGCATTTGTACATTTGTACGTGTAAGGTATGCCAGCATGTATGAGTACCAGACTGAAGGTGCCATATTCAGCCCTCAGCAGGTGGGTCAGGAGGCCAGACAGCGTGGTCTGGTCTCCCCAGCTCCAGCGGGCCATGTTGAGGTAGGATGAGATGGGCAGGTAGATGTAAGGCAGAAATCCCCCAAGAAAACATGCTCCCAGAGACACAAGGCCACACAAAGACAGCTCCTGTCAAGATCATATGGAACAAGTCAGATAGTCTGCCATGCCCCTCTACACTGGCATAATAAAGGAAAGGTGGTTTAGCTTATGGAATTTGTGTTGGCTGTATGTGAAACCAACATAAACGTCTTTGATATAAAGAGAGGGTCCAAACCCTGTGAGAGTGGAGTCTGTAAAGGACCCAGGGAATGATGACCAATACATACAGCACCAGGGTGTGCTGGTTACAGAGTCCTAAGCCGCAGCATAGCGCCCCCCAGTGTGCAATCTGAAAAGGGTAAAGTAATTCAGTTCAGCACTGTAAGCTAAATAGGAGGAAAAATTCACAAAAGTAACTAACCAGACAAAACATCTAAGGAATGGTGAGAAGAAATTGAAACATGTTGTGCTGGACCGTGTTTCACCTTCCTCCTCTGGGTGGCATTTTCAGCAGAGTGAAAGCCGGCAGTCAAGAAGAAGAGCAGACCAACAAAAAGGTTGTTCATAGTGAAGACCTCAGCCATCATGGACCACTGCCAGCTCAGCCTGGTTACTGCAAACAGCCCTCCAGCCAGCACTGCTCCTGGACCAGGTCCTGCCAGCCTGAGACAGGAAAGAAGACAGGTGAGGGAGAAACCTTCACAGTGACTAGGAGACTTGAGAAAGACCTATCACTCTTCCAGAAAACCCCAGGAAGATCCTACAAACGAAACAAAGATGCTATTTTGACATAAACAAACTACTCTGTATCACAGCGTGGCTCCGAACAATCATTAAATTATTTAATTTGAACTTACATTGTAGTGACACAAAAAGGGAAAAAAAACAACAAAGCCAGCAGCTTCATGCAAAATTTAAATTGTGCCAGTCAAAAGTCATCATTTTGTCCAGATTAATGCAGGGATAGATTATCATCTTCCTGAAACCCAAGTTTGCATCTCGGATAAGACCTTGAAAAAACCCAGTGAAATGGGCCACTCGTATATCAGAGCGTTTCCTCCCCAGCAGCCAGTTCATCTCACCGCAGACTGTTAAAGAAACCACCGTGTAGAGATAGCACTTTATCCTCCGCTTCTTAAATATAATGGTGCACAAAAGTTTGCCGCTTCCTCCTCTCCTGTACTGTCTCCATCTCTTTAGTGGTAATTGAAGCAAACTTGGGATAATCTGTCACACACTAAGACCCACCACTTACCAAAATCAGAGACAGATGGGGAGAGAGGCGACAAACAATAGGGAGGGGAAGGGAAAGAAAGGAAAAATACTGCAGAGAAATGTGCGTTAAGGGGTGAGACTGTGCGGAATGAAGGATGAAATATAAAAGGAAAGAAAAAAGTTCAAGAAGAGAGGGTAAAAAAGCAGCCCAGTCCCCGGCACGCTGGCTCTGAAATAGGAGCAGGCTCGACAATTAGGGAAGTCAGGCAGTATGGCCCTTTCCGCCATTGTGTGGAGTGGCTTAGAGTCCTCATCAGCCTATCAGCTAACTGACAGGCAGAGAGCTGCTCTATTCAGCACCGCAGATACAAGCTGCAGGCCAAACGGCTGCCAGGTCCCTTATGACCCCACAATCCCTTGCCGGTGACAGCTTCAAGCTCCATAGCAAATTAGGCGCTCTCACATTACAATCGCAGAAGACAGATTCCATTAACGGTATCTGAAATTGAGTAGAGAGCAGGCCTGTTATCAGACCTGACTCATAAGCACCGCCATTAATCACGAGGCATGATACCATTTATACATTTCCAGCTCTCTGCCTGCCACTGTGATAGTCAGCCACAAAAGGCCTGATGAGACTTAGGCTAGGGGAACAATGGAGCTTTCTGAGGAAAGCGCAGTAAATCAGGGAAAAAAGGAGAGAGAGAGAGAGAGAGAGAGAGAGAGAGAGAGGAGAGTCGAAAAAAATTCTTGCTTGCTGACTACTTGCCCCTTTTTCTTGAGTTTTCTCTCTCCTTCTCGCCACTATTTTCTCCTGTGTTTAGTGTAAGGCAAGCTTGGTGAATGAGGATGTATATTCATGTGTGTGTGTGTGAGAGTGTGTGTGTCTATGTGTGTGCTGGGGGGCTGTGTTGATGGGGCGTCTAGGAGTGGGTTTTAATAAGAGATAGCAGCTTCTTTCTCACTGCACCGCTCCAGGAATTAGTTGTAACTTGAAGGAAGGATGAAGAAGGGTGGGAGGGGGGCAGATGGGGACTTTTGTTGAGGTGCAGAGACCCCCCGCACCCACAATTCTACCTCCCTGCATGGCAATTAACCCATAGCTCGTACACTTAGCAGGGGAGCTGGTTTGGGACAGCAGAGGGTGCTGCACAGTAGTGGGGGTCCACGGACAAGGTTATTACACCAAGCTCAGGCTTCTGAAGCCCTGTCTGATCACTAAGCAGAACTCATTGCATATTCACAGACGCTCGCACACACAAACACACACATTTCTCTTCTTCCACTTCTTTATTCTCCCCGAGCGCCTGACAAATCTCTCTGTTAAAGCTTGTCAGTCCTTAGGAGCCCAGTGATGTGTGTACAGTGTGGCTGTAAATGACCTGTCTGTCTGCGCGGGACCACCTGGGCCCTAGTCAGCCTCTCAGCCTCCCCGCGGCTCATTCTGCAGACTGGCTGCTCTCTGGGCACTCAGATAAAGCGGTAGACATTCTGACACCAGTGTGGCCATGTTCCCTGTTATCACGACTCAGCGCAGAGCAGGATGCTGCTTGTGCTGCAATGTTGTGGCTCAGTGACAATTGCCTGGTTGAGACATGGCAGAAGAATAACACGGTTGACAACAAGACTATTCTACCCTGAACGGATCCATCCTGCCAAAATGTCCGTGTCATCACTTGGGTAATTAAGTGAATGACAAATAAAGCTTGAAATGAAGCGCAATTTATTTCTAACTTGGAAAACCTATGAAATGGCAAATTTGAGAAATTAAATAGAAAACAGTTCTACATTTAGGTTCAGAGGGAAACAGACGATATCATGGGAAAATAATGAGTAACAATGATAGAATAGGCTCTGGTGAGTAGTGTCCCCTTCAAGGACGCGGCAAAAGCTGAGCATAATCACTTTGAAGTGTCAAAATGGGACTTGCCTCTTTTAACCCCTCAGCTCTGCAGTATGGGCCAGAGACTCACCAGCACCAGTCATCTAAATAACAGCACACAAAAAGCCTCCACCAGCACTCTGCTCTGAATGAGGCTTGACAATGCAGCTGGCCAACGGAGGCAGTCTCACATGCCACCCCGGGGATCTGACAATATACCACAGCTCTGTCATTGCAGATCAGCGCTGCGCTGTTCTTTAACCGAGCGGTGGTTTGGGGAAGCAGCGCTGGAAAGGAATCACACATTCCTGAAGAGGTTAGAGAGCCCGTAGAGGAGGTGGCCCGGTCAGGCTGGGACGGGGCTTTCCAGCTGGCCCTCGCCGACACCCCAGAGCTTTCCTCAGGCCAGCACATTAGGCAGGGTACTTAGTAGCTATTATGTGAAAGTGGTAAGTGTCCATTGCATTGGTTTGAAATTTCAAAGCCAAGCATGGAGGGAAAAAACAAGAGAGCTGCAACTGATACACAAATATGACCTGTGAAATAATAGAATCCATGGATTCTGCTGTATATGTGTGTCATGAATTAAAACACCCTAAGGCTATTTAATATATTTATATATTATTGATATTGTGATAGGAGACAGTAAAGTGATTGTATTTTCTGAACTAATTAGACTATTTTAGTTGAGTCAAATGAATACCGTCTCCAACTCTTAGATAATCATATCTAAAATGTGATTATGCCTCATCTTTTTTCACATAGCAATATCTTCAAAAAGAAATAATCATCATCAAAATCAATCAAAAATATAGTGATATTCTGTCGATATCTCCCGGCTATAATGTAGGATGCCACAGTCAAATTTTTTAGTCAATCACCAAAAGGAGCACTTCCCTGTCTTTCCTCCCTCATCCAGTGTGTGGCGAGGAAGCCGTGTGCTCTAACAGAGAGGTGGGTGGGTAAATATGGGACCCTGGCTCTGCTGCCCCCCTCCTCCAGGAGAGCGCTCCAGTACTCCAAGTGCGTGTAAAATTAATCACCACAATTCTGCTCAAACAATACAGCCACTGACATGACAATTTCTCCCAGAATGCCATCTTAATCTCCACCCAACACAAAAAATTACAGGAAGAGAGAGAGAAAAAAAAAACAATTTACAAAAATCCTGTGTTTATGCAATTCACTGAATGCCATTTTTGTTGCTGCTTTTTTCCAACAAAGTCATTAGGCACACACCAGTGATACATAAATGTCGCTGTATAGATTCCATTAACTAATTCTCAGTGAATTGTAATTGCCAAGTCTGATCCGTCTGTGTGCATGGTGCCTTATTAAGACTGCCTGTGGTGGGTGAGGAATGTAATATTGACGTCCGAAGCAGACACAATCTCAGGCCCACGGGCAAAAGGAATATTAAACTGGTACTGTATTCTGCTGTCTATCTAGCTCTCCCTCTCCTCCCCCTCTCTATCCCCATCCCGTAGCCAGTAATGAGGAAATAACATCTTCATTAGACATCTGTTTAACTGTATTAGAGGATGAGTCCTGGGGGAACCATTGGTTATGCTGAAGATGGAGGGAGTAAAGGAGGACTGTTAGACTACAATATGAGAGAGGAGATACTGCATAAATGCAACAAAAGGTCCACAGATTGGAGTCTTTCAAATAGACAAACCCAAAAATTGTCTCCTGCATTTTTAATAGGCAACAGTGTACTTTCGATTGCCACTTGGAATGAAGATTTTATCCAACGGGAGCAGATGTGAGAGGGAGGGGCAGTCTTGCCACCTGCAGGAAGAGGTGAGAACACTGAAAAATAACAACGCTTTTCAGCTGCTTCCAAGATATCAAGACTAGGCTACAAAAAGAATAAAACAATGCAAAGCGTTGTAAAAAAAAAAAAAAAAATTTAAAAAATCCCCGCCTGCGCACACAAACTGGTCCTGAGATGACCCCGACAAGGTACATATAACCTTCCAGCAACCCCACCCCTGTGGAAAAACAACCCACCTGAGTGGGCAGAGCGGGGCAGGGAGGGAGAACACCGTCAGGACCATATGGTGGAGGCCCTTATAAGGAACTGGGGACAAAGCACCAGGCAGGGGATGGCATCACGCCCGCCCTCCGGTCCACTGAGGTATCAGCTGTGCCACATGGGCCAGCTCTCGGCAGGGGAGCCTCTCGCAGGTGTGCATTTTGTTTCAACGGCTGCCAGGGAAGGGAGAGGCCAGACACGTTTGGTGTACATTGACAGTCTTGTTATGTAATCATGTGATCAAGCAAAGTGAGAAAAATGCTGATGGCTGAGGGTTGTTACACTGTTTTTCCACTCTGATGGCTGCCAGCGCGCTAGCGTGTCTGTCCCTGGTTTCTTGGGATAAGCTCAGGAATGGAGAGAAATTCCTCTCAGGTAGCAGAGATTCAGAGCAGCTTTAGCAGATAAACAGTGAAACGAGAGAGAGCACAGAATATAGCTGTCTGGATTATCCCACTATGAACGATACATTCCACTAGAGGCTCGTGGTTCAAGTCTTTAGCATTTCACGGGCTGGAATGCTACAGCATTTCACTTCCAAGTGTTTCTTTCTACGATCCTACGAGTGCAATCGATAGTAATTATCATTACAGCCACCATCCTCAAAGGCTCGTCAGGCCACGGTGTGAAAACATAACAAGACGTGCAATTTGGCCATCAAACCATGTGATCAAGCCAAGAGAACTGTAACTGACAAATCAAAGGGAGGCTAAGTGCAACAGTTAAACTTATGTGGCTTCCAAGCCTATCAACTTACATTCCCCCACATTAAACACAACAATCTGGCCAGCTAATTTAAATTGATACTTCAAAGGCTTGCCATGTTGGGTATATTCCAGATGAATTTCAAGGTCTTACAATGAAATATTTGAGAGAAACTGCCTCCAAGTACTCACATTAACTTTAATGTATTTCACCATCTGAAAATAACCACACACACTGATGACTTGTTAGAGGGGAAAACGTCTACTTTTCAACTGATATACTCCTCCAAATAAGAACTAATGAAAAATATAATTATGCTCCCAAATGTGTTTTCCTACTTTTGTCCCTTTGAGGTCAACAGACTGGTGTTACTATAAGGACATAGTAGGTATGAACGGGTGTCAACTGGTCAGTTTTGGCATTTTTTTCTGAGGAACAGGCCTGGTCAGAGGATCCCTACAGGGCTGTGGCTTGACATTCATGCCAATCTTTTTGGTATGGTTGAAGCACTCAAGCCCTCCATGCCAGAACCAAGAAGGAGGCCTTGACTCTCCGGAAACCCTTTCCTCCTCCCTCTCCTCATCATCCGTTGCCCTCACCAATAACCCCGTCCACTCCTCAAGCCTTATCAGGCCAAGAGCGGCTGCTGATCAACAGCTACAGGCTCATCCCAAACTAGGCACCGGACAGATAATAACTGAAACCTTTTATGCTTATTTTTCAAATTGAAACCATAGATTATACATTCATATTTAAGAGCTTATAGGATGTGGCTGTGTACCCTGGTTAAAGTCCTCGCCAGCCATCAGCCCCTGAGGGGTGGGGGGTGGGTCCTCATAATGAGTTTTCACTTGATCATAATCCAAAATTGGATCTAAATCCACACAGATTACAAACAGGGCTACAGTTAACACTGTGTATTAGCACTGTGATCCAAATATCACCCAGACTGCATGGATATTTGCTAGCCTCAAAATATGACAACTATAAATGTCTAAATCTAATTCACCATTTAACTTGTAAGTTATCAAATGCATTAAGCTTTTTATTTTTGGGGGGGTTGGGAGGGGTGTCAGTTGAAAGATGAAGAAACCCAAAGCGAGTCACAGTGTTAATTCTACATCTTTCTGTCATCTTTTTTTTAATTCCTTTTCAGGTTCCTTGTTCTGTCCTGGGCAGAGCAGTTGAATCAGGCAGCTTTTGTTTCACCTCTGAGGAGCAGGAAGGCAGGGCAGAGTCCAGGCTCACAGCCAGTGCCCTGGGGAGCACTTCCTCCCCAGCCCCTGCCCTACTCCAACAGGGCTGACCCTGTAGCCTGACCTACTCTGGACCACCTGCCACCTAGCACCACCCAGCCAAGCACACAGAAAGTAGGCCCAGAACACCCCACCTGGGACAGCATACAACTCTGTTTTCAACTACTTTTTCCAGCTATCGCTGAGTCCAAACAGACTGTAAAGGTATACGACGGGAAGAAATTCCATCGTATTGGAATTTCTCACACTGGACATGTAAATTAGAAGTATGAGACATGCTTGACGGTATGCATAAACCGGGTCAGTTATGACACAAATGGAAAACGTTGAAGCTAAGCTGCCATTACAACAGTGTGTGGAAAATGAGTAAGATCAGCAAAAGGGTGAGAAGGTGAGATAAAACATGTAAAGAGAGATTGGGTAAAATACTCCTTACATGAGGCCAGCAGCAGGATAAAGTACAAGGTAGTAGATGGCAATGCAGAGGCAGTAATACACTGTGTCCATGAGTGAGTGAGGGGAGAGGTGGAGGAAAATGGAGAAAGAGAAGCAGAGTTAGTGATCCTGTTCTTCTCAGACTCAGGAAGGAAGAAGGGGGGAATTAGAAATCGTGCCATGTCGGGATTGGGAGCATGCTGGGCAGTGGGGGGGCAAGAGAACAGGGACTTTAGGGTGGGGGTTGGAGGGCACAATAATTGTGACATACATACACACACACGCACACTCACAATGGGTGGCTGATGGGTAAACAGGCAGGGCAGACTGGTGGGAGGGAGGGAGGGGGAGGTGGCTGAGCTCTGCTCCTGAATACTGAACAGAGGATCAGGGACGCTGCAGCCAGTCAGTCAGGACCCAAAAATATCACTCTGCGTTCCAGACAGCATCAAGATGTGGAAAAATCAGTAGGGGAATGTTTAAGGGTCTGAGATTTAGACTGCTAGATTTAGCTGTTTGTGCTTTCTCGGTCATTGCTGTTTAACACTGTGTGGACTAATTCACTGACTGTTAAACATACTTAAGCACATTCCCTAAAAATCAAGCACACATCAGGTAACAAAGGAATGACAACGTGAAGAAATTGTAGAAAACGCCACGAGACTTTAATGTACCCACGTGCAGACAGTGGCGCAGAGGGCGCCGCTAGCCGCAGCCCCCAGCAGGCTGCTCATCAGGTTGACACTGTGAGCCGGCGAGAGCGAGGGAAGACAGCACATAGTCAAGCGAGCCAACAGGGTGAAGAGAGGGTATCCTGGAGGATGGGCAACCTGTATGCACAATGACAGACAAAAAAAAAGAAAATAGATGTAACCTTGACATGCAATGACAAATAAATTCACTGCAACAAAAGAAAAGCACAACAACCCGGTACTGCTTTGGCAAGTATGTGCTTGAATGGGCACATGTTGCCCTTTGTTTTGAAAAGATAAAGAGGGAGTGTAAAGAGCTGGAGAATAAAGCAAGAAGAAGAAGTGAAGAGATGTGATTTCCCTTAGCCCTTCTTGATTGAGGACTGCATCTATTCGCTCTTCTGCCCTCAGTAGGTACCTGTTTTAATGGACTGTGGAGCTGCAGTAATAGAGAGCAGTCACTCAGCATGACTGCAAACTGACTTTGCTATGATACGGGAGCCCTCCTCTCACTCCCTCCCTGTATTTGCTTCTTTTCCTCTGGCCTCTTCCCAAGGACAGCACACCTCCCCAGAGCCCATGGTACAGCACGTGGTGCCAGCCCCGGCCCCCAAACCACCTCTGAGCTGCAGTCATTCTCGCCTGGGGGATCTCGGCAATCACAGCAATTAGCCGCTAAGTCTCCTCCACCCTGATAAGGGCTCAGTCATTAAACACAGACTCATTCTGTGGCGCTGATAACACGAGGCAGCCAGGGAGAAGGGGGCAGCTCTTCAAATGGAGATGGAGCTGAAAGGTGGGAGTGCGGCTACCTCTCCGGTCACCTCTGTTAAAACCAAGGCTCTTTGGTTATAACAAAACATTATAACAACTTCACCCAAATGTGAGAGAGATTGGATAGGACGTGTAGGTCAGGATAGAATGAGGAGCAAAAAAGAAATGAGGAAAGAGAAAGAGTTCAATGAACCCGGTGTTTGGGTCAGACAGGTAGTTCCCGCCACCAAAATGAACATGAGTTAAGGGAGTGTGGAGAAAAGACTGTGTGGCCGACAGGACTTTACAGATGCAGCTGAAGGACAGCTGAGGGACAAAGGCCATAGGGAGCAAAGGGAAGCAGAGCTATAGAGCTCTGGGGATCGGAGGGGGGACCCAGCAAGTTGGGTCTCAGGGATGGTCTGCGAGGCCCTGGGGAGGCCTGAAAGGCAGACAGGCAGGCCACACGGACTGCAGCACTAACGGCAGGATTACTGGCATAGTGACACCGACACAGCCTCCCTAAAAGGATCACAGCGGCGTAATAAACTTTATTAAATAATAAAACTTATTATAACTGTTAACCCGATTTAGTTCATTCTTTGCGGCTTACACACACACAAAAAAAGAGGGGTGGATATAATAAGCCTTATACCGTACATAAGGCAAAGCCTACAAAAGCCATCGCCTTACCATTGACTTTAATTGGATTTGAAAAACGGGTTGCAAATTATAGCATTCTCTACTTGTAACTTAGTAAAATAAGTGTATAGAAAAGAAGGGGAAAACCTGTGGACTGAAAGTAAATTAATCTGCTTTCTGCCCATGCTTAATTAAACTTCCTTAATGCTTCTAAGAGTTAATGAGTGAATTGATTAAACAATACAGCTTATACTTACCCCCAGCTCACAAGCAGTGGTGATCAGCTCTCCTGTGGAAGAGAATAGGGGCGGAAATTAATGTAAACCCAATAATTATTATTAAGAGACAAGTCTGCTCCCAAAGTTTTCCCAAATCAAATACTTGCACTGGGGTTTTGCATTAATTTGCCAGGATCAAAACCAGCAAATCTTCCCAGTGTGACATTTCCTAAGCGGCATGCTCATTCTCTTCATCTCTCGCTTCTCCCCTGATGCCTCCCTCCCCTTCTCCTGCACATGCACATGGATATAAACACACACACACAAACCATTAGACTCTCTCTTCAATGCTCTGTCACACAAAGACCCACATATGCTGATCTGAGAATAATGCTTCCAGTCCCATCCTCCCCGTGCATCAGGTCCCTTCCCTTCCTCTTTCTTCTGCTGGTCTACGTGCCTCCCTCCCGCTCCCACATTTCTAGTGTCTCAGTGTTGCCTTTAGTCCATCGGGCACAAACAGACAGCGACAGTGACTGTCACAGAATGAGAAACTGTAAAAAAAAATAAGAGCTGGCTGCACATTTTTGACAAGCTCTGTGTGAGGCGCAGCACAAGCTGAAAAGAAAAGCCCCGAAAGCTATTTGAGGAAGCTTAAATGTATCTGAGCACAAACCCATTTGTGCCAGAATACACCCAAAGTGTTGCAAATCGTAGTGATTTCTCACCAAATGTTTGCATCTCCTACACCTGAAAACTGAAATTTAATTCAGATTGAATGAAACTGATAAATGTTTGGGTTCAAAAGATCGCCCTCTGCTGGTAGGAGAGAAGTAGTACTATGTTTTCTCAGCCAATAAAACCAGGCCAATAAACACACAACATATAGTGTGGGATATGAATTAGGGCCTACTTTGAAAATGTAAGGGGGGGTTCAAAAAAAAAAAAAAAANGGGGGTGTCACTATTACACATCAAACTGGTTCACAGTAAATACAATATATATATATATATATATAGATTTATTTATATAAAATAGGAGTATGTAGGAATATAGCTAGTTGAATTCTAAGCAACCATAAGTGTCATTTATTTTTTTTAATTAAACATATAAGAAACTTACATTTAGCACAGCAAGAACATCTGGCCTGACAGAGTAACAAGCATAATAGAACAGAGCAGAGCAGCTGAACTTCAGATGCCATTGGCTGCTTCGTGTATTTTTTTAACCTTGCCAATATAGTGAATTACAGTGCCTAAATTTCTGCCACATGAGGAGCCCCAACTCTTATCAGCCTAATGGACCATGAAGTCAGAACTCCTCCACCTGCACAGC
This sequence comes from Lucifuga dentata, assembly GCA_014773175.1. Taxonomy (NCBI): domain Eukaryota; kingdom Metazoa; phylum Chordata; class Actinopteri; order Ophidiiformes; family Bythitidae; genus Lucifuga; species Lucifuga dentata. The sequence goes on from VXCM01000537.1 coordinate 255,182, forward strand.
TTAAATGTTTTCACAGTTCCATTTCACCTGGCATGAGCCGCCAGCTACCTGCCATCCTTCTCCATCACACTTTCTCATCTGGCGTCGGCTTCTCAATTTCCCTCATTTTCCCTCAGTAGTGACACACTTTTTGCACAATTCGATGCAAAACTCAAACTAATATGGAGCCAAATGCATCCATCTCAGCGCCGTGAATATGCAGCTCTGCAGCCCCAGTTGCTAAAAAGGGAAAATATTGACTCAACAGGGTAGCAATGCAGGCGCCAAGAGTCTTTGTGATAGTGGAGCATGGGCACCCACACCAGCCTTCCCATAATCCCCGTCATTTCCACACTCCACATTCCTAGACAACAGTGTACCCGCGGGGCTGCGCTCAAGCCTCTCCAGGGCACATCACACCTAAAGAGATTAGGACGCAGAGACGGAGACCTGGAGAATTCGGAAGGGTGTTCAGCTGGCACTATCAGAGCGGGCATCCTGCACCGTCCCTAAACACTGTGGAGAAGGGGCTGGCCATTCTTTCAAAGGCCTTGCTCGCTAGACAGCAGCACAAACAGCAGGGCTACTCGGTGCTCCATTTCCCCGCTCTCTCTCTCTCTCTCTCTCTCTCTCTCTCTCTCTNTCCGCTCATTCATATCTGGCCGAATTTCTCCATACGCTTTCGCTCTGCAAATGTGCATTCACTTCTGCAGCGTGCATGCCAGAGCATTAGCGGACATGCTAACCGAGAGCCTTCACGCCCCTCTAGTCCACATTTACGAGTTTGTAACCGAGCTATCACTTCTGAACACTGTTTGTAATTTTACAAGGCGTTGCTTCATGAAATGCATTACAAGAATGTTGTAAAAACGTGCTGGCCTACAGCAAAGCAAAGCAATGGGAGAAATACATTCATGTCCACCTTTTAGCCTTGTCACAGGAAAGGAAATTCAATTTATGTGTGCATAAACATTAGGTGAATAAACCAAATTAATGACTTGCTTGCAATTTAGTTTAGTTTAGTTTTAGATGAGTTCAGATTGTTTTGAATAGACACCAGACTTGTTTTTAGCCAGGATAGATCATACTCAAAGCAAACCTTTAACAACAATATAAATGACAGTTGAGTTATTTCACTAACAATTACTTAAAATAATGTTTTAAGCTATTTATACTATTTAAACTACCACTACACTAAATAATGTTACAAACAGGTAGTCACTTTAATTTCCATGACTCATTTAATGTGTTTCACTAGAACAAATGCCTATGATTTTTAAGAAAATTATATTTGTCCTTAAGCATTTAAGATCTAAAGGTGTGGCAGAGTTTTGTAAAATGCAACTTCTTCATTAATTTTAAAAATGTGAATTGTGAAGCATGATATATCAGGATGATTGTTTTTCATGATAAGAAATGATATGTGAAGAAATGATACATGACAATGGTGAATTTCACCCAGCCCATTGCTTGAGAATGGTGATAACATGTTCACTCCCGCAAGATCTTAGCTGTCATGTCCAGCTCTCATGTCAATTAAGGTAGCCAAGAGAAAGATACCATGGAACTTCCTAAATATTATGTGTTTTGATGTATTTTATAGCCCCTAAAAAGACAAAATATTTGCATTATAGGCTATAGGCAAATGCTTTGCATGAATGGGAATTCCTCTGGATTAAAGCATGATACTTCTAGGCTGTATTTTAACCTTTCTGGCTATAACCAAAGTAATTATGCTAAAGATGATAAACAATGATAAAAATTTTGAGACACATAAAACAGTATATGAACTATACTAAGCTATAGTAAAAGTGTTCTCTACAAATGACAACACTGCAGCAATCCTATATCAAAATAGATGTTTTCACTGTGACGAACATTATTATTACACTAAAGTAGCATTAAAACTCTTACCACATAACTTCTATTGTGTACAATAGAATGTATTACAATATATTGTATATACAATGTATTGTGTACAATTCAAATTTTTGTGAGTTCTGTTGTGTGATTGCATTGAAATTACCCTGAACAAATGCATATAGTGAAATTATATGTGATAGGCGGAGGAGCATAACCATAAACTAAGTTTATTTAATAAATCTATGGGGAACTGACTATGTTTTTAAATGGAATTACACTTCCTAATCCCAGAGGTCTGGTATAGCACCACGGACAGCACCAGTTTATGTGGTGCAACATGATTGGCTGTCCTGCTACAAACAAAACCACATGGACAAAGCAACATTAGCAGTTAGCTGGCTATTAGCTAGCACCAACCTGAATCTCCACCGGGGACGGCTCTCTGCACGCAGGGCACATAAAGAGCCGTAACACAAGCCACGATAGCGCCTGTAAGAATCCAGCTTCTCCTCTGATCCGCCGACATCGTTCTTTGTGGATAAACAGCGACAGGTTTTACAATAATAGCTGATGCTGCTAACTAGATAACGTTAGCATCCTTACATGTCTCGCATTTGGACTGTTAACTGGATGTTTAAGTGGTAAACTACCTGAAAGTAGCGTTGACAGTGTCTAGTGTGATAGTGTCAGCGTGAAATACAACAACACTAAATGAAGACTTTGCTAAATTATTGCTCTTATTAATGCGGATTTCATACTTGGAAATACTGAAATGTGGTTCCAGGAAGTAGGTACCCTAACAAACTGGTTCACGCCGAAGAGCAAAACTCGCGAGATTACCGTCAGACGCGCTTTAAAGTTCCAACAAGCGTGTAAAAAGTTGTAATTTTGAAATCGTTTATAGCTACTAAATAGACGATTTATGTGCGTCCACTCAGCAAAAGACGAGTGTTTTTTTCTAGAATGCTGCCTGTTAAAGATTACACTTCAGACTTTTTTTTTTTCTTTTTTTTAATGTAGAAAATTGANTGCTGCCTGTTAAAGATTACACTTCAGACTTTTTTTTTTTCTTTTTTTTAATGTAGAAAATTGAATGCAATTTGGTTAAATGATGGTATGGTGAGAAAATAATCCTGGCTTGTTCAGGGAAACAACAAAATAAGCAACTCTTTATGAGGCAAAATGGAATTTTTTAAAAACTGTTTAAATTACTTGCTAGGAACTGATGTTTCTCTGTAAATTCTGCTGCAAATAAGTAATAAATATTTCAGAGCTTGATCCAGTTGTTATCCTTTTCCTCTGTGTTTTGTGTTCAAGCATAACTAATATGTGTTGCAGAGTTTAAATGTACTGACAGGCTATAACAGAATTAGAGTTGTATGTATGACACCTTGAATTGAAGAGTTTTGCAGCTATAACAATGGGTCTCTTTGCAAACCTGACATGCAAGGCTCCCTTTGCTTCACATTTTCTTTAAGGATTGGACCCTAATTGTCTGCTTCCCTTCATTCACAGTCAAAGAAAAGTGGGGTCTATTGTGCCGATGTACAGATGCAGCTGAAACCTGTTTTTCTCAGTGGACTGTGCTGTCAAAGAATCAGGAAAGTGATGCATTACAAGGGGTTCAATTGAGAGGGCCATCTTAAGAGCGTTGACATACCAGGTAAACCCAAACTCAAACATAGCAGCCTGCTTTATCGGATTTGGAGCCTTTTGAAAAAGCTCCACGCCATAGTCAGTGCAGCCCTCTTTAAACTCCAGGGAGTATGATGGATGGATTTGTCTGAAATTTTCTACTAAGTGTTTTCAGTCTTCTATAAAGAAAGAAAATGGATTTTTGTGATGGAGTGAAGGCTGTGTAACAGTGTGTGCAAATAGAGCCACTGGGGATTTCACATGTTATAGTAATATGGTGAAAGTATGTGGTAGTGTTTTTCCCCAAGAGTACATTATCTTAGTACAACTGTTACTATACCTGCTCTTAATTAGCTGGAACAGAACATCACTAGATATAACTAAATCTTAATACATGCACCCATAAATGTCTCACAAGTGTCCATATTCACAGGTTGAGGTGTTACAGTAATAAAGAAATTGCCCTATTGAACTGATAATAATCCCAACCCACCATAAATGAGTCTGATCCCTCAGTAAATTGAGCCCTTGGTGAGATGGAGTGGTGTCAGCACCTAGCCAACTCTCAGATGGCTCTCTAATCCTCACTCCCCTCTCACCACCACCCTCAATGTCTAATCAGTCTTGAACACACACACATATAACACTCACACCCATCCTATACACACACACACACACACACACACACACACACACACACACACCCAAGAACTCACCCTTCGTCACTCTTGGGCTCAGCCGTCTCTTTGGTGTGATGTTACTGCTAATCCATGCTTGGTTATCCGCTGGGCTGCAGTGCTGGCACAGGAATATAGGGAGGAGATGGAGTGAATTTGGGGAGGGAGAGGGTGTATTCAGGCACAAAAGTCTTCCTTATAAACCCATCGCTTCCATTATCCCTCCCCACCACCACCACCACCACACCACCACCACATTCAGTCCTACACCCAGCCACGCTGTACAGTGTATGCACAAGTGCTCAATGTGTTTTANCCACATTCAGTCCTACACCCAGCCACGCTGTACAGTGTATGCACAAGTGCTCAATGTGTTTTATTTTCGATGGGGAAGATAAAACACATAGCTGCAAGTATGTAGTATATTCACAAAGGCTCCTATTCGAGGCATGGGGGAATCATTAAAGAGTGATGGATTAAGCTCATCCCCCAAGCCTCCCTCCACCCCGTGCATCCAGAAAATGCAAGGCCTGTTTTATTGACAGCTTGTCCAAAGAGAGGAATTACCCACATGGGTGAGGCCCTCGTTCCATATGGCACCAAGCTATTAACAAACATTAGTGAACTGTAATAGCAGTGGTATTAAATTCATTATCTTTTCAGATTGTATGTGAGGTGTGTGTGTGTGTGTGTGTGTGTGTGTGTGTGTGTGTGTGTGTGTGTGTATGATTCGAGAATTCTTATGTTCCAGCTGTGGGGATTTGTTGCATAAGATAAGAACAGGCATTAATGTTGAATGGTGGTGGTCCAACAGAGCACAAATCTGTGACTCTCTGTTGTGTGAAATGTGTGTTTCCTTTGCTATATCATTAAAATTCTCGAATCATACACATCTAGNACTTTTTTTTTTTTTTACAATAACAATCTACATATTGTCTGTTGTTGACATTTTACCTCAATGTCTGACAAATACACACAGTGCAACCATGCATGAGCAAGTGGGTTACAGGACCACTGGCTGAATATTTAATCTATTTGATTTTGTATTTTCCTCACTTACTATATATCTTCTTTAATCTTACCTTAAGCATCCTTGAAATGAGGTGTAATCCAGTTAAACCCTTTTGAATCTGCTTTACAGTCATATTATAACCAATTCATTGTCCCCAAATATTTTTCCTGCTAAACAGGTGCTCACTGAAAATGTTCACAAGCCAATATTTGCATACAATAGAGTAGACGATAAAAGATTACATAAATGCCGTAGTTATTAGTGCACTATGTTTGTGCTACAAAAGAGCAACTTTTCCTATACCACAATATTGGTATTTCTATGTTTTATTCTATTGTCACAGATGATAAATGCATGATAAAGAAAAAACTAGGCAAAAACTTTCAAGAGAAAAGTCCATCAAAACACACTTGACTTCTTGATTAGAAAGCTGATCAGATAATTAAAAAAAAAAAACAACTGAATTTTCTTGCATGTTATACAAAATATAGCCAGGCCTTTTACCAAACTCTTCAAAGAGATTAATTCTCCTGTGATCCTGTTCTCATTACCAGATGCAGGAGACTCAAATACACATAATAGCAGGGCTGACTGCTGTTCCTTTGTAACATGTGGATACCTAAATGATTCTAAATAAGATAGATGGCAAGGATAAAGCAAATCATAATCTGTATTTTGCACAATGGAACATAATAGTATGAGGAGAACAAGGACAACATAGAGAGCTCCTATTCCAATCGCCTAGAGCAGCACACCTAGTCGAGCGCAATTAAAATGAGAGGATTCAATTTTGTCAAACTCCAGGAACCTAAGATAAATCTTGTATCTCATTTTCCAGCAGAGGACACTCCCTCTCTTGGTGCTATCGTGTTTTTTTTAGGGTGTTTTTAAGAAACAGCTGGGTACCGACAGAATTGGTAAAACAACCTTCTTCCCCTGTGAGGCTAATCTCAATCATTTCAGTGAGACCCAAGGGTGAGACAGAGGGAGAGACGGGTGAGACTAAATAAAGGATCATCTCAGACTGTGTTGTGGGGGAATTTAGGCAGAGCAGGAGGAGGGAGAGGAAGACAGCACGGTGCTGCATGGTTTCCATGTGGGAGCAATCCACTTACTTGAACTGATAAAGATTTAATTAACACAAGACTCTGCAATTACTCCATAATTAAAGTAATTTGTCCCCTTGTTTGGATGAGTAGGCAATATGCCACATCTGCCTCTGTAGGAGCAGATGAGAGAAGACCGTGAGGGGTTCTGGAGACAGTGTGCAGAGGTAGACTATGTCCCACTTTTTGAATTTAATGGTTGATTCTCCAAAACCTATTTTTCCTCTCACATGTTATAATAAAATATTTGCATCAGCATCTCTTTTGCCTGTGTTTATTTGCCTTTTATTTGACAACTCATTTGTTATTCATTGAGAAAGTAATAAGCTGAGTACAAAGTATCATCAAGAGCCACATGAAATAGTAAATAGGCCTGATATAATCATAATCCTCTTCAAACTGTACTGCATACAGCTTGAATTGTGTAATGTTACTTACTGCTGCAGAGCTTGCTGACAGCAAAAGCAGAAAAATAAAAAAGGGATGTTTTTGTTTGACGAGAACAAATTGCAGGAATCAAAAGAAGAGACTCTTGTGAGTCATTCAAATGCAGGTAGGCATCTGACCTTGGGCTTGAACATGGAACAATGTGAACTCAACTTAAAGCAAATGTCAGTGCAACGTAGATAACTGATGACACATTCCCATTAATAAATAGTGACTAACACACAAGACAGAAATAGAGGAATTAATAGCATCGTACAATATGTGCCTCTGTGCTGGGAGATAAAAATGACTGCCAAGTTTACTATATTAAGAGCCAGGGAGACAAATGTGCGTCTTGTTGTCTTCTGAGCGTTGTATGTAGTGTTACTTAATTTCCACAATGGGAAGAGCACTATCTCTTATTTACAGATGATGATCTGCATATAATTTGCCTTAGTTGCATGCTGGGTAATTGAGGTAAATATCACAGCCTTCAACTTGCCAGCTAAGGTGTCCTGCTGATAGCTTGGCACACAGCCTGCAGCCACCTGTGGCATTTCACATGTTCAGGGCACAGAGGATGCAAAGATACACACAGCAATCAGGGCTCAGCTCTTTTAATGATGTCGTTATGTCTTCTGCTTTTTGACAGGTTTAAGTTTATATGTAAAAGTTGCATATATGCTGCTGCAGGCGAGAAGCTAAAGTCACCAAGATGTTGGTATTAGATCAAATAGTTTGATCAGCATTTTATATTTTAAGGTTTATTTTATGCCTGGGTCATGTGATTTTTGTCAGGGGTAAGACAGGAGATAAAATCATAAAGTGTGCGATTATTAAGTATTCTAATCTTTTCTTGTAATCCAATTGCCACTAGCCATAAATGATTTGTTTAAAAAAAAATGCAAGCCTTATAGAATTTTACTAAATACACTATTATAGTCCTTTAATTGAAATTAATGCATGCATAGCAGAATCAGAGTTGAGAGAACGGCACCAAATATCAAAATTATATTATTGCATGCAGGTAATTAGTTTTCATAATGTCCAGGTTTAGGATTAAAATTTAAATTTCTCTTGGATATTAAGATTTAATTCAAAATAAACCAACCACAGCAAAATGTTTTATTAGTAGCCTAGATGAGCTGATATATCATCTCTCACCATTTTGAACCTGATCACACATGCTGTATGCCTTGGTGATGCTGCATTTTTTTTTAAACAAGTAATCCTGTTTGTCTACATTGATAAGCACATTGTGAGGACAGCTGTCATACCTGCACATCTTATGCACCATTTGCATGATTTGTCCGGATTAATGATAAATATGTGGGGCTTCAAAAAGATGGAAAAGTCAGTTTAAGTTGCCCTGTTATCTTGGTGGTTTTTTGGGGGGGAGTTTTTGGTGGGATTTTCAGCCACTCTGAACAAAATATTGTCTCCATTTCCCTTTGTGTGTGTTTTTTTTAGTATACTGCAATATACCCCACAATAAAAATCTGAAGCAACTGTACACGTGCAGTGTTCATCCTAACATTTATAATACAACTGAAAACTGTGACCTTGTAAAATGAAATCATGTCGCTGTGAAAAGTGACATCTATTTGAAGTTAATTACTATCAAGAAAGGTGCTGATGGGAGTATTATGGGTTGTGTCAGTTTTTTACAAAGACCAGTATCAATATAACATGGGAACCTTGCTTTCTCATCCAAGAAGCTGGTTAAAAAGAAAAATATTGTATCATTCTGCAATATTTGCATAACCGTGGCCTGCTTAAGGGAGGGAAGCCACCAAGTGATCTCAAAATTAGCATGCTGTCACCTTCACTGTCTCTTCTGTCATTCAGAAAAACAGGCGAGCGTGCAGACACATGAACTCATCTCACATCTACTGCAGAAATGTTAATTAGGAGGCATGGCATCCCACAGCTCCATTCCTCTCCAAATGCCTAACTGACATGTTATGTATTTAAATCCCTTTCATGTGCTCTTATTATAGAGATGAAGTCACATGCCAGCGATGGAAAATATCATCATCACAGTACAATATTTTGCAGGCACATTAAAAATTAAAGTTAAAAATTGCACACAAATGGGTTGTTTTATGCCTAAGGGTTAAATCTGAAATAAATTGGAGAAAGGTGTAATTAATTTGAAAAACTGGCCAAATCAAAGACACAAAATGTAAAAGATTGAGTAAATTTGCAACTTTAAACATAGTGTCCATGCACCTCACAGGATTTTCAGCCATCTAGAAGCGAGCAAATTAAGCTAATTCATTTTCTCTTGATTGGAATGTATTTGTGATGAATTTATAATGAAACTTTTTTTTTTTTTTTTTTTTAATAATACACATCAAACTTCCATTTCTTTGCTGTTTGTGGCTACAGGATGCCGCAGGCTCAGTGATTAGATGGGCATAGTGCCAATCTCTCCATTGTTGAGGAAGTAGCGCCCTCCTGTGGCTTCAGGTGGAAATCACATGCAGCCAGGGAACACCAGGGAATGTTGCTCAAGTAGTCAGTTTGTACAACAAATATTAAGATGAGGTTGATAAGACATAACATGAAATGTTGAAAAAAAAAAGACTTCAAGAAAATTGTTCCCTTATCTCAAAAATAAATGTTTTATAGAGTTATCAATATTCTTGGCAACCAAGATAGCAGAGCAACATTCATGCTGAGGAATGATGAAACTCATATGTAACTGTGTGATTAAACATCACTGCTGTGCTGTGCATACAGAGCTGAGACCTGTGCTGCACAAAAAGATGCTTTAATGTTAAAGTCACTGCCATTGTTCACACACCCACTTTTTCAAAACACATTTTGTCTTTATAAAATTGCTGACAGCAGAAACACAACCAACTCCCTCTTATCTTACTTTCAAAAAATATTTTATTCTTTGCAAAGGAGGCATTTGGGGCCATCAGTGTGTTCTATGACTTGCGTACAGTTACTGTAGGACACGCAGTCATAGAAGGAGCCCTTTGGTGAACTGAGGGCCCCACCCATGTTTACCAAGGAGGAATGTTTGAGGCAGTGACTCTGCAGCTGTTGCAGAAGGCGGTGGTAAGTGGCGGGCACAATGTTGTCGAGCTCAAAGTGTTAGAAGGAATGCTACTGTACAGCGTTTAGCGGAGTCCCTGACCCTGCACGGCAGCTACGTCCAATCTGAAGAAATAAAGAACTCATCTGTAGCCTGAGCAAAACAAGGCTGCTGACGGTTTCATATTGCAAGTGTCTCCGTCAGAGAAAAACTAATAAAGGAAGTAGCCCAGCAGTCCACCATCCATGAGACTGCATTTTTTTTTTTTTTTTTTNTTTTTTTTTTTTTTTTTATGATCTGGATTTATGAGCCCTTAATATAAGATTCTGCTACACAGAAATACACATGAAAAAAGCCAGAGTTCTGATACCACTCGAAAAGTTGATACAGTAGAGGCAGATCCCAGAAAAGGTTCATTACAACCTGGTCCCCCTTCATAGAGTATGTGGAGAGCCTATCCCTAGTATCTCACTAACTTTTCTTCTTCCTTCAAATATCCAGATGCTACCAAAGATGTGCTGTGGCTGGCTGATTACAGTGGTGTATAATGACTCTAATGTCTGTATAAGACTGTCATGAGTGTTTTTTTTTTTTTAATTGTAACTTGTAAAGGGGTGGAGAGGGTATTGTTCTGTCGTCCTTATTTTTTTTAATTTATTTTTTTTACAAACAATTTATGCCATAAAATCAATAAATAGAGTTGTTTTTTTTTTGTTTTGTTTTTTAAAAGCCAGAGTTCAACCTTATTCGCCAAAATGCATCCTGGGAGAAAAATCATAATGGTATAATAGGAAAGTGACTGTTAACATCTCAGAATTTTAATGCTCGCTACTCTATCTGACAAACTCGTTCTGGGCACAGTCTGGTGAGTGAACATCACAGAACAATGCACACATTCGTCCCAGATTTTTCAGTTCCAACACATTTGCAAGTTTGTTTTTGGCTAACTTGACTCATCTACACACAATAGAATTGCAGAACTGACCTAATTTGGCATCGTGTGTGATAACATCATTATCCTCATGGAGCCGTTGAGTGCAGCCACGCCATCCTGATCCCAATTCCTACATTCCACTATAGCAGCATCGTTTTGGGTTTAGGACTGTTTGCAGGAACACTTTGGATCGGAGAGGACAGCCAGTTATTCCATCTTGCATATGGAGAGAAAACAGCTCTTCCTTATATTTGGTATAATCTCTTGATGCTGCTGTGACTGTGCCCGGGTTTGACGACATATTAGTCGTTGGATCAGAGCCAGAGTGGGATAAAGCTGAAAACAGTGCAGACTGAATACAGTACGTGTATGTGTGTGCGTGACGCAGATGCGAGTACAGTTCTGATGTCTTCTGTCACTGGAAGTGAAGGTGTCGCTGATCCCTTTAACAGCACGGCTGCTGAGAAAGTGAACGAGGGTGAAACGTCAGCAGTGAGGGAGTCGATGTAGTTCAATACATTCAATGTCAAAACCTGCAAAGTTGACTGATTTCTTGTCTTCTCTCCTGTTGAACTTTGGGTGAGATCATAGAAAGGGGAAATGAAATGATGTAGGGCAAATCAATAAAAGCCCAAGGACACCCACACGATCCAGCCCACACACACACACAGACATATGCACGCATGCACGCGCACTATTAATGCAGGATAAAAAATATATTAACATTTTCATTACAAAACAGTACAAGGGCCCTCAGTGTAGTAAAATACCTCTTCTGTCAGATAAAAATGTTGGCTATCATTTTCTCCTATATGCAAAATTATCTCCCCCTTTTCTCATCTACGAAAATATCCCCCAAATTTAATGGTATTTGAGGCACTGGAATATATCTCTGTACACAAAAAGTCCTTTCCCCCCGAAAGATCTATTCAGCAAATGAAAGGGTGCCCACCATTGAATAAGCTACATGATCTGGTTGCCATTAGGGGCTACAGGCTGAGGGGCCAATGGGGAGCATTTAACGAGTTAGCCATTAGGCCCCATGTTTCTCCTGGCTTTTGTCCCAGCCAACAGTCCAGCTGTCTGGCTCTGTAAAAACTGTGTCTCAAACCCACCAGGAGTTAGACTATAAACCCTGCCCCCGCTCTCTGTCCCAACAGACCCCCACTACACCTGCTCACTGTTTCAGGTTCAAACAAAGGATTGTGAAAACAGCTCAGTTCCCACAACTGGAATCTTGTGGCCCTTTGATGGAAAATGAGCATCAAGTGTAGCCTAGCGTTCGATTCTTGCTGAAAGTGGTTGGTTGAGGACAGGATTTCATTTTGGAGGTGAGCAGTGAGCTCCACAATGTCTGCATCCAAAAGTGAACATCCAACATCCTAACAGCCAGCAAAGGTCCTAATGTAACAGACTCCTTTGTGTAGAATCCACAGTATACAGCCTCTGCTCAAGAGCCATGAGAGCTTTCCACAACTGGCTTACAAAAACAAAAGAAAGCACTAAATAATCTGAACAGTTTCACAGCATGATGGCATTCCTCATCTTTTGTGTTTTTGTTTTTTGTTTGTTTTGTTTTGGTTTTTTTTGCCAGAGCAGGACCGTTCTGCTCAGTCTATTGGGCCCTGGAAGATGAGCTTGGAGCAGGCCTGAGTGAGACTGAGCTGGGTGGCACAGAAGGGGCAGGCGGCGTGGAAGGCGTGGGTGCCGTGGGGCAGAGGAATCTCCACCCAGTACTTGGCTGACTTCTCTGAGCATACGTGTCCACATGGTACAAAGGCATGTGTGGGTGCACCTGTGTCCACATAGAAGGCGGGTTCGCAGCCCAGCCACAGCGGTACGTACGGCCCCACCACCCGGCACATGGGACACTCTCGCTGGGCGTTGGGCTCCTGCTCTGATCGGTGGCCCCAGTTATGGTAACCGTGTACGTGGCCACATGCCAAGTAGACCCAAGGCTGCTTGTCTTCCAGAGAGGAGAGGGCACGGCTGCGCTGCATGCTGGGAAAGGCCAGCGTGTTCAGACCCACGGGGCACTGGGGTCGTGCTGCATTGATCTCCTGCCTGAGAGCCTCCAGATGTTTCTGGGTTGGAGTGTGAAAGAGGCCTTCTGCAGTGCGCCACAGCAAAGTGGCTCCACACAGATCCACCAGGGAGCCATCCTGCAGTATATTACTTTCATTCTCCACCTGCAGGGGGCGATGTAACACACACACATTTACTGTACTTTCATGTGGCAAAAAAGGAACCCTGCCACACTGAGCATGTAACCATCACAACCTACTTCTCTTTGTGGCTTGGGAAATAATTGCTTAATAGTCTGTATTTTGAAATACATCACAAGTGACAGAACATTGTATATAAATGATGTATTATGCGCCGTACCGTTACATACATATATATAGAAATATATACATATATAGATATGCAGATACTGACCAATTTGCCGGGCGTCTGCGCTGAGCGGGTCTCTCTCAGTGTGTAAACATCTCCACAAACAGAGATTTCTCTCCACACACCAGGCTTGGACTCTTCTGTGAACCCACCCTTAGGGTGCATTACCAGAACGCCATTGGTTGTCAGGCCGTCCATGTGACCGTCAGGGTTTTTCCACTTTGCTGCTTTTTCCTGCAGGCCAGATAGAACATAGATAAGATACAAACTGTGGTGGCATTCCACTTTTTGCACAATACAGCCAATGGAAACCTGCACACGCTTCACCTAGTTACAACTCCAAGATTTAAAGGCTTTCACAAATCAGACATAGAGCCTCCATTAAGGATGGCAGTGTAAACAGAGATTTAACCACCGTTGTACATATGCTAACTTGTAATTACCCCCAGGAAGATGTTTTTAGAGGAGTCGAAACCGGCGGCGTAGATGCGAGCGGTGAAGGGGGGGTTACGCTCACAGACGACTCGGCAGGCAAAGCGGGAGATGGTGCTCTGGGTGATGGGGGTCTCCTCTCCCTCCTGACCTCCTGCTACGGTGTCAGTCACCACGAAATCTATGGGACTCTCAGTGGAACGCCCAATCTACAAAGCAACACAGTATTACCTGGCTGTTGAGGAATGGAACAATAACAACAACAAAAAAATCAATATCACAATATATGATAAGTAGGGTATGTGGACTTTTAAACTCTGAGCCATTCTGTGTTCTGCTACAATGTGTTTCTGAGTCTCAGTTCAAGCTTTTTTTTTATTCAGTCTTTTATTCTGTTGCTAATCTGGCATAGTATAAACTAATATCAACATTTTTTTTGAGAGCAATGTCTATTTATACAGGTAGTATGCTGTTATATCAGTGCATAACTATCGACAATTCATCTTTAGTTTTCAGAGAGGAATATTTCAAGCTCACATTTACATCCAGAGTTCAATGCTGAAAAATGACCACACAGCTGAACAGAGCTAAATAAACATTTCCCCCTTTCATTTCCTCTTTTTCATCTCAAACTGTCCTGAAGTCTTTTTTTTTTTAAAGGTCTTCCACTTCTCTGCTGTGCATTTCTGTTTTTTCGGTGCCGTTCAAAGACACATGGACACAACAAAGGGCCAAATGTGAAGCACGTGTCTCTGCACGTATAGAGAAGCCGTCTCCTTATTGTACATTCGCATTAATGCTACCGGGCAGAACAGCTTACAGCACACACACGGGGGGCCAGGCAGGGAAAATTAACAAAATATGCATAGAATGCACAGCTAATATTACAAGTGTTCTAATGTAAAAGGTCCATGGACTATTTAAAAGCATCAGACATCTAATCCTACAGGGTCATGGTGTCATTGGGCTTTTACCTGAAACATGTCTGTGTCTTTGTCGTGGCTGTACTCCACCACCACTGTGTGATTTCTGGAGAGTGTGTAGGAGATGCTGTGCTGCCCTTTACAGCTCACGGCCTGAAACACACCAAATGACCAGCGCTTTACACCCAATACGCTATTTGTAAGTGTTACCATGTCAAATGCAACAGTAATCATTTTAAACAATTAGCAGCCCGACAAAAAAAAAGAAAAAATTAAAGGACCATACTGGCTATTTTGCATGTTGGAGCCTAATATATTCAATTTTCATACATGTTACATTACTGACAATTATTTCCCAAAGGATAAAACCGTATTTCAGCTTTCCTGATATTTTGCAAAATCTCTTAATCTTTCAAAATCAAAAATTAAAGCGATACACCCACCTTAAAAATCGATGTTTCACCTGCTAATAGTTATGCAGTTATGCTTATGAAGTCACAGTCGTTTAAATTTTTCAACAAAGGCAGGTCTTCTTTTGGGACTATATTTCCCAGTGGAGACATACATTCACTCCGCGCTTTTTATTGCACTTAAATGCTAAAATAACGTAATTTCAAAACAACCTAAATATACGTCTTGTTTGTGATGACGGATTACCTACCCTAAGAATGTTTCAAGTATCAACAAGTTGATCTTAATAGCATACCAGAATGAACTGAAACCAATGGTGTNAAGAATGTTTCAAGTATCAACAAGTTGATCTTAATAGCATACCAGAATGAACTGAAACCAATGGTGTTCTAGAAAGTAGGAAAAACATTTTTAATTTACCGTTCCAGGCTTTGGGAAATGATTATCAGTAACCTTGTATGTAGGAAAATTGAATATATTAGGCTCAAACATGCAAAATGGGTGGTATGGTCCTTTAAAATCCTAACAAGTAAAATCTCAAAATTACAGCTGGGCATTCAATCATTTTCATTTATCTTCTCAGTAAGTCGCCACCAAGTTTTGTAACATTGGTTTTTTTGGATACCTTTGTTTAACGTTTTACCAGAAATATTGTTCTAAAATGATTAAAAAAAAAAAAAAAATCAAACAATTGGCATCAGAACTATAGAATGACACATTTTTCAGCACCAGTAGCATCACCGCATTTCACTTTGTACCATATAAATACTGAATTTCAATACTCGGCACTGCTCTGTATAATTCTAATCAAACCGAAGATCTGAAGCAGGACTTTCTGGAGCAGGAACGGGGAAAAGCGTTACACTCTTGTAAAGTAACACTCTTGTGACAGTGACCGTAAAGCGTCCACAGACTTCAGTCAACACAAGCTAACCTATCAGCTCAACTCAGAGATGTGTAGTCAGGGAGGAAAGGGGGAGTTAGAGTCACTCAAGCACAGCTCACATCAACACTTTACCACGTGCCGCTATCATTCCGCTCTAATCTGTGAATTCCATTTCCCAAACATCCCCCCACCCCCACCTCCCTTGTCACGTGCGAATTGCAAAAGGGAGCGAGGGAGAGACAAAGTAGGTCACGAGTGCTGCCACACTCTGCAGAAACATCAGAGGCAGACAGGCAGAAATGTCAGCACACGCAATCAGAGGCGCTTAATTGCGACGCTAACAAGCAGAGCAAGCTCCACCTGTTCAACGGCTACACAACCTCGTAGTCACGCCACACACAAATCCACAGTTTTATGGTGGAGGCACAATGCCATACTCCCCCAATATGACTCATGGCCCACCAAAGTTTCAAAAAATGAAACAAAAACATAGACCGTGCAACTTTCGTAAGGGAACCCCCAAACAAAAACACGCAATGTAGACGCTCGCACAAGTTAAAGTGCAAATATGATGAAGAGAAATGAGAAAGCAGAAGCAGGATTTCAATGAGAGGCTGGCAGTGACAGATGATGAGTGTGCGCGGCCACGTGAGCTTTCCCTCGCAGCCACAGAGAGCGTTCTCAATTCATTCGCATGAGGCTGATACACTGTGGGAAGGAGGAGGAGTGGGTTGGAGGACTGATGTGGAAAAGAAATAAATAGAAAATGGGGACGTGGCTCGAGACCCTTCACCTTTTTGAGTTAATTCTATCACGGCCTTACAAAATGGGGCTGAGTCAGAACGAGCTTGCCACCCTGTTTGTGTCTTAAGGAATGGCTATTTTTGAGCGTGTATACAGCTGGTAGTGGAGGTTCAGCCAACTGCAACGACTTCCTGCCCAGTTCAGCCTCCTAATACAGGACCCGGTAACAGACTTGCAGAGAGGAACAGCGGTAAAAGGGGAAGAAGGTCAAAGCAGGTCCCATGTATGGAACGCTATGCGAGCAACCGCGTAAATGGCTCTCTGCTGTGCTTTGCAGCAACAACAGCCAGGTCCAATGCAACATGACTTCCTGTCTAAGAAAAGACTCGTCCCCCGGAGCGGCAAGTCCACATATAGCCATACAAAATAAGACTGTGGCAATCTTCTGCTTTTCTCAAACTGCTTGCCAGGAATATTTCATAGTCGCTGCACTGAATATGTCTCAGTCACAGAAAAACTTCCAAGCAGATATCAAGAGTCAGGTTCCACCCGGTGAGAGTAACCTGAACCACAGGGCCTTTGGTGAGGAGGCTGAACCACCAACAAATGTCTGGAATACTGGCCTCCAGGAGGTGCAGAGCTAAGCAGCTTCTTTGGCTTGTTTAGCAGTTTTTGCTTGGGAACCAAAGCTGGAATGCAGGAAGGCAGACATGTTATACTGGATGGGGCAGTTTCTGGCAGGCGCTGCGCAGAAAAGAAAAGCTTTGAGGCCCGGCAAAGAACTGCAGTTATTGTACTGGAAACGTCAACACTGAGGTCTGCCAACAACAATGTAAACGGTTTACCTTACTCTGTGTTGCATAAGCTACTGAAATCATTAAATTAAAAAAAATATAACCAAAAAAAAAAAAAAAAGNCTTTTTTTTTTTTTTAAAGATCTCACTAACTTTAGTCACCTGAGTAAGTTTGATCCCAACAGGATCCACGAATGCCATTCAAAGCCAAATTCATATACAGTACATTAAAAAAAAGGGATGGGTGTATTGCATAAAATCAGCCACCTCTTTCTCAAGCAATGCTGTCTAACTTCTTCATGCAAATTTGCGTAAACCATTTTAGCAAAAGAATCAAAAGACAAGATCGTGTTCACTCCTTCTGAGAGGCTGTTCATTACCATATACTTGAGTATAAGCCGATCTCATGTTTTAGCCGACCTTCTGATTTTGACCTACAAATTTAGATTTTTAAAGAAACCTGTGTATAAGCTGACCCCTTGATGTTGTTCCATCAATTTATTTATTTAGCAAATTACCTGTTTTTCTGGGTATTGTCATAGTATTTNTTGTTCCATCAATTTATTTATTTAGCAAATTACCTGTTTTTCTGGGTATTGTCATAGTATTTCTCTGATTTTCGGAAAATAATCCACGTACCAGCTGTGGCAGCTACTTTAAAACTTCACTGCTTTAACGGGGTTTCTCTTCCTGACTCACACCGGAATTATAACATCGCGCTCTTGTTCTTTTCGGACTTATTTATTTTCAAAATCAAAATAACAAAACATGACGTGAGGTGAGGTAAAAAAACTATATCACTGCTCTGTTTTACATAAACACTGGCTCCGTCTCCAGCTGAGCATCTATAAATAGACTCCTCCTCCGTGAAGCAGCCGGCAATCATCACCTAATCAATCAGTTAAGATATAAATATTCAAAAATAATAACCTATTTGATTTCACTTTTCCCAAATTAAATATTTTAAATACTTAACCAAGAAATGTCTCAAATACCGGTACCGGTAAACATGATATTTATTTCAGCAGCTGATTACCGTAACTGACCAATCACAACAGCGCTTACTGGCCACTGCAAAATGTGCTGGATAAGATGTTTAGTCAAGAAATATCTCATTCTAAGGTAAGATTTAAACTATCTTCCATGGGTAGTGGTAATGGGTAGTATTTCCACCCCTGGAAATATCGTTCTGTGGGATCAAATTTTAATTTCTCATGTCTAACCCGACCCCCTGATTTGCTTTGTGAAATTTGGTAATAAAAACTCGGCTTATACTCAAGTATATATGGTAAGTCACTCATTCATCCTCTCATCTGTTCTGTACCTTGCTGGCCTGAGGCGTGTTGAGGATGTGCACCGTGCTCGGCTTAACACCGTTGGCTTTGGTCCTCCTGTATAGCGCAAATCTGCTTTTCCGTCTACCCCGATCTCCATTGGGCAGAGAGCCATTGTACCTGTCACAGAAGGGAGAAGTGGGGGGTAGGGGGATAAGGAAAGGACAGCAGATTTGCAGTGAATATTTTTATGTCAATACAAAGTTTTTACAGCAAAAAGGATGTACAAAGAGATTTACTGCCAAACATCTTATAATCACATAACAGACAACAAGAATTAGGCACATTCAAGCATTTTAAGCAGAAGCTCTCAGTTTGCATCACTGGCGATCTAATGTTGCCTATTAGCAACCTAAGCATTATCTTGGGTGAGGTGTCTCATTACATAATACACTCTGTCATTTCAGCGAGCCCGGCCCTGTGTAAATTGCAGCTGCTCTATTAAGCATGTTTCAGGATGCACGTCAGGTTTGCTACCACTTTGAAAATGCAGGCTGTGAGTGCCGAGTGGATTTACGTGACCGAAGCACATTCTCACTCTTTCATTTATACCTGTGTTTTATTCAATGATGTGGAAATATGAAACAACTCCATAAAAAAAAGACCAGAGGGGCCTCTCAGTGCTTTCAGATTCCGGTTTTGTGTGATTGCAGCCCTCTGTGAGACCTAGCCTAGGCTGCTCCTTGTGAATGGAGAAGGCCCTTCCGGAAGGACTGGTCCTCTCCCCATCCACCAGCTGGTTCCTACAGCTGGGACGCCCCATGCTCTACTCCCACCCAACACACACACCTTCTGTCACGCTCTCCCACACAACCAAAACGGTGCTGAACAGACACTCTGCAGAGGTAAAAATCTGCATTAAAATGCCTTAAGCTTGGATGGCAACACAGCTATCCACCACGAGGGAACAAATTTTATTAGCCGCTATAAAAGCAGAAATTTCTCGTGTTTGTTTCTGTGCAAATAGAGACCAGAATGTCCTTCTGTTCTTCCCTACCTCCCTTCCAAGCTCGGCCACCTGTCCCTTGTCTCCACACGGTTGGGCAGGCATAGAAACACATGGTCCCAATCAGGACAGTGCACAAAGCTGGCCTGTAAGACAAGCCACCCACTGAGACCTTGAGGGGCAGCGAATGATACTGGGGACAAAACCATAACTAATACGTTAATGGCAGCAAGATAAAAATGACAAAAAATATTTTAGTGTGTTAATGAAATTAGCTGTGCGCTGCTGGCTCTATGTCTCCGACTTTCGTGAACACATCCGAGAGACTCTGCAGCAAAATGAAGAGCAGCTCAGTTTTGCATTTCTTGGAGTTGATGAACTTTAATTGTAGAATATAACTGGATTGGTTAAAAAAAATACCATACATGCATACATGCTTTCTGCTATTCATCATTACAGACAGCAAAGGTGTTCTATTACACAGGAACCAGTCCCATCATTTGATGAAC
The DNA here is from genome assembly GCA_014773175.1 of Lucifuga dentata. Classification (NCBI taxonomy): domain Eukaryota; kingdom Metazoa; phylum Chordata; class Actinopteri; order Ophidiiformes; family Bythitidae; genus Lucifuga; species Lucifuga dentata. The sequence goes on from VXCM01000537.1 coordinate 275,236, forward strand.
AGACTCTTTAAAGCTGTACTACAACTAATTGTGATCTCTTTCCCTTTTGACCTCCATAAGATAGTTGATGGATTTACCTTGCGATACTTAAGAGCGGGGATTAGCGACTCGGGCATATCACATATCCTCCAGTGCTGCACAGAGGAGCCAACAGCACCTTCTCACTCACGCTAACATGACAGGATAGTTCAGTGTTCACCATAAAGTGGAGGAGATATGCTAAGCAGCTAGGATCCTCATTAACATGGCTAAGAGGCCTCGAAAGGACGCAGAAGAGGACACAGGAGTCAGCTGGTTTAAGAGGTTTCTAGTACTGCTGATAGATCAAGAAAAATCTCTAGGCTCCCCTGTCTTTATGAGTTAAAGCTCTCCTGATCACAATCAAACTGATTTGTCCTTCCAAAGATACCATACATGCTCTGTGTACATGCTGGTGCTGTTGACAAGAGGAAGTGAATGAAGACTTGATGGATGGATGGACGTGGCTCTCAAAACTGGCACAATACAGTCACATTGCTACAGTAACTCTTCGTACCAAAGGTGTCAGTCCCCAGTTTGATTAGTGTGCTTCTTTAAGCAAGCGGTTCTTCGGGAAGAAATGTAAAAACTTCAATCAATAGGCCCAGTCTCCCAGCCACAATAGACAGAGGAAGCTGAAGCGAGGCATGGACTGGATCCTGATCAATCCATCCTTTCATTTCAGGATACCCACACAGCCGGCCCCCTCGCTGACCAGCACCAAGCCAATCTTCCCAGGCAGAGCCGGGGTGGAGGGGCAGCCATGCAAGTAATCAGAGCCACCCTCGGTCATGGAAACAAACCACTGAGGGAACTGCTACTCAAACAAGCTTTGTTCCACGCTGTCAGCTATCTTGTCTACCATCAGCTTTACCCACAGGATGTGATGTCACAGCAGCAATGGTACATCCCACACAGTTGATTCAAATGTGTGTCTTATGTCGAAGAGAGAACAAACGAATCGACTTCAAACATGCCACATGTTCAGCCTCCAGTAATAAGCAGTCAGCATTTTGTGTCCCTTATAATAAGCAGTGAGTAGGACTGTGATTGTATGGGTGGAGGGCAAGGGCCAAAACCACAATCCTCCGTGGTCTCTGTAAAACCTTCATAAGCATCTAATTTAAAGTGCTTTCAAGACACTACTGTGAACGTGAAATTCCCACAGCAAGAAAATATTCATAATATCATATCTTCTCCAGTGTTAAAGGTGAATAGGTCAAATAATTTCAAGTATATTAAATTACTGGCTACACTTCAATAAACAATGTCACAGAGCCAATATTAATATTATTATTTACAGCCATAACCAGCTGTAGTTTCCAGTCAATAAATCTGTAACTAAATGTTTTGAGATACAGTTTAGACATAAACGATTGTTTTAGTTCAAAGGGCTACGAGTGCACAGATGACACTATTTAAAGACTTTTGTTTGCCTTAAATGTATAATCAACTTTAATGACTTCAACAGATCTGGACTGTCAAGTGGAAAAATTTAAAGCACTTTACAGCAAAGATGCCTTCACTGTACAGTGGTTGTAGGACATTAGAGCATCTAAACAGAGATAATCGTGTGTGTAAAGTGAGTAATCAAAAGATTTGTAAGTCAAATGCATCATCATAGAGACAAGTACGTGCCCGTGTGTGTCACAGCAGAAGTCTTGCAAAGTTGTGCGTGAGCTATACAAATAGCAGTGAATAAAGCGAAAAGCCTGAGGGCTGGGGGAGGGGACCATCACCACTTCCGAATTCCTAAAACCCCGTGAATCCAACTTTAAGGTAGGAGAGTGCGCGCTNCCATCACCACTTCCGAATTCCTAAAACCCCGTGAATCCAACTTTAAGGTAGGAGAGTGCGCGCTGGTCCGAGCTGCTGGGTGAGGGGTTCTCTTCATGTCACCTGGGTTTGTAAAGATGTACGTAAATACATCTGTTCTGGTCGACTGCGGTGCGTTCAGGGGAACAGGTTGTTTTCATTCCAGGTTATGAGGGAGTAAAATAACACTACCAACTCGGAAAACGGAAACGTACTCATTTCTGATTGCGCACGTGTCTGATTTGTTGAGTAACGTGAGCGCTTGGTGGTAACTGGGCTTGGTGGTTTTCCTGAATATAGAGGATTGTCTTTGTAAAATCTGACCTCGTTCTGATTAAAATACTGATAATAAACACTTTCTTTTCAAAAAAAAAAAAAAAAAAANAAAAAAAAAAAAAAAAAAAAATTACCATTCTATGAGTGCCCCTTGTGGAAACTTAACAGTCAAGCCGAACACCCGCTACGTTCACGTTCGGATGTCTATAAAGTAACAGTATAAGAATATACGTTGCAAAATGAATATTAACAGGCCTCAACTTACCCCAGTACCACCAGTTCTCCGTATTTCACCGGGTCTTTAGACGGGTCGCAGTGCTCCTCTTGGCTGGACGAAAACATGAGGCTTCTGGGCTTTACTGTGAAAAGATAGCTAGATAGTAAAAGAAAAAAATATGTGGCTCAATAGCCAGGAATTCCCTTCAAAAAAACCAAAAAAGTTGTCATTTCAGGTGACATATCCAGCGGCATGTGTCTCTACGCCCACATAAATTCAATTTTCTATTAGCAAATAGAGCTCAAACTTCTTTGCATGACATGGCAAAACGTAACTTAGTTGGCGGTTGATTCCGTTCTGAAGCTGATACAAAAACAGAGAGCAGAAGGGCCGGAATGTACCATTCCTCTTCTTCTTCACTTTGTAAAGGGGGGAACTTTACCAAATGTGCTTTTCAACGATATTTTATCCAGTTTTTTCCAATATAAAAATATTTTGTATAGTTAATTCTGTTATGAATTACCTTATATGGCAGTATTTTTGCGCTTATTTTATTCTCGGACACCTAAAGTCATCACGATCAGAGTACACCTCCCTTCCACGTCCACCTCACATGGTCCATGGATCGCACCTTGTGTTATGTAAACAAAGAGTACAATCTGGGAATTCTTAAAGGGATCAGACATTTCCTTAGACACATTTGCAAAGTTTCCAGTTTGCCACATCTAATATGAAGCAGGATTCAAGCAGGTTTCACATTAAGAGCTCTTAAACATGTGCTTTACACGACTCACTCTAATTCAGCAAAATGTTTTAAGGGGTCACAATCAGTTTATTCAATACGTATGCATAAAATTACGTAATAATGGGTCTGAGATGAAAATAGACACCATGGTACTTCATTGACCAAGATAACTTGCAAATAATTAAATGATGGTGGAATTAGTGACCCCTTAGGCCCTTTTCAGATACTTGATTCATTATATCTTTTTGCAGAGGGCTAGTGTGTGTGTTTGATTGTACCAGATTTATATTTACGTCAGTTTTGGAATTTTATTTTTTTATATCTCCATTTCCCATTTTGATTAAATGTCCTTATTTGTATAAACTGGTTCCAGGCCTTTCCATACCATCTTATGAGACGGAGTTGTATCTTGTCATAAGGTTGCATGGAAATGATCCAATGATAGGTCCAATGATTCATTTTACTGCTTCTTCTCAGAATGCTCAAGCCACAGACTTTCTAACACCAACTAAATGTCCACACCTTATTAGAGAATACAAAGATGTTAAGAAGTCCTTAACCTCACTAAGCCTCAATGTCACCCCTTCCTATATTGTTCCTACCCAGTTGTTTTCACGCCTTTTTGATGAATGTGCCACTTCTTCACTTTTGTCTGGCACTCTAATCAACACTTTACTGCCCTGTCTTGTTTTCACAAGAATCTGCAGGGCTGGAAGCGCCCTCCCAGCTTCAAGCCACTATTGCCTCTGCAATTATGGCCCTCTGTTTGAACTGGTGTTCAGTTTCAAAGTGCAATAACACTTGACACAAAAACAAAAGGTAGTAGGGGGCCATGGAGGCCCATGAAGGTTCTCCTTTCCCTAACCACATGCGCTACACCTTTAACTCTGCAACTGAAGATGCAACTCTGATGTATTTTTTCCTCATGCAAAAGTCTTATCTTTCCATTTGTAAGCAATACAACATGGATTAATCCAGGGCATTTGTTTGTTCTGTTCATAGCTGCACATACTTGTCCATTAATAGTACAGAGCTTCAGCTTCTTCAGCGGTGTGCACAAGGATCGAGCTGCTTTAGGCCTTTAACTACAGGCCTCGAAGCTAACCTTACACCCATGGCTATAATGAATGTTTACTGCTCTTTTGTTTCACTGTCTCTCCACCTGCTTTCATCCAATAGGTATTGTCTGTGTAAAAGAGCAATACAACCTTTTCTGTCTGACTCACCCTCACGCATGAACACACACACACACACACACACACACACACACAGTAGAAGTTGGGGGGATCAAAGGCTTTCTAGCACATACCACACTGATGGAGAGCAGATGCAGAGAGTGGGCTGATTTGCTCTGGTGTAGTGTAAGTGCAAATCTATGTTTAGGCAGAGGAGTCAAATGTTACCAGGCAAGAGGTATGCAGAGCAGAACATTAGTGCAAGTAGCTGAATTGTGCAACTGAGACAGTATGAACCATGATGACAGAAGAATGACAAAACCCCTGTTAACTTCCCTTTATCATGCTTCACACTCAGACTTAAGTGGAAATCATGAGTCTGTCCCTCAATGACCAAGTGTAATTTTAGGCAAACTTGTGTTTGTGGCTGGTTTTCCCAAAATTTCAAAATCTTGTTGTTTACCGACATAGAATAGAAAAACTGAAATGTTGCATTCCATAGTTGCAGAATTGGAGAAAATCCTTAAACTGGAAGAGTTTTCAATGCAGTTCATTGCAATGCACTTGCAGAGGAATCGATACATCTAAACCCGACTGTATATAAACTACTTCTGCAGGGACTGTGTATATGTGGTACGATAGTTTCTTGCAACAGGCAGCATATGGCATTTCCTGTGTGATCCATCTAAAGTTTCAGATGCAATCATTCCTGTTTTGTTGCCAGGTTTCCATGAAAAGTAAAAGCGAGATCTCCAATCAGCTGACTGCAGCATGACAGTGTGGAAGAATGTGAGGAATGTGCTGATCCCATGTTGGTGTCGCTCCTGAACCGACCTTCAGGCCACACAAAACTTCTGTTGTTGGAAGGGCCATCTAACATGTAAAGCAGAAGATGGATAACTAATGTCAAGTTTATCCAGACTGTATTGTTCACGCAATACAACTGAGAGCTGGAACGCATATTCATTCAAAAGCAACTTTGCCACATAAAACACTGATAATCACACTACGCCATAAAATTTGTGTGCAGCGTTTGCCCTTTATGCTTCTCCTGATGCATATAAATGGGTTACACACTTGCAGTATGAGAAAGTCAACACAACAGTGATTAAATATCTGCCTGTGTGAGAATGTTTCCAATATTGCAGCTGAGGGGGCAGTTGTTCTTGGGCAGCTTTTGATTATTTCAGCTACCAGCTGCTCACTCACTTCCTTATTGTTGGTAAATTTGTTGCACAACCTCAGACAACAGTTGAGAAAAGAACCTCAGGAATTATTTGCTACCATCACAGGAAACTGGTCACACCCAAAAGCTCCATAATTGTGGGCTTATGGTGTCAGCTTCTCTTTTATCATACAAAACACACCTTCCCATGACTGCATGGCCTGTGCCTGACTAACACGTTTCCTGTGTACAGTAAAGTCAGATGAATATTTTTCCGTGTCAAATAAGTATCAGTAGAAGCTATAAACAGAAGTTTTTGAAGGCTTATAAAACAGTTTAAGATTAAATGAAAGTAGAGTAGTGCCCCATGGTGGTAGTGAAAAGGAAGTGCAGTCAGTAGAACATTAAAAAGGAGCAAGGCAGAAAGCTGGGCATCCCTTTTATTAACATCACCTGCTACAAAAAGAACACAATCTTCAGTGTTAAATGAATTAAGCAACAATAATGAGTGTTGATTCAGATGATATGGGATGTTTATTCCTAGAGTAGTTGCAATAGGATTAAAAATCTCTAAACTGTATACCCAGCAATCAGCCAGGGTTGCAGAATCCCTCTGTGGAGCTGCACAACAGACTTGCAAACACTTTGTCCATGCGTCTCCATAGTTACAGTCACGTAGTGACCCTTCTGATATGCTGAGACCCCTTCTGATCCTCCCACCCAATACTGAGCCAAAGTATGCATGGCGTGATGAATTCATGAATGTGCAAGTTGTGAAAGTTTTCTGGTCAAGAGGCAAACAGTTAAAAGTAAAATTCAGCAGGATCTAACTGGTACACTTAAACAATACATATCTTTAAGTTAAGAACGAAAGTTTGATAAAACAGAATTTTTGCTTAGTCAAGTTGGAAACCCACATCACGGCCCTCTTGAGACAAATAAAAACTACTGCAGTATTCAAAAGGTTGTCATTGAAAAATACAGTTGTTCTAAACAGGAATGGTTGCCACGCAGTCTGAATTATGCTGAATGTCATTTTTATGTTATTAATAAAAATTAATTGATGGTGCTGCTGAAGAAGAGGAATGTGGTGGGAATGCAGTGCAGTCTTATGTGTATTGATACGGTGTTGAGGAGCGTTTGGAATTAATGGTAGCCCGGCCTGCAATTTTGGTGGCCAACGTGGAGTGTTTTGCGAGGACCTCCGCAGGTTCGGGTGAGGTGGCTGAGGCTGGAACGGACGGGGTGCCAATGTGTGACAGTATGCTGTGGTGGTGGTGGTGGTGGTGTTGAGACCGAAGGTCAAAAGTGGTCTCTGTAGTGCAGTCAGGGTGGATGCATGAGGTCTATCCTCCTTGCCCTATACTTCAGGCAAATCTTTGTCAGCCTCCTGGAAGAAAACACTCATATTATCGAGGGTTGGTTGTAAGGCTACTCATACAAATAAAACTGCTGCAAGTGAAAAGACAGGACTAAAATACTATGATGTTATGTGGCTGGAGGTAAGAACAGTGTGGTAGCGGGCCTTACCCCCTGCTGTCCCTTGGTGAGTTGCTGGCTAACTGCTTGTAACAGCTGCTGCAATTCCCTGACTGTTTGGTTCAGCCCTGCAGTCATTTTCTCCTTTCTGTCAATCTCCTCCTAACAGAAACAGAATCACTGGTTTAGACATGATGCAGATAATGCTACCCAAGTACCATAAATGCAACAACATGTGACAAACTGTATAAACACACAAACTGCCCGACACTTACTCTCTGCAACGAGAGATTGCTATTCTCTATCACGTCATCGGTGCTTTCCGTCACCTTTGAGAGGTCCTCATGGATTAGATCCAGAGATTGCTGGGCCTGGGTTTTGGATCACAAAGGACCACTTGTTAGTTCACAGCATGACCTGGGACTACCAGAATTATCTGCAATGTCCTGTGCGTGGGAGCTACTCCACTGCTGAAAATGGTCTATAAGCAATCTTACCTTGTAGAGATCACCAGCCACCTTTTGCCTCTCGTTCTCTTCCGTCTCCAGCTTGGACAGAGTCTCAGTAAGCCGGGTTTTCAGCTGTAATCAAAACAGACACTCAGCACATATTCTGCAGCACATGGCAGCTTCTTATGAAAATGTATGTGCACCAATGTGTTTATTCAAAGCCTCCTGCTAGCACGGCATGTATTAAAGCACTCAGTATTTGCCAAGATCCAAACATTTTTGCTTGAAATTCAGTGCAGCAAATATAGAAGATAAAATTGAGAGAGAGAGAAAAAAAAAAAAAAAAAANAAAAAAAAAAAAAAAAACTACAGGCATTAAACTTTCCTTCATACCATCTACTAGATGATGGGAAAATAGAAATGTTACATTTCACAAAGACCCCTGAACAACTGTCATATTGGATACCAATATGGACGATAAGATACAGAGAGACAAGCTGACAGAGTTTGTATGAAGGATGAAGATGGAATGATAGTGTGCAGTTCAAGGTGATGGGCAAAACAGAGCAAGTTTCTGCAGTTTGTTGACTAGCAAGCCATGTGTTAAATGCTGGGCAGAGTGAGCTGATCTGGAGCACCAGTGCAGAGGATGAAGAGTTAGTCTTGTAAGTATCACTAAGTGTGAAGGTGCGTCATCATTCACAACCTTGAATTTTTGACTCATTTTACCAAGTTATGGTCTTTGGCATTGTGTCAAGCACATTCATAGAGGTTATGGATGATGACTGACGGTTCCACAGAAGGTGCTGAACCCTGTCCTGTAAGCCAGTGGAGAGCCGGTGGAGAGCCGCTGTTGAGCGCAGGAGGGAAAGTTCTGAAAGGAGCTTCTAGCTACAGAGGGAGCAACGCTTACCAAATTCAGCTCCTCATTCTGTCTGACAGCTTCTGTATATGAGCCGTCAAGTTTGCTCTGCAATTCAGTCAACAGATCTTTGAGCTGAAATGAAGTTCGAGATGATGCGTTTAATGGATATTTGATCCAGCACTACTCAAATGACGTGGGCTACTACACAGCCTACAGCAATTCATGATCTAGCCCTCAAAAATGAATGCTCTCACTAGGCAGCAGAGCTATGGGATGTAAACACATAAAAAAAACAACAACAACACAGGATATCATGTGAATGGCTCTACTGTATGTGTCTTGAAATTACTTAAAGGCCATACCTGTGGTTTTGCTTATTTGAGCCCAACAGGTAGGATAAACAATTCTAAAATTTACCGCTCCAGTAGTATGCTTTGAAAAATGATTGGCATTAATGTAACTTGTATCCGGGTAGTATTTTTTGTGTTCAAACTTGCAAAACCACCGGTGTGGTCCTTCAATGCTGTCTATTAAGTTAGTCTAATAAGTGGTGCAATCACGTTAATGCTACAGCTGACTGTGTGAACCATGTGTGCATTTACAGTCCAATACGTTTAAATATCTGATGTTTGTGTTTGACTTTTATGTGCTCCAATGAAACAGAGACGTCACAAAAACCATCAACATAGGAACACACACACACACACACACACACACACACACCATAAACATGCAACTGACACACAACTGACATTCTCCATGTGCCTCGGGAGGATGAGCGCTGCAACATCACGAGGAGGCTCACAAAGAACACAGAGTGAAAAAGTCTCCTTTGTGCTCACCTCTCTGACTTCTGTCACGTAGGTGGCGCTCTCGCACTCCGCCCTCTCCAGCTCAGACTCCAAGTGCTGTTTGTCTCTTCTCAGCTGCAGATTAGCACAGGGAGATTCAGGAATGCACGTAAGCGAGACACATTTTTAAACATCAGGACTGAAGCAAAATGAGTCTTGGAGGAGACTGCATGTTTTTCAATGAGGACTCACATTTTCCAACTCTGCTCCATCAGTTAGTCTCTCGATCTCTTGCTCCAATGCTGTGGCTTTGAGGCTCATCTGAGACAGGACAAAGAAGAATGATGCAATAAAAACGGGACGCGGTGCAGTAATATAGAGCATAACTGATTTGGCATTCAATCTGGGAGTCGTTTCTGGTTGAACCTGAATGTGTACCTCTCTGAGCTCTCCCTGCGATTGCTCCAGCTTTCCCCTCCAGCGAGACTCCTCCTCCTCAACACTGCTCTGGAGGCGCTGCAGGATGCCCTCCTGTGGACACGGCAGGTACGACAGCTTAGTCTGACATGTAATGCACACTATGCCTCTATGAATGCAACACAAAAATCTTGTCTCACCGTCTCTGCCAAAACCTTCTTGTATGTCTCACAGTCTTTCTGTAGAATCTTTTGGGTTTCCTCAGCCTCTTTCAGCTTCTCAGCTAGTTCCTGGTAAGCGAATAACATTGTTCTTAAAGCTAAGTCAGGCAATGAAGCTATCTTCACTTTAAATCTCAGAAGAATTGAGAAGAGTTGAGAAGACTTATACTCAATGCTAGGTTTTCAAATGATTTACCTCAGAGACTCCTGATGCAGGGCCAGAACTGGACTGTGCAGCTGAACTTTCAGGTACTGCCTTCTCAAACATGTGGAGCCACTCCTGATGGTTCTAGTAGACACAATAAATGCCATATGAAGAAGTCTATGAGTTAATCCTTGAAGCATTATGAGCCAACTGTTGGAAGATGTTATATAAGTACTGCAGAGAAGATTCCAATACTTATTTTGCATTGAGGTAAAAATGCAAAATTACCCATACCTCCTCAGTGGGCAGAGGCACATGGGGCAGAAGTCTGTGCAGCATATCTCGACACTCAGCCTGAGACAATGCCAGTGCTGTCTGGTTCTCCTATGAGGTGATGTGAAGGGGCAGAAAGGACAAAAACAGAGGAGAGGAGATTGAACATTGACTGCTCTTATGTTCCGCAGTCACTCGAAGACAAGGTGGCGTTGTCACCTAAACAGACATGATGTGATCATGTCTTTCTCTCCCTCACTCTACTCTTCATTAAACCAATCACCACCAAGTCGTCCATTAGGCTGCGGCAATCAGTGCCACCAAAATGATTCGGTTATTATTTCAAATCATCTTAAATCATACCAGTAGGCCTTTATGATGAAAGCTTTCTCAGTTCCATTCACAAATACCCTATGTCATCTTCAGCAAGCCACACCTACACTGTAATCCACCCGTTATAAACAAAATGTCACTGCCATTTCCTTCAGAGCACCTAACCTGCTCCAGTTTTCCTGGAACCACTTCAGAAAACCTAAACACACGCTGATCTGTTCTCATGAAACTGCAAAAATCCCCTTGAAAATGTTGCACAAATAAAATGGTAGCTATCAGTCATCCCACAATAGGCAAGTATCAGGCACTGTCGCTCTGAGGCCTGATGGGAGAATGTATGCAAAGCACTAGCCAGCTGGCACTTTCTCTACTATTCATATTAACACAGTGTCAAAAGGCAAGAGTAGGATTGCAAATAAGCAGTATGCACTTTGACAGTACACAACAGGTGCCAAGGAAGTCCCTGGCTCCTTTCTGAGAAGGTGCTTTCTACTGTACTCGGATGGCAGGAGAGCAGCTGCTGTGCTGACGGTTCAGCATGTACCCTGCTGCAGTGGAAGGAGGGCAAAAAAAAAACAAAAAAAAAAANCAAAAAAAAAAACACGATACTATAACTGTTAATAGTACAGCCTACACTATATCTATGCAAGTGCTGTGAGGTTACAGTATGGAGCATTGAGAAACTCATATGGACAACACAGCACAGCATATCCTCTAAAAGGTTTGCATGGATCACAATAAAATAAATCTCATTATTAAAGAATAAAGTAACTGTTGGTTGACTGATTAACTGATGATATTGACAGCATGGATGTCACAAAGCAGAATGGAAAAACATGCTTGAAATGAGTCACATGGCAGAGAAAGACAGGAAGCTGCAAAATGATCACCATGAATCTCAGCCTAATGATATCTGAATGAAATCATTTCTAGGTCACTGCACACTCATTTCCAAGCTTCAGCCTGAGCTTTGGGAAAAGAGAAATGTTTCATTTTTCAGCGCATTACGTAAAACATATCCACTGAAGAAATCATTCCTCATAAATTGCCAAAGTTAAATTCTGAGAATGCCGAGAGAAGCAGCATAGCTCAACACGCAGCCAATTATAAAACTTGAGGCTAATCAACAGAAGGAAGGGGCAAGAGTGAGGTAAATGAGTATGCAGCTTTGTTATGGATGATGGCGTAAAAGAAATCTCACTGGGTCAATTATGGCAACCACAGCATTTAGGGGAATGCATCAGATTGGGACTAGAGTGAAGCAGACTGAAGTGGGGTGTCGAACCTTGACAGCCTTGCTGAGTTTCCCCTGAAGCATGGACTCGGTGGCTGACAGAGCTTCCATTGCAATCCAGTTTTTCTCCCGAAGCTCCTGTTTTGGTCAGTTCCAGAGAGATACTACTTTCAGTTCGGCCTCAAGGGAAAAGCATTCAATGACAGAGGAAACCCAATGTATATCTCATTTAAATCGCTACACTCTGCTTTTCACCCGTGCTCCAACCGCTGATAGTATGAAACAATAGCCTGAAGGGTTCCAGTCACACGCCTCTGGTGGACAGAAGGGCAACATGCATGGTATGCAACATGTGTACAGTGAGAAGCTTTAGTGAGCATTCTCTGTTCAAATTAAATACAGGTATAGATATACAAATGCAAAAAAATAATCCCAAATAAATGTCCCACTTAAAAATGCTTTCCAAACTAAATGTGCCTCTAAAATTAAAAGGTAGAAAAGTTTCTAATGCTCTGAATCACCCACAAGTATAGACAGGCTTGCTGAGATGCCGTCATGGTTGACAGCAAGAATGAGAGTAGGCTGGAAGCCCAGTTATGAAACGCTCAGCTTAAGCAGTCCAAATCAAAATTAACATCTGCACTGAAAGAAAGCTTTCTTTTTGGTTTTTAAAAAAAAAAAAAGAAAAAAAAAGTNTGGGGTATTAGGGTATCACACAACGGAGATGAAGTCTCTCCAGGCAAGACCAGAGTAGTTACTGCATTATGGGTCAGGTCATCAGTCGGAAACCTACATTGTTTTTCTTCCTGTGAAGCTCCAGGGAGTCCCTCAGCTCAGCCAGCTCACCCTGCAGATCCAAAACCTGCTTCTCTTTCTCTGTCAACCTGAGAGACGACAACGTTATCGCTCATCACATGTCGAAAGGGTTTTTATATTGTGAAAAATAGGTAAAATGTTATATCATGCTATAATATGACATGAAACATCACTCACGCTGTCAGCAGCTCTGGGCTTGGCACTCCTGTTTGGGACTGCTATTTGAGAAGGGCAGGGGAAAAAAAGACACACTGAAACTACATCAAAATTCTTCTTGCAGATACAGAATGAACTGATTTGTCTACGAATACACACACACACACACACACACACTTAAAACTTGGATAAGATGTAAAGTGAATGAGACCAAAATCTATTATGTCCAATCCAATATATATGAATCTTAATATGGCTGATGGCTATATAGTGTGAAGAAAAAAAACTATCATCCAGTGCAAAGACAACATAAATCAGTTTCTCGATGCCTATTGCTGGAAGAAGTCCAAGTCTATCTTTTGTAGCTCAAAAAAGGCTTCCTGATTCAAATCAGAAATGTATTACATTTGAAATCTGAGGTGAGCAGCTTCATTCAACACATTTTCACCTGTTGCTGGAGCTGTTCCATGCTCTCGCTCATCTCCTTAGTTCTCTCCTGGAGCTCAACCTGCAGCATCTGGATCTCCTGGTCTTTTGCAGCTAGCCTGTGGGTCAGAGGTCCTAGCTGTGAGTATGACTTGTCAGGCTTTGCAGAAAGACTTCAGGTTAATATGTGAGGGGAACTTACTGAGCCTGGAGTTCCTGAAGCTCAGAAGCAGAAATGCTTGGCTCTTCTGGCGCCGACTTCTGTCTCATCTGCTCCATCTCTGCCTGCAGAGCAGCCAACTGCTGCTCCAGAGACTGAAAGACCAAAAAAAAAAATCTTCTTCAGACTGATCTCAAAGTAGGACAACGCAACACTTGAAATGAGGGACAGTATTTCTGGTCTCCTAAAATCTCAAAATCCTGTGTTTGAAAAATATGAATGAAACTATAAGAAGTACAGGTTATATATAACATGAAGACCACACCTCAATAGCTTTCTCTCTGACACAGCTGCTGTCTTGTGCTGCCTTTAGACTTTCTTCCATTGATTTTAGCTTCATATCCTTCTCTTGGATCCTGTAAAACACAGTGAAACAAGAGTCTATCACAGAGAAAACTGTGTAAAGTTAGATATGTAAAACAAGTAAGCTACTTCTGATTTACATATATAATAACTTCCGCTTTATGCATGGACTTGTACAGTGGATACAGAAACATCCAACCATCTATTCACCTGTAATACATCCCTCCCATAGCCATCAAAATCTATCTTACTTGCTCTGTAGTTCTTCCACTGCTGACTGTGATGATGCCTGAGATTAGAGAAAAATAAAAAACAAATAAATACAGAAATAAAATGAAAACACACAAAACTTCTTTTTACAGATTAAAGACCAACTCACCTGTTCTGCTGTCTGACACTTCAAGGCTTCATTTTCTTGTTTTAGTGCCTCATTCTCTTCTCTTACAGCCTGCATCAGTAAAAACAATAACTTCAACTTTTTTGCTCATTATAGGATAGTGATTACCAGACAGGCAGTGTCACTTAATGCATGCTGATGTTAGTGAAATATGGGTATTATGTATGAGAGTGAGGCAGCACGGTTTGACTCGTTTGCTGTGCCTTTGCTACCCTTGGCTGTCCCTTTCTAGACCAAAGAAAACACACACCTTGAGCTCCTCCTCCTTGTTGGCCACCTCGATCAGCCCTGTCTTCAGCAGATCCTCCACCGTTTTGATGTTCTCCTCCCTTTCCTGGACACTAAAAAAAGGAGGCAAGACAGGGAATAGGTGTGGTATTATCACTTTATTCTATAAAAATCCTAGCCAGTTCATGTAAACAGACATTTCTTGAGATAAGTTTCTGTTCTCACAAACCTCTTCTGGATCTGGTCCAAAGCCAGCTGGGAAGTGGTCTGCGGGTGGCGAGTCGAAGGAAGATAGAAATAGAAATGGATTAAACAGAGGAAAACAAATCAGGGGCTTTTTCCATTTGAAAATACAAAGCACACTTCCTACCTGTTCAGAAATCTGAGCCTGCAGATTCTGAATCTCTGCCTTCAGCGACATGTTCTCATTGTGCAAAGCCTGTGAAGGAGACAAGACAGGGACAGGAAATAGAGCGAATGTTTATTACGCAAGGATCTGACAGAATGTAACAGCTTGAACAAGGCAACTGTCATAATTCTGTCCTGAGACTATAAACCCATGAAATGAATTATAGCCACTTCAAAAATGAACTTAAAACAGGGTAGCTTACATGGCCTTTGGGCAATATTCTCTTTCATCACCAAGAGAGACCTCCAGCATGTTCAACACATTCCTGCTGAGTAATGAACCAGTCTGATGTTAGCATAAGAAGCAGTGAATAAAGCGCGTCTGATCATACCTGCATGTTAGTTTCTCTGCTGGCCCCGCTGCTCCTCTCAGCGTTTAGAGAGTCCTCCAGACTCTTCCTCTGCAACTCCTTTTCAGCCAGCCTGGACAGAATACAGGAAGAGGAGGGTTAACACACAAAAACAGCTCAACATTCAGACAACCTCGCGTTTAAAGCAATCGCTATTTGGGAAAAGGTACAAAATCTCACTTACAGCTTCTGTAGTTCCTCTATGTGGGAGACATTGGTGACCTGAACGAGAAACAATCACACGACTCATTGAATGAACATATATAACATAATATACAGAACACATAAATACACACCTAGATGGAGTCCTGCACCAACTATTCACTAATGAGGTTGATCTATTTACCTGAGAAGAGATCTGGGCCTGCAGGTTCTCGCTCTGGGCTTGCAGAGTCTCGTTTTGGACATGAAGGGCATTGTTTTCATTCAAAAGCTCCTGTTAAAGAACGCAGTGTATTAGCACATGCTAGGAGTGTGTGCAACTCTGCTTCAGAGAACAATGCATTCTCAATCAGGCATCAATATTTCAGAGTGCGAAGGTACATAATTGTTGTACATCACGTTGTTGCAACACAACACAGTTAAGCAAAATGTAATATAATTTTATATAATGCAATTTGATATATTACCACAGTTCCGTTTTACTTCTTGCCACTTTTCATAAGAGGGAATCTTTATGGCACAAATCACCAGACAGGAAGAGATGCTCAGTAAAAACACTTGGGGTGGGAGTCATAAAACACAGCACCAGACTTTAATTCAATAAAGGCAAATACTGTCACACAACCACGTTCCCTTATTCATAAACACCTGTTAAATCTTTTACCATTTGCCTTGAAAGAGGCGTTACTACAGTATTTCCTCATTTACATGTTAGGAAAGCGATTCATAAAACAAACTGTTACACAAAAATTATGACCCGTTTCAGTCTGGTAAATTTCAGTGGTATAAAATCTAAGTGACATTTTAATATTTGCATCATGTGTTGGTGACCCACAAATCTGATATTTAAGCCCATTCAGTGGATCAGTCGGTGTATTTAAGTGGCAAGTTTTGATTGAAACTGGTTCACATTCCTGAGCTGCTCATCTGCTGCTCTCTGTATTGCTCTCTCTCACACGCAATATACACACACACACACATCTCTCATGTTTCTTTTGCCGATTTAACATGTCACTTTCGCTTTGACGCCAGGGGAAGAAGTAACACACCCATCTTCACCAGCTTTTACCTGTGAACTCCTTAGAACAACATGCCATTGTGTAGCATGACACCTTGTAGTTACTTTTTTAAAAAAAATGAATCTCACCCTTGGTGTTGTCTTGGCTTAAAATGAAAAGTGTAAGCTTTTATCACAACCATGGCACATTATTCTCTACCTCTTCTTCACGGATTGTACGTGACATCGTGGCACCTTACCTGGACCTGCAGTGAGTCCTCGGGCTTGCTGTGCTGACTCGCTTCCAGCAGCTCCATCACCCTCTGCTCCAGACGCTCCTTGGAGACGATGGCTTCAGTCAGGCTGCTGTGTAGATTCTGGAACTCCTTGCTTTTGTTGTTCATTTCCGTCTCCACCGCTATCAGCTGGTTATGGAGCTCTGCAACAACACACACACAATCATTCGGGTTGTGAGTGTAACCTCGGTCTATAACACTTATTCTTGTTGTAGCAAGTACTGAATAACTTATATTTCTAAGTTGGATATTTTGTTTTATCACCTTGCTTGGTAGCTTGAAGTTTCTCTCTCTCCGCGTTAACATTGTGGAGGTATTTCTGCAGTTCTTCCCAGCGACGCTTTGCATCCTGCAGTTGAGCCTGGTGATCAAAAGATATGTGCGATTTGGTGGATATTTTTTCCAAAAACATTCTATAGGGAAACAAGTACTTCTAATTTCAGCATGTGGCCCAAGTGGGATTCAAACCCTATGTTTGGCAGCGTTAGAACAATGTACCTGATAAAGATAAAAGACACAACTTTTATTATTTCCCAGTGACGGTGCAATGAACAAAACCAATTTTCTACCATGAAAATCTCTGCTGCTTTTTGCATCTCTCAGGTTCTTTGCTGAGACCTACATGCTAGCCATCTATGTTAAGGGAGCGCCTTATTATTTCATCTTTGATCGTGGTCAATGAATAAGCAGGAAAAGCTGATCTGTGTGTCTTGCCAGAAAGTGTTCTTTATACACAGTAACAAAGGACCAACATTCCAGCTTCCAGTGACTCACAATCCTCCTCCCCACCCTCTGCAGGACTTCCACTACAACAACCCACACCCACTTCCCTAAAAACACTCACACACCTTAGCTAGATTAAAACTCATCTTCCTGGTCCAGAGTTTGTTGAGCTGAAATTTTTGTTCCGTTTCCGCCAGGGAAAACTAAATGAGGCGAAGGCTAAAGAAACACACTATGCGTCTAGATTAGCGTACCTCCAGCTGGGACACGTTCTGCTTGTAGCTGACCTCCAGTGACTTCCTCTGGTGCTCCTCCTGCTGCAGTTTGCTGCTGTTCTCTGCCAGCTCTTTCATCAGTCCGGCGTACTCGGAACGCAGCTTGTTCAGCTCTGCAGAATTCCTGTAAGGCAACACACACACCCAAAAACACACGAGTGAAGTTTATGGTGATCACAAAATGTGTAATTGTGCATGCACATGGATCACTGCCTTAATATGAAGATCATGTAGAGAAAGGGCGTCGTGCTGAAAATCTAACAATAGGATGATGAAGGGTTTCACCGAGCTGAGCAGACATTTATCGAGCTCTTGAGCACAGAAGTTATAGGGGTTTTATATTCTGCAGGCAGCACTGACTTGCTCTCCATCTGGTTCGTGGCGGAGCTGACGGCGTCCCTCAGGATGCCGTTCTCCTGCTGCAGTCGGGTGATCTGGCTTTCCAGCTGCTCCCTCACCTGCTGAAACTACAAACAACAGATGCTGGGGGTTCAACTGCCGTCACTTTTCCATGCAGGCTTGAAAGACATGCCAAAGAGAACTAAAACATGATTCCTGTCCATTTTTCAAATCCCTTACATTGTAAAACTAGCTGAATTTGATCATGCGGGATGTATTTAATATCACATCATATCATAAAAAACAGGACACAACTAGGCAAACTAGGTAACTAGGCAAACACTTACTCTTAGGTGAAGAAGTTCACGATTACTTAACTCCCTTTTACACTAACATGATTGTCTTTATGACATAAAAATTATACTGAGTCAACAAAGTGGAAACAACTTATGCAAGGAGTCTATTAAGTGCACACCTTTATCTGCATGGTCTGGACCTCCTGGTAGCTGCCCTGTGCTTTAGCCTGCATGACCCCCAACTCCTTCTCCATGGCTGCACGCTGCTCCCTCAACACAGCCTCCACTCGACCCGTCTTTTGCTTCTCAACCTGAAGCTCCTAATGCACAAAAGGCAAAATGGCATATGAAGCACCTCACCAAGACGCGGTGTACAATTACTGAGGTAGGATAAGAGATTAAACATTCAATTTAACTTAATTTAACAGGCAGACCTGGCTGAGCTGCTTCACTTTGTCCTTGGCAATGGAAGCCTCCTCCTGCAGAGTTGTGAGCAGCCGCTCTCTCTCCTGGGCAGCCGGGTCAGCCCGGGCTGCAGACTGCCCACAAGAAACACAAGTTCAACTACAAATATGCGAAAAAGCAAATAGCGCTAAATGTCACTACTGCTCACAACATCTCATTCAACGTTATCTCTCATTAATTTCTCACTTTGTGCCAGGCATCCAAGGCATTCGGGCTCTTCTCTCGGAGGAGGGCTATCACGCTGATGGCTTCCGCTTCAGACAGAGCCAAGCCTGACAGACCAGAGAGCAGCTCCTTCAGCTTCACCCCAGTCTTCTCTGTTAAAACACCAAGACAGCAGGTGTTATTGGGTGGGTTATTAAATGGCTAGATAGTAGATATTGGATGAATTAAAAATAACCAAAAAGAAAAAAAAAAAAAAAAAAANAAAAAAAAAAAAAAAAAAGTGAAACTGACAGATTTATTCTTACCTTTGTCAGGCTCATTCTTCTGTTTCTTGCCACTCGTCTTAGCAGGCATATTGTCATTATGAGCTGTCTGGTGGTTGGCAGAAGCTGCTGAGTCAGCCAGAACATGGGCTTCATCTACTGCATTTGAGAGAAATACCTTGATTTTAAAGTGTCATGGCTAGATTCCAGTTTGAGTACATGTCCTGATATTTTAGGAAA
This sequence comes from Lucifuga dentata, assembly GCA_014773175.1. Taxonomy (NCBI): domain Eukaryota; kingdom Metazoa; phylum Chordata; class Actinopteri; order Ophidiiformes; family Bythitidae; genus Lucifuga; species Lucifuga dentata. The sequence goes on from VXCM01000537.1 coordinate 294,379, forward strand.
TTCAGATATAATTTTGCATGTGGGATCACTGGATCATCATTACCAGGCTCAGTCTTCTGCTTCTTGGCATTGTTCTTCTTCTTGCCGCTGGCAGCACTTGGGGGCGCACCATCCAGAGCTTTGGTTTCAGCCACAATGGGAGCCTCCTTCTTAACTGGAGCTTGCTCAACTTTAGCCTCTGGGTGCTGGTCATCAACTGGAACTGAACAATAATAATACTGACAACTTCAGCTAAGTTGCCTTGAGACTGATGAAAGACAATACTCAATTAAGCTAAATCCCTAACTTGATGTTGTGGATATTACAGCTCTTTCTCTAACAATGATGAATGTAATTCAGAAATCTTGACTTAATACTAAGTAAGATGTGTTCAGATAAAGGACTTAAACTAATCAATTCCATATTTTCCAGCTGAAAACAAAATGTTCTTGACATGCCCACTTTGAACTGAGCTCTAAGTTGTGCTGTAAACTCTTGGCTACTCACCAGCCTCAACTTTCTGTTTCTTCTTCTCCCTCTTCTTCCCGGAGGTCTGGGGAGGTNGCTACTCACCAGCCTCAACTTTCTGTTTCTTCTTCTCCCTCTTCTTCCCGGAGGTCTGGGGAGGTGTCTGTGCTTGAACGGGAGCCTGGACTTGGGCTTGGACCTGGACTTCAAGCTGTGGAGAGGGTGGGCTGGGCTGTTTGCTTGCAGCCACAGGTGGCTCTGCCCTGTGGCTGGTGGGCTTAGTGCCATTCAATTCTGGCTCCTCAGGAGGGGGAGTGGCGGCGGGGGTGGCAGCTGTGGCCATTGCAGCAGCAGCAGCGGCGGCGGCGGCGGCAGCAGCAGCAGCAGCAGCCTTGGCAGCCTTTTTCTCCTTCTTCTTTCTCTCCCTCAGACCAGTAGGAACTTCGGCTGACACAACAGGCACAGAGGGGGTAGGTGTTGGTGGAGAAGGAGCTGCTGGAGCCNCTTCGGCTGACACAACAGGCACAGAGGGGGTAGGTGTTGGTGGAGAAGGAGCTGCTGGAGCCACTGGTAAGGGCTCCTCCACTATCTCTGGAGCGCAGCTCCTGGCAGCAGCATCGGCAACATCCATGTCCCGCAGATCCTCTTCTGACTCTCCACCGCCTCCTCCCACGCTGGCATTCTCCTTCTTCTTGCTCTTCTTCTTTTCATTCTTCTTGCGAGTGTCTGGCTTGGTTGGTGGCAGCTTGATGTCGCGTTTCTGCCTGGCCAGCACCTCATCGTAGGAGGTTTCCTTCATGAAGAGCCAGAAGAAGAGGAACATGAGGGCAATGACCAGGGAAGGGGCCAGGATGAGAAGGTACTGAGAGTCGTAGATATCCACTGCCATCCTGCAGAAAAGAGGGATTAAGAAAAAAGGTTTTGAAGTTATAAGTGAAAACAATCACCAAAATCCATGTCTGATCCATTTCACATCACAATACGCATCTCACAGTATTTTATCATTTTACATTACAATCACAGATTTCCAACCAAGTTGAATGTCAAAGTCTAACCGGTTTGAGAATGACACAAGGATATAACAGCTTGTGTCTCTACCGATGCGTTGTAAACTGACCCATGAGTCCAGTTGGCAGCCCACTTCCCTGTTCCACCCACATAACAGCTTCCTAATCACCCACATCCTACAATATCTGTTGAACTTGGCTAAACTCTAAGACAACATTCATTTGCAGGACAACCACTGCAACCAGACAGAAGAGGCAGTCTGAGATAATGGCAGTGGGGGGAGTGTTAGCACATCAACAGCGCCGTGTCACTCACACCCTATCCTCTCATCGTGATATGATCCTATTAGACAACATTACCCCAGCTACAGAGCTTAGCAGCCTACTTACAGGAGGCTAGAGAGATGGAGACGCCCTCATCGCTCACTCAATTGGTGGCCAAGTAGAAAAGCTTAATGAAAGAGTGTTTGACGACCTCAGGTTTGCTCAATGGCTTAAAAAAAAAAAAAAAAAAAANAAAAAAAAAAAAAAAAAAAGAGGCACAAATCAGATCACCAGCAGCAACAAGAAAAGTAGGACAACAAAGGCCCGCTTTGGCCCCCTGTCTCAGAAATCCCTTCCCTCCTTCAACCCTCGTGGATGACACGATGGTATTTCAGACTCAAAACAGGAAGGCTTTGCAAGGAGCAAAAATACACCCACGTGTAAATGTCACCTGCTGCAGCTGCAATTTGGCCACTGCTTGCTTTTCTGCTTCAATCACAGGCTCTGACACAGGTTAAACTCACTTCTGGATTTTTCCTTGTAGTGCAGATCTTATTCAGCTCAGTAAAAATGGTTATACTGCAGATGGCACTTTTGATGCACCAACAGTCACAATAAAATAAATTAATTCTCAAACATCCCTGCATCTAGACAAAGCAGACACTCTTAATTGCTGGACTGTGGATCACTTTGATAGCATGCTTCACAAACTAATATGGAGCTATGTCTCGTGCAAACACTTATCAAATGAAATGCTGCACAATCCAAACCTAAATTCAAAATCAGTGCAAGTACAGTGTGAGAGACAGTGTCTTAGACCAGGCCTCTTTGATAATTTGGATGAAGCAGATTACCCATGATAATACATTTAAGAATAACTTTGTGCTGCAGGGCTTCCTGAGGACCAGCAGACCTAAAGTGTAATACTGAGCTTCACTCTCACACCAAAATCTCTCATAATATTTTCCATCACACATAACCAAGCATGTGATATTTAATATTTAACTTGTTCCTCATTTTGAGAAATGTTTTTGCTTTTCAAGCACTAAGCTTTTGTTCTCAGCAGTACATTTAAAATTTCCTTTTATATAACATCTTTAAAACGCTCTGGCAAATTTGATAGGTTGTTCTTATGTTTGAATGAGAATATTTGATTTTACACATTAAATGCCTCTCCACTTTAGTTCCTTACACATAAGGCATCTGTCTCCAAGAGCAGCAGGTGTTCCTCCACACAGTGAATCAAGGTTCAAATTATTAACAAACATACTGTGATGTAGCATTTGATTCTTTTAAGGACTTATACATTCTAACTATTGTTATAATGAGGGAAAAAATGTCTTAGCTTAGAGAGATGCATTTCATGAACTCAGCAGAAACCAGAAACTAATACTATAATTTGAAAATACTGTCCAGGGGGAAAAGACATTTTTCACCAGTTTGTGCTACCATATTGTCGCTTAACTTTTTTTTTCTGCCCTATAAAATAATCTTATCTCTGACCTCATAAGAAGGTGCATCATCCATAGTGGCCTGCCAAATGGCAGTACAGAAACCACAATCTAAGGGCAATGAAGAGCATACAAGGACCAAAAAGGGTCATGATTAGCTTGGAGGATATAACTGGTGTAAACCTGGACCAGCTAGGCCATCTGGAAGGTATCTTACAAGGACAAAACAAGATCAAAGACACAAAGATGTTGTGTGTAGTACACAAAGACACCATGGGTTTACAGAGAATTACCACTGCTAACTTTCACTTCATACCATATTAGGCAATTCATCTTCACATCCCATTTATTCTAAGTTCCAGGGAGCTCGAAGTCCAGATCGACTAAAACAATAAACTAACTCTTAAACAAACATGCATGTTGGCATACAGTATGGGTGTAGCAGACACTGGCTTTCTTTCAATACCATGCCACAGAGTGGAAGGTACATGATTTCCTTGTAGATCCAGATCCTTGGTCCAGCATCAAAACAAGCCTGCGGGACAAAGTCCTCTCAGGCCATTGGCTGCCTGGAATCTTGCCACTTGACTAGACAGGCCTCCTGATTTGGCAAATACTGTCACAGATGAACTCTGGATGACTACTGGCCCCAAAAATCACAGAGGACATGACTTAAAAACCCTATTTACACTTTATGATCAAGTCACAACATGTTAATAACTCATGAGACATATCTAATCCACTCTGTACCCTCTCTATCAGGTACAATGCACTGACCACAAACAAAATTTACAACAGAGATCTAAAGCAAGCCTGAGAGGAGACTTATATCCCAGAATGCACTACTCTGGGGTCAGGGGCTGATAGTGAATTATCTAAGACACATACGTGTAACACTCATATTAGAAAAATACTTTACAAAATATTAAAGCTGTCCAAAGAATTCAAACTCTATCCCCATGTATTAATAATACAAAAACTTTCAGTTTCCAAATAAAAGGAAGAGAGTTCTGTCTGTATTGTTAAGTTTCAGGTTTAACAAACAAACGAAATAACATTCCATTCTCAACATTCTGGTCATAAACTAAACAGCAAGTAGCAAAGTACACCATAAGGCACTGGGTACAGTAGAAACTATTATCAGATTGGCAGGTAATAAATATAGTGGCCTGATCTTCCTGGTTGGGCTCTTATAAGGAAATACACAGGAAACCACACACCATGGTAAATGATTTAAAACAAAAACACTGCAGATAAGAGCTATCTGCAGATAGACCTTAGCAAAGTCAGTTAAATCAAATATGCCAGCAAGACGAGCAACTTCCCTGCCCTCTATAACCAAGTTTGTCACAGTGGGATCTCCTCTGATCACCACAAAAGTTTAGTTTAGATTTTGCCATCATTCATTTGGCATCAAAACCAGTTTGGTGAACTTTACGGAACTTGGTGTCCTGGGGAGTCAGCTTGGCACTTTAAGCCACGTGTTCATTGCCACTTTATCATGAATGCTGAAATTTTTAACAAAATCAGCTTTATTCAATATTTAGTATCGGTAATAAAAAAAAAAAAACCTTTTCTTTGAGACAGACTGATGTCCAACGAACCACTTTGACTGCTCCACACCACCAGGACACTAAGCCTGAGTACTAAATGTTCCAGCAAGCCAGGTCATGTATGAATGTCAGCCTTAAGCGAGCAAATTAGCCAAAACACGTAATAACAGCTGTTATTATAATAGAACAAATTTTTGTTATAGATACAGTCAGTAAATACAAGAACAAGCTGCATTAATCAACTCTTCGGGGCTAAGTTAGCCTAGTTAGCTCGAGTTACTCATGTAGGAATCAAATGAAGCTTGAAAGCGAAAGGAGGGGCACATGTCGACGGAAAGGCTGACTCCACGACCATGACTGAAAGAAAAATGTCTATTTAAGCAGTAGAATCTGAACTTAGTGGCTTGTACAGTGCTATAAGCAGATATAAATCCAGACAGGAAAAGGTTCATCACTGCTACAGTTCGCCTCACTGACTACTGCTATGAATGAGCTATTCACAGAAACGTTAGCTAACTAACGTAACTAAGCACAAGCTAGCTAATCCAATTATTACACAGATTCTTAGACCATTAAAATATTCAACATAAACACAAGTGTGTTTCTTTTTCGCATAGCGCAAGTCTGGAGGCGTGGGCATCTGTCCCACGGGCCTCTCCTATGATGACACAGCCTCCCTCTGTCCTGAAATCTCTGACCCGGTCTGCCGCTCCGTTTCACGGTTGGCGTCCTGAGGGCCGTTCCCAGGCCTGAGTGAGGAGCTTAGCTGTGGTATGACCCGGTTGAACGGCTATCTGGCAAAAAGTGAACCTAATAATATCAGAAAGAGCTGCTCGTGGCATACCTGTAGCTTCAGTGCGTTGTTGCCTTAAATAACGTTGAAATGGCGTTGCTCCGCGCTGACGCTAGCGGACTCAAGCCTTCCCAGGACAGCTCCAGCCTGGCTTCCTGCGTTATCCGTCCGCCTATCTGCTGCCTCTGGTTTGTGGGGGTGGGTCACAATCAGGGTGCTGGGAAACGCCTTTGTGACTCAGGACACACTGATCGAAACTGGGGCAACATTAAACAGGAAAAAACAAAGTCCCGCCTTCTCGAGGGATCCTGCATGCCAAATCGGACGACCGACAAAAGCAAAGAGGGGCGTGGTCTTTATAGGTCCATACACGTGCACAAAACCACCATAATATTCTCAAGGGTATTTCCATTTATTATTAGTGTTCAGTAACCCGGCCGTACTTCATGTAATTGTTCATATCCTATGTTATCACAATATTATTTTTATTGTAACAATTTAATGCTTAATTTATCTTATGATATTTCACATTAATTTCTAAAAACGTACAAATGTAATTTTTATTGCTATAATGTTATGAATGGGTAAAAAGGAGTCCATAACCACTTGCATTTCAAAAATTGTGGTTTTAATGTCAAATAAGATAATCTGTAAACACAGCATGCCCACAAGAAATAATGATCATCTGATCTTTCATTTTTACAAGTGTTTCATTGCCCCTCCCAGCTGTAAGGCTGCGTCAGTCCCCCCTCCTCCGTGTCCATGGATGTTGGCTGACCTGCAGCCTGCAGCTCTGCCTCATAGTGCTTCCTCAGACCTTTCAGATACATACGCAGGCTGTCAGGGTCCAGTCTAGAGTTCCTGGCAGTCTGTAGGAGGCGGGTGGCCAAATGGTACACAGCTCTCAGCCTCTGTGTTTCTGGATCACTGTGATGTTTGGCCTAAAACAATAACAAAACACGCAAAACACACATTTTGGCATACTTCTTTAAACATCTCTGCTCTGTTACAAGATATGATTACTCATGAGACATAGAAATGTATATATCTTTCAGCAGAGGCCATGGCACAGCTTCTGGCATGAATATTGTAATCTTATTCTACTGTTCTGCTCATTGCTGAATCTGCAGTACATGCACTACCTAAAATTGTCAAAATGACCATACATATAAGACAAACAGCAAGTTAAAGCATTAAAGATTTTAACTTTATCTAAAGAACAAATAAAGCATACCAATAGCTGCTGACTGACTTTTAAAGCAACAGACTTTGCCTCTTGGATTATGCTTTCAGGAAGTGCAGTCATTTCTGCTGCTCTCAAGCCTAAATAGGTAAAAATCAGTTCCATTAACAACTTTACATGACAAGTTCAACAAGGTTGTAATTAGATGTAATGATTCTGTACCATAGTGTTTTTCATCAGAGCATCCTTGACGAAGCAAGTAGGTATACACCATTCTCTCAGCACCAGTGTCACCACTGCGTGTGTGCTGAACTTCCATGTGCTGGTTCTCCACGTTGGGATAAAGAGCCTTGAGGTGGCACAGTTCAAGGAAATGTGTCGCGAACAAAGTGAATGCCTGTGAACAGTAGTGGTGAAGCACTGAAGCACAAACACTGTGAATACCAGTTCTGATTTTGTTGTTGACCAAGGAGTGTAACACAAACAATCATTACAAGTTTGAGGAATCTGACTAATCATCTAACTAATCACTTTAAAATTTTCAAGAAAGCAGCAGCAGGTGATATTAGTGCGTACTCTACCTTGAGGCTAAGGAGGAACTCACAAACTGAGTGACAGATGCCAATTCCCTCCTCAGCACTGGTACCACGCCCCAACTCATCTATGATGATGAGGGACCTGTCACTTACATTGTGGATAATGTAGGAGATCTTTGGGGAAAATATGCAAATATAATTTGTTTTTTCCTCTCAGAGATTAAAACATAGGAAGTAAGAAGCTGTACTGTGAAAGAGAACATACCTCTTTCATTTCCATCATGAAGGTGGAGGAGTTAGTTTCAAAATCATCATCCACACCAATTCTGGTGAAAATCTGATCAGCTACGCGGAAAGAAGCATACTCAGCAGGGACAAAAGAGCCTGGAATAGAAACACAGGAGCCTTTCTCAAATATTGCGTCGAAGCAAAGCATAGCACTGTTTGGCATTTCAGATTCACATAAGGCTGAAACATTGCTGCTGACCGATCTGAGCCATAATCTGGCATAATGCCACCTGTTTCAAGAAGGTGGATTTTCCACTCATGTTAGGTCCAGTGATTATGACAAAGTTGCTGCCCTCAGAGATGTAGCTGTTGTTGGACACATGCTGCTGTCCAGCCATTCGCTCCAGAATGGGGTGACGGCCCTGCTTGATGGCCAGTGTGTCTGTGAACTCTGGACGCACTGGAAGAAACATAAGTAGAGATGCGAAACCAATCAAAAATACCACGATTTGTTAGTATTTTCATTATGTAAATTTTGTGTATTTCCAAAAAGCAAATGCATGCTCCAAAAGCAAAGAACATTAAAATACAGCTGAAGTGGATGAGGTAGTTTAAGGCGATTTAATTGGATCACAGTGAAATATAATAAGGCAGAAAATGGTGAATCAATGTGTAAACTAATGTGCTTTTTTTTTTTTTTTTAANTTTTTTTTTTTTTTTTACAAACAGTATTCATATAAAACCACCCTAATAGCAGCCTGAGTTAAAAGAATGTGCATTTCAGAATCCAACTGAGAGGTGTGTGCAGTGGATACATTCCAGCTTGCTCCTCTGGCGGGGAGATTTGTCTTGTTAAATACAGTGCACACTTATGTAACATGGGTAATCTGAGTACAAGCTGGCTGAGAAAGAAGGGGGCAGAGTCAGCACGTGTACATGGAGAGATGCTTTCAGACAGCTGAGGGCCCACGTGGCTCATGCTTCCCATGATCTGCACAAAAAGAACTGAGGCATGTCTCATGGTGATTGGCTGGGTGTGTGTGTTTGTGTGTGTGCGGCTTTAAATCCACACGATACTTACTCAAACAACAGGTCAGACAACTTCAAGGCTAATTTGATAGTTTGACTGATATGGGAGTGACAGCAGTGATTTATACTAACCGTAGTCTGAGATTGTGCACGCGTTGGCAAGTGACAGCAACATGTCCAACATGGAAACAGCATCAGACAGCTTGTAGAGGCAGTGGATGTACTCACGAATAGTACTAAGCAGCTGACATATCACCCTGTATAAATAGATAAGACGCCCACAATCTGGGGATAAATACATTTAACAAATACCGTCCTCTAGTGGACACAAAGTAAAACAGACCCATCAGTCACAAAAGAGGAAGAACTGTTTAGTCAATGAGCTGATTTGCATGATGTGTTTTTATAGAATAGCTGTAAGAAACTACTGGAAAGTGATATACATCATGCTAATGCTAAAAAATGTGCTTTGGACTTTGATACAGACTAGATTTTAGGATCTCGGATCTCCTGCTGCACGATTGTGACGATTTGACAGGTTTTTCAAATAAATCAACTAATCAATCCATTGATTAGAAAATTAGATGACTTTATGTTTATGTTTTTCAGCACTCAATACAAAAACATTATTGTGCATGTTGTGAATCACGTGATCATGAGCTCACAGATAAGACATGTGAAAGATCTCCCTCAGGGCCTCGTCACAGCGGTCATTCATCTTCATCAGGTCAACAGTGGTGAAGCTGTAGTTGTTCTTGTGCTTGGTGACCTGAAGTGGCAAATTTAAATTAAGCTGTTTTATTCATTCAGCCATTCAACCTTTATTGTCCTCATAAGGGCAAATTGAAAATATAAAGACACATACAATGAAAATGAATGCCAACACAATTAGTTCCAAAAGAGCACATACACGAGATTTAAATACAGATATATGAAATTGTTTACTTCACTTAAACCTGATGTTAATATCACTTCTTCCTTGTTATTCTTAATCTGTGTAGTGGCTCTCCATGTTCCACAGATTCGTGCAGACCTTACCTTGATGAACTCTGAAGGGAGTTTTCCATCAGGCAAGACTACTCCTTCAAGTTTCATCTGGATGAAGAAACCTCGAGCTGTGCTGAAGCTGGTACGCATTGGCAAGCCGTATTTCCCCCCCATCTGGTCAACTAGCCCTGTGTAGTACCGCCAATGCCACTCAATGAAACTTGTGGAATATATTTTACACCATTGCTGTCCAAAGATATTTGCTGAGCATTCGGCATAACCACCTGCAATGTCATCTACTATCTCAGTGTACGCTCTGCGGGCAATGTCAAGGAACTCGTTGATGTTGGGTCGCACAGCGTAACATTTCTGCGTGCGCATGTTGAGGCTCCCCTTCAGGTAGGTGGTGTCATCATTAATCACTGTCTTGATTTGCTCTAAAATGATGTCAAACCTGAGGGAGGACATAAAAAGACAATGGATGGAGAAGAAAACAGAATATAGAGAATAACTTTAATTCAACAAAGGAGAAGATACAAAATTTGATACTGGCATGGAGTTCAGCATAAGTATGTACCTGTTGTCTTCCAGCGAAGTGTTGTATGCTTTGAGCAGAGCTGTACTGCAGTTCTGCAGCACCATCTGTTCATAAATAGCATTGTTTGAAAGGATTTACCAAATCAAGCAAAAACCACAGGCATGCATTTAAATAACTATTAGCACAATTGTTGTAGAGCAAACATCTAAACGATCTGTGCTTCTATCCAAAAGTGATTTTAAGCAAAGCTGATGTATGCCAGCACATACCCTTAACCGTGGTACCAGATCCAGTGTATGCTTTAGCTGAATGACATGTGAAATCTTTGCCTCAGCAACTTGGACCTGTAACAAGTATAAAGTAACTATAGTATAAATCAGCAGAAAATTAAAAAGCCAGTACAAAAATATTTTAGGCATGAGCATTTGTTGGAACAACCAAGTTAACAGTTTATCATTTTTAAATATATGTCACTTCATCTACAGACATCCCACACCAATGAAATCCTCTATTTGAGCACTGTACGTACTGTTTCCTGCTTTGGGATTTGAATAAGAACAGAGAGCAGCTGGTCTATGTCAAGGAAATGGCCTATGGCTGAGGAGCAAAAGAAGAAATATTCACATGCCATCATCAATATGCACTAACGCATTAATATATTCATTGTTATAAACCGCAGTGCTTGCTCCTGACCATTCTTCAGGCCAAAGAAAAGCTCCTCATCCTGCAGAAGCTCCTGTATGGTGTCCAAACGTATGTTAATTGTATCCACATCAAGTAAGGGCTCCAGAATATTGGAACGCAACCTTCTACCACCACCAGGTGTTTTTGTGTAGTTAAGCACTCCTAAAAGAGTATGATCGCTCCTGTGTACAAACAAGCAAAAACAGATACCTACAGAACACATCTACAGTATGTGTACATACAGTATAACAATGGCGATGCTTTCAGAGTTTTACCACTTACCTGTGGTCCCTGTTATTGACCACCAACTCCAAGTTAGTGGCAGAAGAGGAGTCGATCATGGCAGTCTGTTCACTTCCTTTAAAGCTCACTTTTAGAGACTTGGCAGCATACACAGAGTTCTGAATGAACTCTAAGTATTTCAGCAAAGCAGCTGTAGCTGCTAGGCAGTAATACCTGAATAAATTATGACATTTTATAAAAACAGCACATTGGCTCATTATTAAATTATATTACAAATGTTGCTATATGAGAAGTGAGAGAGGAACTGTGGATTGCTGTATTCTGAGACTCTGAGGCATACTTAGCTTGCACTTCCATGAGGACAGTGCCAAATTCTGGAGCACACAGCTGCTGAATGTACTCCAGTCCTTTCCTCTCATTAAAATATTTCCTTTGGATTGCAGTGAAAGCTACTCCCTGACATAAAGTTTAATAAAAATGACATAAAAAATGACAAATTGTCATTTTACAATTTAACAATATTTAACAGTAGCTGTGAAGCTATATAGTTTATCAGTACACCAGTACACCTGACAAACAGTGAATGAATGAATGAATGAATACAGCATTTAATACAGGAAGTTACCTGGAAGTTCTCCGTGATGAGATTGAATAGCTTTGTCCCTTTCCCCTTCTCGCTAGCTGTGTCTGGCATCAGTATTTCTAGTGGCACCAAGATGTGAAGCTTGGTAATGACCTTTAAAAGTGTAAATTATATTTGAGAACCGAGTTCCGCTCCATCCCTCTTTCTGAGTGCAATTATTGTTATTAGCCAATCCAGCTGCGTATGTTACCTTGGCATAAGTCCCAGTGTCTGCAAACTGAGAGAGAATGAGCTCTGGACATTTCAAATTGAGACTGGCCATGCCGATCTCTCCCCTGGCTAAACCACGGCCTTCTACCACTGCCACAATCACAGAGGCACCAGAGGTTGTGGTTGCAGAGGAACAACTTGTTGCTGCGGAAAAACAAAGAAATCAAAATAATAAATTCACTAATTCACTGTGATAGATTATACAGTGTTTAGGGATGAATTACCAGTGTGGTCAGTCAGAGGTGTCCGTGCAGGGTGCGTGCCTGTGGCCCCAGCAGAACCTGGGGTCTTCCTGTGTCTTGGCGTTCCAATAAAACTGTGGAAGGAGGAGCTGCCCGAAGTTGACTGAAAGACAGACGAACTTGCCCTGCCTAAGATGTGGAACTGACCTACAGTATGCAAAGGATGAGAAGGTCATATTGGTACCACTGTGTGTGCCCAGCTGGACATAAAATAGATCATCTTACAAATGAGCATGAGGTCTGTGATGCTATCCTGTCAGAGTTTAGTACTCTAATAAATCATCTGAGGCCAGAGGATGGACAAAGTTGTCCTGCCTAACCTGTAGCTGTGGTCAGGCAGGACGATGAGATTTCAGGATCTAAAATTTCATTGTAATGGTCTTTTTTTTTTTTTTTTAATCTCATTTCTTTTGGCCTTATCCTCTTAGTAAAAGACCACTAATGTTAGCTGAAATTCCTGTAGTCATCAACATTACATTACCTGTGGTCACTCCGGGAAGTGATGGACCATGGCTGAAACTAGAGCTGGCCTCCAAAGTATGGCTGGATGAACCTGAAGAAGCTGATGCAGGACCATAAGAGGTGGTTTCATTTTGTCCGCCGGTCTCCAAAGGCGATACCGCCCAAGTTTGTCCACAGTCTGAGGTGTCGCCACCTGTCGTTACCTCCTCTGTGCTGCTATGAAACATTTCAAAACCTCGCAAAGGACGAATTTAGATTATCAAGTTCATACTCACAGCTGCAAATTAATGTAAACTTGTGTTATACAGGTAGAAACAACAGCTAAAAACTAGCCTGTGCCAAAGATGTGTTAGCTAGCCTAGCAAAAACCGCGCGCGCCAACAATACGTGATGTATTATTGTCACTTTGTCAGTGTGTGTGTGTGTGTGTGTGTATGTGTGCGCGTGTAAAAATAGTCGCGGTCTTTGGCAATAAGGGCGGTACGGAGCCTCTTAAGTCCCCAAAAATTAGTATTATTATTATTTTTTTTTATCTTGTGCGCACACGAGATTGTGGAAACAAGTTATTATCTTGTGCGCACAAGATAAAAAAAATAAAAATAAAAAATTGGGGGACTTTAGGGGCTCCATAGGGCGGCAAGTGAGAGAGGGGTGAAATCAAACGCGACTTACAGGTGAGCCGCGCTGACACACACGCGCACGCGCACTCTCTCTCTCACATACACACACCCACTCATTTCTGGTTAAGAGCACATAGAGGTGTGAGTGCATTATTGACACAAATCTGATTCCATACTATATTGACTAAATGCTGCATGTCCACAGTAAGACAAGTTAGAGTTATTTTTACGACTGTATAGATGGTTTTGTATTCATTTAATGTACTGTCCAGAAGTAAATAATATCATGTAATTAAGTCTAGCAGGTGTGCAAATGGAAAAGTAAAGCATGGCTTAGCTTATTTCAAACTTTAATTTGTCTGAAGCCAATAAGCATTAATGTGTGAGGCAAGCGAGAGGAAGACAGAGGAAGCCAGAAGCCAGAAAGGAAACCTAGAGGAAGTATCAAGAGCGAAGAGGACTAGGTATGACAGCTACATAAGATACAAGTGTGACGGATTTCATTTTTAATGAAATCATTACATCTCAAAATGTAACAAAAATGTAACAGAAACTTTTTTTTTTTTTTAAATAAATGATTATAATTAACTGAGATTACACTCTTATTGTGGAAAAATCTCACCGGAAGTCTTTATCGTTGTAGCCCCGGCCAACATGGCGGCTGAGATAGAACAGAACATTTATTTTGTAAGAGAAATTGAAAAAAACGACGGATGTGTCTTGAAGTTAAAGCAGTGTTATAAGGGAGACGTTGGCTGTGTGGTTTGGGATGCAGCCATCGTGCTGGCAAAATATTTAGAGACGAAACAGTTTTATAATCCATCTTTAGGAGTGAACCACTGGGCTAGCAGAACTGTCTTGGAGTTAGGAGCTGGGACAGGAGTGGTTGGTCTGATGGCAGCAACACTGGGGTGAGAATTTGGATTTGTTATGCACTTCAGTCTATCTTTGACCATTAAGCCTCAATGTAAGTTATAATACTGTACATTAAATACCGTAGAGCTCACGTTACTGTGACAGACCTGGAGGATTTGCAGACCCTTCTTAAAGTGAATATCCAACACAACCAGGCACTTATCAGTAGCGGGTCCATGTCTGCCAAGGTACTGAAATGGTTTGTACTTGTGTCTTTTTTTTATTCTATATGATGTTGAGTTACACTTTGAGATCATAAAGTTGCAAATTCAGCATAGCATGACATATCTGAATGCTAACCGTTTTTTAAAGGGGTGAAGATGTGTCTGATTTCCTCCCACCTCCACATTATGTCCTTATGGCAGATTGCATCTATTATGAGCAGGTGTGTGCTTCTATAATCACACATTACAATCTAAACATGATCTTTTGTTTGATTGCATGAATCCAGCATAAACCCGGAGTGTTGTACTGTATTTCTTATGATTCATCACTTATCTTCTTACAGTCTATTGTACCTCTGGTGGAAAGTTTGAAAGTGCTTGCTGGACCAGAGACCTGCATTATTTGCTGTTATGAGCAACGCACCGAAGGCATCAATCCAAAAGTGGAAAAGCAATTTTTTGAGGTGAGAACTTAACAATGTGGTCATTTTTATTTTATTGCTCATAAATTGCATTGTACTACACCTCATCTCATATCAACTAACTGTGGACTTTGGTGTTATTTTTTGTAGTTGTTGCAACAAAACTTCACCTGCAAGGAGATTCCCTTAGACAAGCAAGACCCAGAGTTTAGTAGTCCAGACATCCACATTTTGCACATCCAAAAAAAAGTCTGAGCTTGTGTGCTGAAATCTGTCAGTGAGCTGATGAATGCATACGCAAATTACCTTTAGATGATTTTTTAGATATTCAGTGTACATTCATGGGTGTTATTTTTTAAAATTTTTGAAGAAAAATGTTTTGTAATATATCAGCAAACACTTTCCTGGTCCTCGATCAGAGTAAACATTTTTAAAAAAGTTAACTTGTTGTGAAAGTTCTTTTGTTCATATAATTACCAAAATTGTTTTCATAGATTTACTGGTCTGTATGGCTAAAGGTTAGTGTGCGCTATATTGCAGAGAAGCTTACCTATATTCTATAGAATTACTGTAATTCAGGAGGGGTCACCAACAACAAAGCCAAGGATGGGTAATTTTTGGTGTTCATTTGAATGGCTTTCGATGAGGATTACTTTTGCAAATAACTTATTTCTGCTCCACACGATAGTTTGTCTACACACCATGTTTACACCCCAGTTAAATGCAAAAAGCTATAAACAGGAAACATATTGTGCTTTTGCTTTGAATGCTGCCATTGTTCTGTTGTTCATGAGTAAACATACAATATAATGTTTAATTATATTAGGATAATACACAGATAGATGAGAAGATAGTCACATAGAAGGAACTTTTGGAATAATGAATTGTTGGAAGAAAATTTAACTCCTGAGTAAGTACCGGTAAGTCAGAATCAGAGTGGTTTTAAATAAGATATTAATCTTTGACAACCAGTAAATTCAAACATTACATTTTGGGAACACCAGAGGGCAACAGTTACTCAACATCCAACATCCCAGAATAATAACTTTGTGTTTAAGACCTTCATGTAAAAGATATCTGCAGATCTTTGTAATGAAACCACAATAAGACTAATAATCTGATGTACTAGCTGCTTATCTCAGAACAAAATATTACTGTTAATTTAATATGTGATGACAATGTTGTCACTGCAACCATTCAAGTCTATGGCAAGATGGAAAATAAAGTATGACTAATATTACTAATTCATATATTTAATCTCTTGCTTTATCTTACTGAGTTTAGAAGCTGATGTAGCGCGTGTCAGGTCTCCTAAAAGCTTTTGCCCTTCTTGTGAGGGGAATTCCACCTCAGACCCCAGATTAGCTGGAAGATTATTGCCATTTTTCAAGCACAGCATGAAGTGCGCCCTATACTCCCCCAGGCATGTAGGGGCCTCTCACAGCTTTTCATGCTGCTCTGTTGTTTACACAGTGTAGCTGTAGCGTAATAGCAGAGTGGCCTCCAAGGCTTAGACCAAATGAAAATGTTAATGCAGTGGCTGATGGTGTATAATGAACACTAAGACCCTATTAAATACTCAAATCTCTTTACAGAAGAATACAATGGGTAAAAAAATGAGATTAATTACAGAACACAGTGATAAGATGCTACTTATGAGCTCACACTAATGTGATGGTTCACAAGGATCCAAGAGTGCAGAGCAAACCTGCTTGACTGAAATCTGCTTATAAGACAAAGTTCCTCAGAGTTATGAGGATTCCTAAATTTAGACATATCCTGTGCTCAAGGATGTTTATTTTACAGTAGAAACAAGCAGTTTTCATAATCTAGTATACCTTTGTCATAATAGATATTAACAGACCTTAACAGGTGTATGTAATAACAGTAATTAAGGCTGCATTAAGTTAGATCAGGGCCCTGGTATTACCTTTACCCCTAAATGACAGAGCTGTCATTAACATTATTAGTTACACCTGTGCTTTTCCTGCTATGACATTTCACATAGCTGTTAAAAAAAAGGTTTGTTTTTAGTTGATTCTTGAGACTTGTGTGTAGAATTCCTGCTTCGAAATCTGAGTTTTCATCAAATATTTTAGAAATGAACAAATACACCTTCTTGCTCCAACAGATAGAATTATTGGAATCCGAGTATATCTCACCAGCGACTGTGAAATGTTTGGAATTTGTACGTGAGAGCATGTGTGATAAAGCAGATATGTGCCTGGGTTGAATCATAGTTTAACAATCTGACCCTCAAATCCCTCCAGGCCTTGGTCGACGATATGGGCTATCACAGGAGGAAAATGTAGGGAGCGGGGGGGGGGGCTAGCAATTCCACAGGGAGATTAATTGCAGTTTGTTACAAAAACTATAAATAACTACAACATCATTGGACATAATTACTCCCAGTGGCCTTCCTCTGGCCTCTCACTTCTGCCTTAGGCAGCCGGACTGATTAAATCAGAGTAGCAGGGTTCACTGTAGACCTTTCTCACAGGGGACATTTTCACTTGTCATAGCAGGAAAAAACATAGTTGCAATTAAGTACATGAATGATGATGTTCCAGTGAGCCAGCATGAACAGTATAAGGGTTCTGTTAGTGGCACACTTAAAGGGAATTTGGTCAAAATATCTGCTGTGGAAAGGTCTATTCATTTCTCCTTTGGACTTGACCAGGATTTGGTCAAGTAATTAATTTGACTCAGAGCTGGTATTATGTCCCACAGTGTGGTAAGGACCGGACCCGGATGGGTTATGGGAAAATAGAAAGGTAAATAAAAAGATGTCCGCTATATGTATGTTAACATTTTATCTCTCACCTTACATGTAGCTCTCATATCCAGATAAGTTACAGTCTCATTCTGGTCTTCTCTCCTCCAGAAGTGTTAACTAAAAATAATTGAAATAGTCTAGTTATAGTCTGCCTATGGTTGGCTAATTAGGCTAGAACAACAGGGGAATACGGCAGACACACTAAATTAGGACAGGCCATGAAGTGCTGGTGTCTGAAATTTGTGATGATAAAGGTTGTATTGATGCTTTGTTAGATTCAGTTGTGTAAACGCTCATTGCTGAACACAAGGAGTGTATGCTGCATGGACCAAGACAGAATGGGGACATTTTATGCCAACAGATGGTGCTATTAGTAGAAATATTTCTCACCTGTGTGGAAAACCTGCAATATCTACAGTTCAAGTTGTCATACTGGTGGAACGGTCTGTTTACCAATTATGGTATGATGACGACGGTGATGATAGTTGTGTCTTTTGCATGTTATTTGTTTTACTGTGTTCACCCTCTTCAGGTTTGCAGATCTCGAGTTTCTGCACATGAGGGATAATGAAAAACATCTGCACAAATTGTAATCCACATGCCACCCCAAGTTCTCCTGAAACAAGCTAACATGAGGAGGCAGTGCAGTACCCCTCAGAATCAGATGGGCGGAGTACGGCCTGACTCCAGAGCGGCTGTGTGGAGTGCTTCATTCTGCTGCATCAGAGCCAAGTAAGTGACACAGAAGAGCCTTTATGTCACCATCATCACACTGCCAGGAGCCAAGAGACACTGCTCCAGAAAGGAAGACTCATTTTTTTTTTTATTAGGGAGTGGCTCAAGAATAGACATCTAACTGGGCTGAATAAAAATAGGAAAGGCTGCATGAATGTGTGACTCCTCTAATCTTGCAACAGTGCCTGTTCCTGTACATACACGCTAAGACCATCCCTCTCTTTTTCAAATGACAAAGTAAGACTAGTGAACTTTGCACTCACAAATAAACAGCAGACCAGAATGCTAGTTCAAAATGGAAAATGCAATTTGTGCTGTGTTTGGCTCTATTCCCATTTTGAATAATAAGATAAAATACTAATTATGTCGCTCTTGTTTGGATTTGGGAGCCTAGCAGGTACAGTGTCAGAGGAGCAAAGCCTGATGGGACAGCTAGTTTATGGAAATACAATACCGATTCCACCCGCTCCACCCCCCACCCCCCAGCAGGGAAACAGGAGGAGGGTGGGGGTGCTGTTAAGACAGCTGTGCAGCAGTTGAGAGGGGACACAAATCCAGTACTGTGTGTCTTATTCCAATTTGTGCTATCAACATTGTGCAACTGTCTGTGCAATCAGTTATGGCCTACAAACTGCTAATGGGATAAAGTCAAGACAGAGTAAAATTTTAGTAAAATAATTCATTTTCACCTGCACATACAAGAGTATTTTTGGTACAGTAGTGGATGACGTGTGCTAGAGTTATGACATTTGACCTTCAAATAACACAAAAATAGTTACCCCAATTAGTCATTATTCAGCTGGAATCACAAAACGTGTTCAAAATAGTCAATATATGTATCATATGGCCAGCTGAGGGGCAGACTATAACACTATCAGTAAAAATAAAATGGCAAATTGATCCATTGCTTGAAACAACAGCCAGGGTTTGTGGAGACTTGATTGTCAGTGACCTCTGTCCCTGAGGCATTCTAGTGATATGATGTTGAATTTGTCATCATTAGGAAGTATGGTGGCCCAGCTCTGAGGGGAGAATTGAAGAGTGGAGGCAACTGTGTGTGTGTGTCTGTGTGTGTGTGTGTGTGTGTCAGCATTTCCCTGAGTCATTACCTCCCAGTACTCTGAATCTGGACTGTGTGAGTGGTGGTGCTTAACTTTTCACAGATCTGAGATTCCTCCAAGTGTTATCTACAGATGCACTGTCACTCTAAACACTGACCCTTCTGTAATTATAGCAATCTCGTCAGATGTACAGATGTAGTCAGTCATGGAGCGTGACAGTGCAGTGACAGCCAACTGAAGGAAGCCTTTGAGGTTACCTTGGATCTTTATCATTCTGTCACTCTGGTCGGTCACAGTGTGTGGATGCTGAGCGAATGTGAAGACTGAGCAAATGGACTGTCTTCACTACTACATTTTAAAATTAAAAATCCACTTTCATTGCTTTGTGGGTGTTTATTCTGTTCATGACAATATCTTTGAGGAGATTTTAGCTTATACAAAGCAAAATTATGGATATCACGTGGCAGAGGTCAGTGGTGTGTGTATTGCATGAATAAGCCTTAAGCAAATACATAGAACAAACAAAGGCTTTCTGAATAGTTAATGGAAATATAAGCAGTGGAAGTGTTGAAACACTAAAAGACCCAAAGGAGTTTATTTGACCTCAGGAAAAATGCATTGAAATTTTCATTCTTTGAAGCCAAGAATCTATACTGTAGCACTGCTCACGTCTGAAAGCATGAGTTGAGGGTTAACACATTGCAGTATACTCCCTGTCTGTTACAGCTGGACAAACACTGCATATGAGTCTACAGACAAATATAAATCAGATTTGGTTTACACTGTTATGCAGCTGTGTTAGACATCCAGCAATTCTCAAGCCGAGCCATAGGACAAACTTCAGGTTTTCACATAATGGAATATAAATAGAATCCCAGGTCTCTGGAAAAAAAAAATGAATATACTGTAACTTAGACTGGATGTTTGCTAAAATGGAAAAATAATATAATTTTAGGCCAGTGAATCTTACAACTACTAATCACAGTTTATGACTTGTAGCTTAAATTATGTGGGAGTTATCTGTGTATTTGCATGTCAATTTGTAAAAAGACAAATTGGCTATGTTATGTGGACTTCCAAATCTTTTACCATTTATGTACAAAAACATTTTTCTGGTCTTCTTAGTTTGAATTTCTCCACAGCAAGTAACCTTCTATTGCAGATATGAATGGAATGTATTTTGGAACAATGCCCAGAGTGCACCTTGGACTTTCTAGCCTCAAACCTTCAAACTTATTTAGCTGGGATATTCCCAGTCTTATCCATTTTACAACAGGCTTTCTAAGCAATACCTGCATTTAGAAATTTGAACCCAAACCCAAGCAAACCCAAGTCAAGCCTACATCCTGACTGTATTACATCTGCATATGTTCATACATTTTACAAGGCAACCAAGGGTTTGCGTTTACTCTGACTTTTGTCTAAACCTCAGCAGGAAACCTGAAACAACTTTCAGTTACATCCGGGCTGGGTTTAAACGGAGCTGTGTGTGTGTGTGTGTGTGTGTATGTGTGTGTGTGTTCATTATTAACAGCTCCCTGGAAGAGACTTTTGCTGGAGCTCAGGAATTACCAGAGAAGAGAGGTTTGCTAACCAAAGGGCGTAATGGATGTTTTACTGTCCTTGAAGAAAAGCAGCCACTGAACCGTGCTTTGTGAACTGTGGTTTTAGAGTAGGTGCCCCCTCCTACGTTTTAGCAGATGCAAAATAATCTGCTATAATAATGGTTTACACTTCTGTGCATGAGTGTCTGTGTCTACATTTATCACAAATCTTAGTCATTATCCCACTGGGTGTGGTTGTTGGAAGTGTAGTTACACTGGGAAAGCAATGGCTATATTCACAGCTCACAGTCATTCAGTCATGTTATCAGTTTAAATGTTAGCCTGCTGGAGTAAGAGGAAGTGAAGCTGAGAGGATGACAAACTTCAGTTGTAAAAACCACAAACATAATTCAAGTTCTGTAGGCATGTCAGGAGTAGAGCTGTAATACCTTTCACCTTGAGTATTCCTAAGCTGTTTTAAATCTGTTAAACATAAGCTAGTGGAGGGCAAGGAGGTCACTTTGGGTGTGTTTTCCAACTTTGCAGACCTTTGCTTCACAGATACTGGGTCTTTTTTGTTTTCATCTATTCCTCTTTCCGTGAAGAATAGAGGGACTCACATGGAAACTGTTGCAACACTGTCAGCCACCTTAGTGATACCAAAACCGCCACGCCACACTGGCAGAGATCCTATTAGGCCGTTGTCTTAGGAACTGCCCCAACAAACAAGCATTCTGGCTGCCTAAGAAAGCATTCTTGTGCAAACCGTGGAGGGTTTTAAGGTTTGCCTTTTTGCTTTATAAATTGTGACTCAAGTCAGTTATTTTACTGGTAAATATGCATGTGATAGGTAGTGGCAGAAGTCAGAGAACCTGTTGCTCTGCTGTAGATGTGATTCTCAATGGTATTCAACCCCACCTATGCAAAAGCTGACAAATGTAGGTCTGTCTAATGCTGCATAAGCAAGAAGCGTGAGATTCTGTATACAAAGCATCTATCATAGAACTGCTTTCCGTGACCTGAAACTGATTCCTAATCTCTCCTCTCACGAAGTCTAAGGAATTCCAACCCTTCTATCATAGGGAGCTGACGAAGGTCTAGGAGGTCTCATCTTTACAGAGGACAGGTCATAAAACCTTGCTTACAGTCTCTGTCCTCACCCTGGGGGCCCTGGTGTTGCCAATAAAGCTGTGAGGATCATATGGTCGTGATGAAGTGGTGGGAACCAAAGAGGTCATTACAGCCCAATTAAACTGCCATCAGTGTCTAAAGGAGGCTCTTTGAAAGCGTGTATTTACCAATACCCTCTGAAGCATGGGTACTGACTGGCAGTATTTGTGCTGCAACTAATGCCACGTTTTTTCAGTCTAGGTCTGAAATCACAGTTGCCTGTTGTGAATGGGTTGTGCAAAACATCTTCTCTTGCTCTGGAATCATATTTATCTGCGTCACCTGACCTGTCTGACGGAAACCTCTGTGGTGCTAAAGCAAACATCCTGAAGCCTCAACAACAACTTGCTAAGCACCAGAGACTGCCACTGTGATCATACAGCCAAATGTTGATGGGTGTAAATATACTCATGAATACCAAATGTCTGGTTGTCACTTACAGCAACAAATACTGTCTTGTATGATCAAGAGAGAGAGAGAGAGACAGATGTGCACAAATCCAGTCTGCACTTTTTGAGAATCTTTTATAGTGCTAGTTTTTGTGACTAAAACTCCTTCAGTTTTCTGTACAAAAAAAAAAAAAAAAAAAAAACCTTCAACATGAGAAAATTAAGCTTTTGTTGCCCTAAAGCTGAAGTCTGACCACATTATCACCAGTCCCATCTTTGTCAGGAGTAAAAACACTCTCCTTGTCGTTAATCAGCTTTAATGGGAAAGCTGGCATTCCTCTACCATGCCTGAGTTCTGTCCATCTCTTCTTGACTTTTAATCAATGAACTTGCAAGTTCTATTTTATTTTTAGAGATTCAAACATCTAAACTTTGAGCTTTTGTGATGAAAATGTAATTATGCAGAGTCAAAATAAAAAGAAAATTCAGCAGCTGCTAGTTTAAGTTTTGCCAGGTGAGTGCTTTAGCAGTGTAGAAAAGGGGAAAAAATAAAAATAAAAAACAAGGGACATGGGCCTCATCTTCTTCCTCTGCTGCCAGGTATTGACTTTACATGGTGTTCAAACTCCTCCATCCTTCATCATAGATTGGATCGTACAGGCCCACTTTGTAAAGATTCTCATTACTGCACACAATGTGGAAAGAGTACATTAACAGACTATGTTTAGCTAAGTGTGATAAGTGGTCCCATCACCTATCAGTATCCCTTAATAGACTTAACATGGAGTTCTGTTATATAAAAATGTAACACAACAGTAAAACTCAGATCAGGATTTCTGATTCGTATTTTTTCTTGGTCTATATGTATTTTCATTCGTTTTCTCAACATCAGCCTGGAATTAGTCAATTTATTAAAAGTTCTTGCTTTTATTGCCAGTTCCAACCAAATGCAAAGGAACTCAGGAAGTAACAGCTGATAGTCTGGAATGAACTCAAATATGGCTCACAACCAACACAAACTATTCAAAAAGATATTTTAACAATTCAACAGTATATCTGCTCTGCCAACTCACACGCAAACTGTGACAGGTTCTCTCATTCCAGTGAGACTAAGAGCAGGACTTCCTGTTTTGAAGTTTTTCCCCATCCACTGGCAAGAGTGATACCGTCAGCAACTTAGCCTGAGAGTTGACATACACATTTTATGAAGAATTTGACCAGCACTGGAACCTCTTTTGAGTTTTACCACTTAAGATTTATATTTTAGAGTAAAGCACTTAGTCTTTCTCATAGGTTTCTTTAAATCACTATCCATTTGTTAGACCTTTTCCAAATACCTGAAAGATTTCCCTTTAGCTAAACTTAAACACACAGGTACAACCACACAAACTGTCTTTGATCCTTAAAAATAAAAGAGACAACAGATTTAAAATAAATTTTTTTAATAAGACATTACAATTACACTGTTCTGTACATGGTTCCCCAGTTGCAATTGGAGTAAGAGCTGCACCACAAGGTGTCTTCAACATTTTTCCAGTAAACAGCTCACTCTGACTGAAAACAGATGGACTTTGCTGTGGGGTTACTAAACTTCTGTACTCATGCTACAGATATAGGCTATCATAGTGTCCCAACACTGAAACTTATCAACTGTGGTATCAGATTGAGAGCTCAGCGCTGAATGACATTCCTTTGGAAAGACTGAGTCAACTGACATGTTACCCATTTTAAAGATGCACCCTGACAAGCATGTTCAAGAGTTACTGGAGGCCTATTTGTTGAATATTCAGCACAATTGGGTATCAAGACATGACACAAACGGTCAGTTAACAATATAGCCCACATAAGGAGATCCAGAAATTGGGTAAAAATAACATGTCGGAAGTAATTTTTTTCATTTATTCCAAGAATGATGACAATGAAATGTAAGCAATTGTGAAGAACTCTATTTTTTTCTTGCCGAAGTCAATACCATTGAGAAGAAATACTCTGCATCACAGTACTGTGTGTTGAAACAAATGTGAAAATCCCTCAAAGTAGGCTAGTCAACATTAAAAATCTCAACTCTGAAAAAAAAAGAAAAAGACCCATGTTCTGTGCAAGAGACTGAACAACAGTGAAACAAGCTTTAGTTCAAAATGAAGATAAAAACTCTAGCTTCATTAGAAAAAATATATAAGAGACAAGAATAGGCAGAGGCGGTGATTTGTGGCTTTAACATTAGGACCAATTAATTCAATATTCATCAAGCAAGCCCCAAAATAAAGAATGTGACAGAGGCCCGCTACAGACTACAAGCAAACTTTCAGCCAGCAAACTCATTAAAGGTAAA
The DNA here is from genome assembly GCA_014773175.1 of Lucifuga dentata. NCBI lineage: Eukaryota > Metazoa > Chordata > Actinopteri > Ophidiiformes > Bythitidae > Lucifuga > Lucifuga dentata. Next base: position 319,007 of record VXCM01000537.1, read on the forward strand.
TTAGTCATGGGAAAAACATAGTATTAAAAATAAATGGGAGATAATCAACTTTGTCTTAACCATACTCATTTGAGAAGTTATTTGTTACTTGCAACTTTATTTATACTTTTTGACCTAAAACAGTCAGCACTCAATCATTAAGATTTGTAATTTGAGGTTAGCCATGTCAACCCCTCATATAGTCCATCACCTGTGGTGGCACAGGAGGGTTGAACATACCAATTCCTATCTCGGATCCGGGTCAATCCAAGCTTCTCTTGGATTTCATGTGGCTTCATGGCATCCGGAAGATCTTGCTTATTGGCGAATATCAAGATGATGGCATCCCTCATCTCCCGGTCATTAATGATGCGGTGAAGTTCCTGCCTAGCCTCGTCGATGCGATCTCTGTCTGCGCAATCCACCACGAAAATTAACCCCTGGGTGCCTGTGTAGTAGTGTCGCCACAGAGGACGGATCTTATCTTGGCCTCCAACATCCCAAACGTTGAACTTGACATTTTTATAGGTGACGGTCTCCACGTTGAAGCCGACTGTGGGGATCGTGGTGACAGACTGTCCGAGTTTCAGTTTGTAAAGGATTGTTGTCTTTCCAGCAGCGTCAAGTCCAAGCATTAATATTCTCATCTCCTTGTTGCCAAATATTTTTGAGAGCATTTTCCCCATCTTGACTGCTACGCATAAATACCCTTTACTTACTGAGAAAACTGTTTGATTCTTCACTTGGATTATCGCTTCAAATTGACTATAAGCTTACTTCTGAAAACATGGCTCAATGACGAACAAGTGGGGCAATATCAAAAACATGCACGCATCGTAACCGTACAACAGAAAGCGACTTTAACGAGCCTGTGTACTAGAGGGTCCTCTGGGGTNTCGTAACCGTACAACAGAAAGCGACTTTAACGAGCCTGTGTACTAGAGGGTCCTCTGGGGTGCAGAAGCTTTCATGTTCAGAGAACCACAACGTTTGCAGGGCCTACACAGCATGGCACGTTTAGTCTAACAACTTGGTAATAGCCGTTGCAGGACATTTGTCGTGTTCCCCACATCAACACAAACCACATAACATATTGATGAAAACGTGCGGATTGTCCGACGAACCGCAGAAGCCCCAGGAAAGTCTGTGGTACTTGTGAAAACCTCCTGGAGTTTGTGTCTGGCGGTGCTCCTAGCCGGGTGCGCCCTTGTTCTCTTCAATACCAAACGGTGAAGAATTTCCGCGGCTAACGTTATTCCACCAAAGCGCTTAACTTCACCGTCCTGGTGGGACGTCTTGGAAAAATCCTAAGCGTGACTCGAGAGCATATGCATTCACCCGTGGAGCTCCGCTTCTGGTCCCCCTGAAAAGACATTTGGGAGGAGTGTCAGAGACATCCCAAATTAGCTGTTACTGCTCATGGCTGCTAACGACGGCTAGCAAGCTAACATTAGCTAGCATGCTGCCTAGCAAGCTAACAAGCTAACGGTAGATAGCTACTGCAAACTAATCATTTTTTTGACTTACAACACGAACGATAGTGACAAAATATTCCTCTGCGATCTCCCTGAGTTGAACTGTGAATTAAAATATAAATCATTTACCTCCTTACACCCCTCCTCTCCCGGTAATTGCACCCAGCTCCGGTCCTTCTCCTTTGAATCGGGCTGATGGCAGAGCTGCTACACCGGAAAGGTGTGGAGCTGCATCAGCCGCCACTTCCTCCCATCTCCTTCATTCAACTGCTGCCGCCCGGAGTGCCGGTCTGTGTGGATCATCCAGGAATCCAAGAGACCAAATAAAACAGCTAAAATGACAAGACATAAAATCTAGTTTGTAAGCATATATCTATAAAGCAACAAACTACAATATAACGACGATTAACTTTAGAATGGAGCTATACTTTGTTCAAAATGGTGTCTAGTAATATTTGAATTTACGTTTAGGTCCATTTCGACTAAGTCATAATTACATATCTAAAATAAATATGAATCCTGACACTTTATTCGCAAATTTTGAAAATGTATTGATCTATATTTTTGGTTTCTCAGTTTTAATCTGATTAGCAACGTGTCTCTTTGAATATAAAGGGCAATGTCGCCACCTTGTGGTGAAGTCAGTTTGTTAAACTCGAAAGTACAGTATATTGCCACTCAGTTTACATTTACAGTTTTTTGTTTTAAGAAATTTCTGTTGTCTTAAGCCTGAAAGCAATTAATGTTAAACTCAAACTCATATTTGACAAATCAGTTCTCTACCAGTTGTGTTCTTGCCAACATCGGGCATTTTAGTGGTGTGAACAGAAATTAGACTTTATGAAATGAAGACAGACTATAGAGACTATAGGCTATTTGAGTTATTCCTTGAAAGAGATTTGTTACTAAACCATTCTTTGTGAATAATTTGTATTTATAAGGGATTATGAAAGAATTAGATGATACTATTTCATGTGTTCTGATCCAACTGGCAGAAGCATTTCAGATTTAATATGACTTGCTTTTATTATGCAGATGTCTTATTTTGGGTCCTGTTGTATTCTGAAGTCATACTTCACATTTTATTCTGGTAGGGGAGATGCAGAATTGGGCTACATGTGAAGCAGGTCTTTCTCTTTGTCTTCTGCAATGGTCACCTGAGGAGAAGTTAAAATTAATTTAAGATGTAATAAACATCAGATTACATGGAGCAAAGAAAGAAAATTCATAGTGGAAGAATCCTACATAGTCTAATTTAAATTGCAAGTTTTATCTAATTAAATCCCATAATTAAATCAGTGACAAATAACATATTTAAAAAGAAAACATTATTGACAAATATGATTCATTAGAGAATCGATTTAGTATTTGAGTTTGATACTTCTGCTAGATGACTGGAGCATTTGGCTTCCTATCCTGAATGTCTTGAGTAAACATGGTAGATTGGTAATTGTTTTTCTTTTTAAAACATATCAAACATTACTGTAAACTTTTAATTGAATATAAGTTTTATTTACAGCACAAATAACTATTTGTTGCCTTATTTTATTGCCTTATTTATTGATGAAATATAAAGGATTGGACATCTTTAGGTGGCAGTAGATGACAGTATTACATTTTTTATTGTTGTGCAATGCAGTTTTTCAGGCAAGCCTTTGTGAGCTTGGAAGCAAATTGCACTCAGCCAGGCATAAATTGTTTGATGTGCAATGAAGTGACAATGACATAATTTTGCCTATAAATGATTTACAGCTGAGTTCTGATGATTCATGTCAGAGTATATCATGTGTGCGTGACTATCAAGGTTTCACAAAGTACCATAGGTTTTATTCACTAAGGCTCCTTAAACTGTGCTCTTTAATTGTGGAAACAGCTCTATTAAGGTTAGTCTTTGATTCACAAACACAGTTTGAAAATAATGCATTAAAATAAAGCATTCAGTTGTGGTCCAAGAGGAGCCAATGGCCATAAATTTCAGTTCTATCCATTTTACCTCTTACATTAGAAATATTAGAATAATAAAGTATATTTTGGACTTATTTCAAAGAAGTAGGGTGGGCTAGCCTCTCCTTGAACTGATATGAGCCAGATATAACCTTAAATGGAAATAAGTCCATAAAGGTTCCATCATTGCAACCATATCAGACAAAACCCATTGAACTGATATTGGACTTATTTCCAGGACTGTCCTGGATTTAGTCTAATCACCATTTTTCCCAGTCATGGCTCCTGTGGGTCCTCCAGCCATCCATAGAAGTGATGATCGCCCTTTGAATGGCCTCTCCTGAGGTTTCTTCTCATTTTCCTTTTGTTGTTTTTGAAGAGTTTTTCTTTCTCCTTGGGCTGGGTTGGGGAGCCGTTACTGAGCAGTTTAACACTGCTGTAGGAAAACTGTATGCTATGATGATTAAATTAAAAAGATTGCAATATTAAGATATATTGATCTGAAAGATGGGGAAACTATGTGACTGAACGTAAAGATAAGTCAAAGGAGTTTCTATGGTTTATCCTTCACCCACCAATACAACAGTAAGTATGAAGCTATAATTTTCTGAATTACATGACAGCTAGACACAAATAATGTGTGAATCCAGTATGTTTGATTCTAACTACATATTCATATAGTGCAGATGTTGCAAAGACATATAATTTATCTAGGGTGTTTGAGAACTAATTTCAAGCAGCTCTATTCCTACACTTTGGTGTTATATAGTTTTATGCCAGTATAAGAGGCACTGTACAGCTTTAATTTTGGTGATACAAGGAGGTTAAGAGGTTAGAGGTTAATGCTCACTCTCTGCAAAATTATCTTAATGTAACAAATTAGTCCCATCCTAACATGACATGTATCACTCATCCATCAAAATAAAACCTCTATAAGAATGCTATCACAAATATTCCAGTCATCACAAATGGTTCCATGCAGACGTTGTGCAAATTCAGAAAGCAGCTCAGTGTACCTGTACCTGTCAGGTATGCAGAACACATTACTGTACACTGACATCCATGATATTTAGCTGCTGTACAGTGTGAACTCATTTCACTATCTGTTGTTGCTCTTGTTGCGCAGATGTGCACATACACACATACCACTGGGATTTTTTTTTTTTTTTTTTTNTTTTTTTTTTTTTTTTTTGGTCTAGGTTTGTGTTGGCTGTAGGTACTGCTTGCACCCCATATCCCAGTAGTAGTGAGGCACTATGTCCTACTTCTCTCCCCAAAATGCATGTGCATGCACAGTTGTGCCACATTATTTGTGGAAATATTGTATTGACTAACATTTATGTAATGTATACATAATAAAGTGCATATATATTATGCAAATAATAAATTTGCAAATTTATTATATAAAATTTAGAAATTGCCTATATATCAATATCAAATCTGAGGCTGATCTTTCAGGAAAACATTGCATTGTTTTTATTTGAGCTCATAATTACTACACACTATTAGGCATTTACAGAGGTGCAGAAATAATCCTTTAAGCTATCTTTAGCAGTTCTGGCCACACCCATTCTGTGACGCGAGAGTGGATAATAATAAAAAAGCATGAGTCGAGTAATATAGAGAGCATAAATAAATTTAAATAAGACGAATACATCTTCTGTAGTAAATTAGCAGCATGTCCATATAATAAATTGGTGACGTTGTTAGTACAGGTGTTAGATTAGAAGGCACGTGCCGTCTTGGGGGGGCGTAGCCCTTTAAGAGCGTCGAGTTTGGATGAAGTTTAAAGGGGGCAGCGCCTTCTACTCATCTACAAATAGTCATGGCGGAATGGAAGCGGTCAGTCTCCAGTCCTTCCTCCGTGTCAGACAACATGACATCTCTCGCCCGCGCCCTGTCACATCCCAAGCTGAGCCAGGTTGACCATGTCGATGATTTCCATTCTCAAACCAATCTGTGCCGTGGAAATGTCCCGCTTCACCAGGGCCGGAGGAGAAAGTTGTCGAGCTGCAGTAACCTGAACGATTCCACGGAGTCCGTCAGCTCACTGTGTGCCGAGGCGAGAGTCTTGGTTATCAACACCGGAGGAACCATCGGCATGACACTTCACGATAACGGTAGCTGAATTCATTCATCCGGTGTTTTTCCATAAGACAGAGGTGACCGCTGCATGCTAACGTTAGCATGCTGTTAGGAACTCGCTGGATGATGATCTCATTATCCTGTTAGCTGGAAATGAGACATCAAAACACGCGTGTCAATGACACGCGGTAACCTTAAATAGTGTTTACACAATTAATGCTAGACTGCGTGGATGTTAGCTAAGCGGAACTTTCAAGTAAACTTTTCGTTTCCTGTTAAATGTTTTCTATGTGTGTAGTAGCAACAACAACAGCTAAAGGGGCTAAATTGTTTCTGTATGGGGATTTTTTTCCATAAAGTTTGGATATTGCTGCAGAGGAATGTACAAGCCCCTATGAATGGATTCACAACATCACACATATTCAATGAATAACTAGATGTTGACATGAGCTATTGCGCAACACCTGAATCACGTTGAATCACCCAAACACACAAAGGTCCTCACAGCTTGCAGAAGCCTGCTGCAATGTGAATAACTTTTCCCAAAGCCATCCACCAGCCTTTGTATATACAGCGCAGGCTTGGTTTTACACACTGCTGCACAATTATTAGGCAAGTGAGTATTCTGACCTTATCATTAATTCTATGCACATTTTCCAACTTCAAACCATATAAACTTGAATGCATATTGGATTTAATCATTTTCAGGTGATGTGTATTTGTATAATGAGGGAGGTGTGGCCTAAACTGATTAACACCTTATATTAAGGTGTGCATGTGCATAATTATTAGGCAGCTCACTTCAAAGATTAGGTCTGCATGAGTAAATTGAGAATTTAGTAAAAGACCTTAAAAGAAAAAGAAGCTAAAGCAATGTATGCATTAATTTATTTTCAAGCATAAGGGAGAAGGTGAAGAAATGAATGGATTAACTGTGGAGAATACTATATTTTATATGTGACAATAAATAAGCAAATACAAATAAAGAAAACACATGATGTATACAGGAATATGGCTGCTTTCCTTTTAAGGTGGGACTTTGTATTATTTACTTCTTTTTTTTTTTGCAGTCTTCCAAATGGTACTGGCACTTTATGTACTGGTTCATTATTTATTCACTCTGTCATTCAGTGATTCATTCATCTGCTTACCTGATTTATTTGGAGCATGTATCAGAATCCTAATGTACCAGAATCCCATGTACCAGAATCCATATGAGCTTATTTGATGTGTATATATATCAGTGCACCACTAGGGTTCAGTATGAGACTGACAGTGTTGAGGTGATGGTAAATAGCCAGTACCCTTCCAGTTCATAAAGAAAATACAATATTCCTTCAGTAACTGTAGTAATAATCCCACATACAGTTAGCTGGAAAATATCATAATGGTCACTTTTCCTTTTACTGTTGCTCACAGTGCTTGCCCCAAAGCCCAATGCTTTTGTGAAGAGCCTGCGGAAGCTGCCTATCCTCCATGATGAAGCATATGCCCAGCAGACCAGCCTGTATGAATACTATGAGCCATCAGAAAACACCCTGGTCTTGCCGTAAGTTCACTCGGTGTCATAATCGAGATTAGTTGCTTTTTTTGTCAAGTATGTAAATTATCTACGTAGAAATAAAACTGTAAGGTTAATGGTGGTCACCAGAACAGATATAAATGTTTTTCATGGTGGACATTTTGACTCATTATAGCAGAGGGAAAAAAAAGGAATAGCTCTAACTAATAATTTTATTATTGTCTGCATTGCATTCAGTGTGCCAACATGCCCAATACAGCACCCTGGTACCAATACACCTAAATGGATGCAGCCAGTATGAATATTAGTTATTAGTTTCTCTTGTGTGTCTAGTTCTATGTTTGACAAGTCAAACGCAGTGAGAGAAATGGCTAAAAAGGCATATTAGTTGTAGCTTGTATGAGGATGGGTTTAACACAAAAGGGATTAGTCACTTGTGAATGCAAAATACTAACCATCTCTCATATTGGCCCCAAATCTTCCTCATGTGATGCATTCTTAATTCTGGATTTTCATTCTGTGGTGCTGCTCCATGCATAACAAAACAAAAATAATATCCTTTTACCCAAATGATTCAAGAAATTCAGCGCATTTCATTAGATTTACCAGACTGCTAGTCTTCTCAGGTTTTATAATTCATCTAATATGAAGTTACTTTCTTGGTACCTTAGTCACTTAGTTATTCTGTGTTTGATTTAATAATTCAAAATCGTGTGGAGACGAAGAAAGTTAAATCATTGAAATGCTTGTCAGAACATTTGAAAGGCAGGACAATTGTATAGGAATTGTGTTGGAACAGGCGAGCATTGCGCCTTATCTGTACAATATTAGTTTTCACCCAATAGTGTAGTTGCTATTGTGGTCATCATCCAGTGCCAGCTGCATATTGTATTTGAAAAAGCAAAGATTGAATCAGAAACACTCCCTGTCCTCCCATGGAGCAGGGGACACAATAACTAAACTGTTTTTATTGCCTTAACAGGAAGCCCACAAGCCACCCGGACCAGCTTTTTCATGGGTGCTGTAGTACCGGTAGCATACTGTGTGCCTGCACTGTGCTTGGGAGTCATTTGTTGTGTCTGCAGCCTTAAGACAAAGTGTGAGGGTGTGTTTACTTGGTAGCGAATGCTTGTTGATGTGGCCTTTGATATTAGGACAGATTTAGGAAGGGGTACTGGAACACAAAGCTCCATAATGCTAAACTATTTTCGGGACTCTTCTGCTCTCGCTCACGACAGTCATCAGTGAGACAGCTGCTCTACTGTTTGGCAGATGATAAATTTAGACTTTTTAACATAAAGCTACTTTCTGCATTATACGGCATCACTTTTGTTTCTCGGTTATGTTTGCGAGGAGTTGCTGTTGCTCTGCTGTTTAAAGCAAATGATATTAATTTTCTTACACGTTTAACCCATGTTGTTATGACGTCTGGTGCATGTGCTTTGAAGCCCCTGGTGAGCAGGTTTGTGGTGAGTCAGGCCAATGGTACATGTGTTCCAAGGCAAAAACCTCCCAGGGTCAAACCCATGGAAGTACCAGTCAGATTTATTGTTGTTGTAGGGTTTTCAGTGTCAGTGACAGCAGGGGCACTTCTCTAATCTCCATATAGACCCAAACCGCTTTCATCTTGATTTTGAAAGCCATAGGAGCAGCAGGGTGGGGTGGGTTGTATAGTAAAGATAAGGAGTAAAGGACATGGCTATAGTGGTTCATAAAAACCTTGAAGCTGAGGCAAAATTTGTTTTTTTTTTGAAAACTCCAAAGTCAATTCTGCACCAATTCCTAGTCCTTTTGGTTAATTTTAGCAAATATTGAACATTCACAAACCTAATACTAATATTCAGGAAGTTTTGCATGAATATATGAGCATGGTTTGATTTTTTTTTTTTTTTTTTTTTTTTTTTTTTTTTTTAAATGTGATCAGCATGAGTTAATATCAACAGAAGTAGGCTCATGCAGGTCTAATAGCTCAACCGTTAATAGTATGCAATTTCCAGCTTATGCTGAATACTTATGTCTGAGGAGGGAATTAGTGTATTGATTTATTGAAAAGCTTTATTCATGTGATGGTGAGAGGCAACGCCACAAGGTTGGTCCCCCCCCCCCCCCCCNCCCCCCCCTCGAGCCTCCTCCTCTCTCTCCTTTCATTGTTCACAGGCTATGAGGAATCTTAGCACGTGTATGTTAATGTGTAATCTTCCTGCACTGTAGCCTCCACCCCTCATAGAGGAATAATTGGTGATTTGAATATTGTTTTCTAGTGGCGCTTTTGCGTTAAGATTATCAACAACATATGTTCTAGGGTTGTGTGTGGACTTGGGGCTAATTGGAAGCCAGTCTACGGACCCCTGGCTGGGCGTGCTGGGCCTCGCCTGCCTGCTCTTCCCCCTGCTGTTCCATTCAGGTCCCATCTCCATGTTAAGAGGCTGTCCCATGATAATGCAAGGGCTGCTGTATCCCACCTGTTTCTTTAAAAGGGAGATTAAAAAGAAAATCTTTCCACGGCTGCTTAGCCAGACGCGCTGCCGTATATGGAATAATTTTGCAGGTGGGGTCACAGTTAAACTCCACTTAGCGAGGGCATAAATATACATGCTGCTGTCTCCCTTGTGACTAGAATGAAAAACAAACCTAAGCTTTTTGCCCTAACCTAAAATGACTCATCACTTATTAGGATGCAGAGGTCTACTGTTAGCCGAATAACCCTCGGGCAATCACGAGATGCAGTACAAATCTGCCACCTTATGCCCCTCAGTTACACCACACAATGGTAAAGCCTGACAGAACATCAGGGCTTAACCTTGAGAGAAAGGGAAAATGCCTCACTTTAAAATGCTACTCTCTCTTTTACGACACCAGCCGTGTCCCTCCCTTTTTACACTTCCAAAATTCTATGCTTTGAAAGAGGTTTTGGCACCCTGCTGCAGAGACAGAAGGCCCAGTTAAATAGACTTTTTCTTGCCTCATAAAGTCAGCTTGGTTTTATCATCCCCCTACCCATCTTTATGCTCACTTTTTGAATTTAAGCAGAACTTGATCCCACTTTGTTATACGAGGATAATCAAGACAAAAGATGCTACTGTAATCATTTGTTTAACGACGTGTTGTTTGTGGTTTGGAATTAACATCTGTACTTGCAGTGTGTGAAACCCCAAATTATTTTGTGCTTTTTGTGCTGTGTAATTGATTGTTTAATTGTACATCATTATTGAAACTCACAAATAAACTTTTTTTTTTTCTTTTCCAGGCTGAATAAAGACAACAAGAGGATAGTCTATACTATTTTAGAGTATGGCCCTTTGCTGGACTCTTGTAATATGACGACAGAGGACTGGGGTAGAATTGGAAAGGACATTGAGGTACTTACTGTTACATTAATTAAATTTATGGGAATTGGAGTGACTCCATATCTGTAATAATGCTAAGCACCCCATAATTTTTGCTCAATAAATTTAGGCATTTTGTCCTCTGAAATGATCTACAATGTTCCATCTTCATTTATTGTGTTGCCCCCAGAAAAACTACGAGAACTACAATGGTTTTGTGGTCCTCCATGGCACAGACACCATGGCTTACACGGCTTCGGCCCTGTCCTTCATGTGTGAACATTTAGGGAAGCCGGTCATTCTCACTGGCTCACAAGTAAGTGTCTTCATAAGTCAAGCAAGCAAAATGTGTCTTTATGGCCCTCTAAAATTTAAACTCTGCCTTTTTTCCAGGTGCCTATTTATGAGATGAGGAACGATGGCCGAGACAACCTGCTGGGGGCGCTGTTGATCACTGGTCAATTTGTTATTCCTGAGGTGAGGGAACGGCGACGACATACAAAGGTCATCGGCACCTTAATAGATTGAATTTTGCTTTATCGGTCTCAAAGGACGAAAGTTAGGATTTGCTCAATTGTTGGTGAAAAGGAGGAAAAGAGTAAATGTTAAACTGTGGATTATCACCTTTATTTTCTTGATTTCCTTCATTGCTGCAAAGTTTTAGTGGGTGTGTGTCTCGGGGTTATAATAAGCGCAGTTGGTATGCAAAAGACAACAAGAGCTCTCCTACACTACTTGTCTGACGAGAATGCTCACAGAACAACAGAGATGTGTTTCGCAATACGGAACAACAATTTCCACAACAGGAAGAACACATCTGGTGTAAAAATGGAAGCACAGTGTTTAGTGTTGCATTTAATCTTTTATACTCAATAAAGTTGAGGGTGATTTTAAGATTTTTTTATTTATTTTTTTATTTTTTTAAATGAGCCATGATTAACCTATGCTACACTGTTAAAGGGATCAAATCACTGAATAAAACTTTGCGCGGTGTCTCTGTGTGTTTAGGTCTGCCTGTATTTCCACAACAAGCTGTACAGAGGGAATCGTGTGACCAAAGTGGACTCTGGAAGCTTCAATGCCTTCTGCTCTCCTAACTTGCCTCCTCTGGCCACTGCAGAAGTGGATATTACAAGTAAGCAAGGGAGGAAATGGTTCTGTCATGTTGAGAAAAAAAAACGAAGCTTCACTGAGGTGGCTTTTGTTGACCTGATCTCTCCGTCTTTTCCACAGTCAACTGGGATACGGTGTGGAGGGCCAACACCACGGCAAAGTTTCGAGTCAGCACTGAGCTAAACCGTAATGTGGGCCTGCTCAGGCTGTTCCCAGGCATCACCGCTGATACTGTAAGTCACTTCCTAGAGAGAGAGAGAATGGCGCAACGTGCCACACAAATGACTCTGCTTGCATGCCACAACTGAGTTCTGTTGAATGTTGACTATTGACTGGTATGTTGAGACTGTTGGTGTTTAGTTAGTAAACACTCTAAATAAGCAGGAGTTTGGTCTATACAGGTTCAGGAATACAATATGAAAGGAGCCAACCAGTGATTTTGCATGTTTGAGCTATTAATGCAACGCGCATACACATTACATGACTGCCAACCATTTCCCAAAATATACTACTGGAGTGCCACATTTTTGAATTTTGTTTTTTTTCAGGCTGCCATTGGTTTCAGTCATTCCAGTACACTATTAAAATCAAAGACTTGGAAATAGAATGTTTGAAAGCTGTAATCCATCACAGCGAACCAAACGTTTTTGTTGATGTTACTTAATATAACGATCCAATACAGAGTTGTGCAGAAGAAAATGTATGTCTCCACCAGGGAATATAGTCCCAGGACAAGATGGCTTTTAACAGAAATGAAAAACTGTGCCTTCTGCATTCGGGGGTGTGTGTGTGTTAGCAGGTGAAACATTGAATTGTAAGGTGGGTGTATCACCAGAACGTTTGATTTTGAAAGATTAGGAGATTTGGGGAAAATAACAGGAAAACTAAAATACAGTTTTGTATTTTGGAAAATGGTTGTCAGTAACAAAGTGTATGCGGGTAATATTTTTTTTTAATTTTTTATTTCACCTTTATTTATTGGGCTTAAACATACAAAATCACTGTTGTGGTCCTTTCAGTTGCTAAGTGCTCTACATAAGCAGGAGCTGATCCTGTATTGGGTCAGGATAATGACATTAAAACTGTATTCCATTCGAGATGACTGATTACCTCCAGTATCTAAGATGAAAATTATTTCTGTAATCTGGAGGTTTATTCAGTCTCAACTTATACAAATATTTGTAGACTTGTAGATTCACGCTTTGCCTATATGGGGGTGAAAAAAAAGAAAAATCATGGCAAATCAAATTCCATTAACTCAAATTAAAGTCATTAAATGAAAGTTATAAATTTTGTTATAAACTAGTTAGTGCTATTATCCTTACTGTTACTATTGCCGTACTATTACTTTTCTGGTCTTGTAAATTGCCAACAAAGCTTAGCCCAGAGAAAGATGAGATGGAGTTATTGTCCATGACCAATCACCCTGTGAAGAGCGAGGATTGGCATAGATACTGTAACATTTATCTGCACCTCCCCCTCTAGAGGCTGTTGGGAGAGCAGCTTTACTATCTCAGTCTGCTCCCACTGCCCAGGTTGCCCATCAAGACTTCCTAACAGCCTTTATGAGGTGCAGTTTTGATTGGGCACCAGGCTCTCATGTGCTCCGTCTCTGCTGTATGAAAGCTTTGCCGGTAATGTACACCATACTTTACTTGTCAACAAGAGGCTTGATCAGAATTTGATCCAAACTCCCCATCACATCAAACACAGCCAATGAAGGTAGCACTTTTTAATGTCACCTTCGGTAACGACCGCCTTCCTGCCAAGTGTTATGCTTGCTAGCACCTTCAAAGTAATTGCTCTCCTTTCTGCCATTTCAGTCATCTCCTATCCAGATGCCATGGCTACTGATGTGGTATAGGGGCTCCCAGTGCAAGTCAACCACTGGCTGAGATACTGGTTGCATAGACAGCACCAGATGGGCTTTTAGGGGAGCGACTGGGATCATGCATGAGTATAAGACAGTTGGGGGGNGGGGGGGGGGGGGAAGTAACACTGAATGCTAATTCTTTACTCCTGTTTCTACCCAGTCAAACGCCTATTCAGTTGAGCAAAATTGTTCATTGTTTGTATTTTGGATGTGCGTACATATCTGAATCCAGGTGAGAGCTTTTCTGCAGCCACCCATGGAGGGTGTCGTTCTAGAGACCTATGGCAGCGGAAATGCTCCTGATAACCGTGCGGACCTGCTGGAGGAGCTGAAGAAGGCCACTGACCGCGGCGTCATCATCATCAACTGTACCCAGTGTCTGAGGGGCTCTGTGTCCACATCTTACGCTACCGGCAAGGTAGGTCATGACCATTGGTAGTCAAGCTTGAATTTCTTTTTTTGTTAGTTTTTGTAAACCATCACATGCCTGTTACTTCATCAGGTTTTGATAGAAGCGGGGCTGATAGCTGGCTGTGACATGACTCCAGAAGCTGCCTTGTCAAAGCTGTCTTATGTTCTGGCCAGAAAAGAACTCGATATAGCAGCCAAGAAAAAGGTTGGAGTCTGAATTTATAAATTACATCACTTTTAAAGCTTTCTTCTCTGCAGAATTGTGACTAAATACAATTTTGTGTGTTTGTGGTGTGTATCTAGATGATGGGCCAGAACCTGCGCGGTGAGATGATTGCTGACGTGGCAGGAGCCAGGCTGTCTCTGAGCGACAGCCGTTTTATTCAGGTCATCGCCAAGTCTCTCAGCATCAGCTGCAAAGAGGTACACACCCGCAGAAAAGACACACAGACTTCCCTGTCACTTTGCCACCCAGACACAGTTAGCAGGATTTCTGACAAACAGGTCAGATGAGGTCAGATTCTTCCTTATCTAACGAAGCACTTAATTCCTATGGAAATTTGAACTATTTTTTTTTTTTGTGATGAGGCTTTTGCATTCAGTGTTCAAAGTCTGTTTTTCATATTGGATTAATTCACCTCATATCCAAACATATTTAGAACTGTCTAGATTAACATCTGTGGTGTCTGCAGGAGCTGGAAGCCATCCGTGATGCCCTGACACCCCCATTGGCATGTGCTGCTGCCAAGATCGGAGATATTGAGGCCTTAGAAGCCATAAAGGAAATGGTGAGCAACAATAAAATCTGATGCTATCCATGCCTAAATGTAGCAGATTTGATACCCTAATACAACCCAGGAGTGTTGTTTGCATGAGTCCCAGCATCTTACATTAAGCAGCTACGGATTATCACCTGTCATCTATATTGTTGGCAAAAGCAGAACATGCTGAGATGCTCTAGAGATTCACTGCTAAACATTCATACCAGTGGAGCATTCAGTGTGGCTCAGCTTGATCATACTTGTGTTAAGGGTCAATGTGCCCAACTGAACTTTTCACACACAAAGCTTCACTTGGGCCATTTCCCTGTTAGAAGAGTATTTAAAAAAAAAAAAAAAAAAAAAACCTGGTGCAGACATCCATGTTTAAATTGCATGGTACAAAGTTCATAGTTATTTTTTGCAACAAAACATGAGCCCAGAACTGGTTCTTACCAGTCTGGGTGGATTACCGTAGAATTTTTTTTTTTTTTTTTTTTCAACTAAAACAGGCTGAAATGAAGCTCTANAAAAAAAAAAAAAAAAAAAAGTTAGGTATCATGTAACTTGATGGATTCATGTTTTCTTTTGGAACAGGGCAGTGACTTGTGCCAAGGCGACTATGATGGACGTACACCACTTCATATCGCGGTCTCTGAGGGCCACCTCAAAGTGGTGCAGTACCTTTTGAGTCACGGGGCCACAGTTTATGCTAAAGATCGATATGGGGACACACCCTTATGCAATGCTGTACGGTTTAGGTGAGGCTCATTTCATCTTCAAGTAAGCGCTGATGTATTCACATTCATCTGTGTATTAAAGTAATGATGCCATTTATGAAGATGCAAGTAGGATATTTAAAAATTCCCTTTAGCTATAAGCATCATCATCATCCGAGTGCTTGGTAAAAATATGTTATTAGCTGCTGTGCAGAGAATTTCATTAAATGAGTTGCTGCAAGGTAGAAAATCTGGCTGTGGTTAAATGACAAGAGTGGAGCAGTGGCTGTCAGAGAGGGAGTTGAATCCAGGGGAGCAGCTCAAAATGGAGTTTTAGAGGCCAGGCAATAATTACAAGCTAATTAGGCTAATTGTCATCTGACAATTTAGACAGTGTTTATTTTTGCTAAAGCTGCTTTTGGTTTATTTTGTCATTCATTGACATTGCTCTAAATGTCTGTCTGGGAAATCTCATGCCTAAATCTCGTGTTTTAGTGTTGTGTTGAGCCTCGGGGTGAAATCGGGGGGTGTGAGTGTGTGAAAGCTGTGCCAAATGGCTGTTGTCCTATTTTAACGGCTAGCACTGCGAGTATGGACTTGCTTTCTTTGTGATGGTAAAGAGACACGCCAGAACATGAACACCTGCCATTACACATTCTACGTTACACATCGTGCTTGCTGCCTTCTCTCCATTTCTGTTTTTAAGATACAAGGAGCATATTCTGATGCAAGTTCGGTGTCACGAGCATGTCACGGGGCACCCATATAAGGAATGTCAAAGTGCAAAGAGAAGAGCTGGAGAACAAAAGAGGGGGTGTGTCCTGTAAACCAGTCCTACCAGCCAGTTCCCAGTTTCATAGATGAGAGATACTGGCTACAGGAAATGTTTTTACCTCCCTATAATTATTTATTTAGTCATCAGTCCACATACCTCTTGTGGTTTAGAAAGAAGCTAATTCACTTTATATTCTAAGCTTAGATCTTTTGTAGAACTGAGATTTTCATTTTCCGTTTGATTCTTTATTTTCTGGCAGTGCAGAAGTCACTGCAGGTGATTCCTGTGTGGGTTGTTTGTTTGGGGNGTAAGGAACTTGTCCATACTTGCCAAACCAGTGTCACCACCTCTGTCAAGGAAACCCAAATTCAGAAGTTTAGAACTGGAAGATCAAAGTTACACCCTTGAACCACTCATTCTGTAAACATGCAGTTCTTATTTATACATTACATATACGTGCTAATTGTCTGCCCTGTGACTCAGGCACAAGGATGTGGTGAGGCTGCTGAGACAGACTGGAGCCCACTTCTCTAGGAACGAGCTTGAGGAAGCAGGCACAGAACTGTGCAGGTGAAGCATTCAGAAGCATTTCTTCAAAACAATTGCACACCTATTATAATCATAAATTCACAGCAACTCCATCATACACTGTGACCCATCCTACATAGCCGACAGAGGTGCAACAGGTTGCCCTAGTCTTACGCAAACTATAGGAATGCTGCCCGGCAGCATGGCTTTGGATATCTTCTGCATCTCTGAGGCTGGTGACTGTAGGACACATTTGTCCACCTCAGGTACTTTGCAGGTTTTGATTTTGAAGAATCAAGCCAGTTCCTGTTAACAGTTTCAGAAGCAAAGCGAGATGTGAAAATTGTGCAGAAAAAAACATGATACACAACTTGTCGTTTATCTTTTCTATGGTTTTAAGAAATTGAATCCTGTACTGTGATTAAACACTCCTGTTGTCATTTGTTCAGCCTGGCAGCCAGCGGTGACCTGGAGGGCCTGGAAATATGGAGCCTAGCTGGAGCCGATCTGACTAAACCAGGCTATGATGGACAGACAGCAATCGAAGTGGTGAGTGCTGGAGAGAATATTCCAGTAATAATAATAAAAAATAATAATAACTTTATTTGTATAGCGCCTTTTGAAACAAAGTTACAAGGTGCTTAACAATATAGCAGAGTTTAACATACACAATAAAATGACAGTTAAAACAATTTAAGCCACACCATAAAACAATTAAAAATAAATAAAATAATAAAATAAGATAAGCAGNTAAAACAATTTAAGCCACACCATAAAACAATTAAAAATAAATAAAATAATAAAATAAGATAAGCAGGTAATAAAAACAGTACTACAATTAGGGGAAAGCCATATGATAAAAATAAGTCTTCAGACAGGTCTTAAAAGAGGATACTGAGTGAGCCAGTCTGAAGCCTTCTGGCAGGGAATTCCATCATTTAGGGGCATGAATAGCAAAAGCGCGGTCTTTGGCGACGTGCTTTTACTATTCGTGCCTTTAAATTTGCTATTTTAGCAATCAACTTTTAAATTCATAAAGTAATGTTTGTTTTTTTTTTTTTTTTTTTTTTTTTTTTGTTGGTTGGTTGGTTTTTTAAATTCTCATATTTCACCTGTCACAGGCCGAGGCTGTTGGCAAAAAGCAAGTTGTGGCATTTTTACTCCAGTGCATGAACTCTAACTCCAAGGTAACCCCTGTTTTCCATTCTAGCTGTTTTACATCTACATTCCTGTCAAACACTGCTTCAACTTAAACCAGGTGCATGCTGGTACAAATCTCTGATAATTTCCCTTTAATTAAATATTTAATTAATTTAATAAGTACTGAATTATAAATTAATCCAAAGTTATTTTCAATTTCAGACTGTTTTTGATGAATTTAATGAATACGATGAATATGAGGAGGAGGTAAAGGAGATTTAGTGCGTGTTTTGTGTTTGTGTGTAGCTGCATGGCTGCTTTGGTTCACCTTTATGGCTGCCTGTTACATCAGTGCATTTGGTCTTGCCTTGCAAATCCTGTTTCCTCTTGAGTCTTTTCAGAAAATGAAACTATAAATATGTTATTTTTTTCAATGATCGTAACTATGTTTTGGAAACTGAAAAGCAGTCAGAGTACATACCTCCACCAAGGCTCCACGTGATTTAAATAACAGAAAATGTTAAGAAATCACCTAATTCATTGCTGATGGTCTTTGCACCAGATTTCAGAGAAATACGTCAAAAATGTGAGAGATCCTAACTAACAAAAACCTAAAATTCCTTGGTGGACGTAATTAAAAAGCACATAAAAACGTCTTTATGAAAGACGTTTTTATGGAATGTAAAACAGAAGACTTTACTCTTTTACATTGAAATATATCAGAATCTATTTGTGTTGTGATGGTTTTCCTCAAAAAACCACTGCCCTGTCGAGTCTGTGTGCCAAACCGTGTGCGTGGGTATGTGCATGCTTGGAGGAAAAACATGTTTAAAACACACTCCTGTCGCCTCCCCAGTGCTGCATATTAACGCTTTCTCTTCCTGTGTGCGTCAGAATGGAGGAATAATTGAGTTCGCCGCCACCCGAACAGGATTGTGAAGTTGACGCTCCCTAAACCAACAGGAAACATCCTCTGTCCACCTGCTTTACCTCACAAGCCGTCCTCATCGCGCCTGCACCGTCCATGTTTCTCTCACTTTTAATGTCTTCAGAAACCTTCACAATCTCACGGTGTCCAAAGCCATAACTGTCCTGTGTATTATTCCAAATCGGTTAAAAGGCACATTAACCAGCAGTATGGCTGCACATTGCCCAGGTGGGCCAACGTAAGATGTATGCACATGTTTTGTTGTAGCACACTATTGTATATGTATAAAGGAAGAAAATATTGTGCTGAATGTTGTAATAAAGTGTTTAATGCTGCGTATTAAAGTTGATTCAGTCATGAGATGTCAGTCGGGATTAAAAGTGAACTTAAATCAAGCTGTGATAATATTGATGATTCTCTTTCACATCAGGGACACATCTCAATGTAATGTGATATTAGTGTCTTCCTATAGCAATACAGTAAAATTGAGTTGTGATAAAAGCAAGCACAGGGTTTCCCAGATTTTGACTATTTTTTTTTTTTTTTTTTTTTTTTTTTTTATACAATGCTTCATAGCGTCTTGTAAACTGCTGAAAATGTGGAATTTATGTCTTTATTTAGAATGTGATATAGTAATAGCACTTGACCACCTCAAAAAAAATATACATCTGCCCTCGAAGCATTGAGTTAATCAGTTTCAGGTCAAACAGGTATTATAGAAAACTGCAGTTAACATTCACACTCATCCAGCCTGTTTGTGGAGCTGGAAAATTTGTGTATCTCACACTCTGAAATGGCGTGTGAAATGCAGACTATTGTGTCAGATATGTAGTACAAAGCTGTCATTTCTACCTATAGGCTGGAATGTATTTTCAATTTCTAACTTTTCTGAAGTTAAACGAATGACATTGCGTGTGACTGATCTATGTTGTGTGCAGGGTAAATTGTACTAAATATTTCAATTTATTTAACATAAATTACTTTGTAAACCAATCCAGGTTATATTCTTTGATATTATCACCTGTTTTTCTGTGATTATATGTAGCTTTAATCTGATGTTTCCTTGACTTGAATCCTTTTCCTGCTGTTGTTGTATTTTCTCACTGCTGTAGTTCAAAAGCTGTACCTGGGTGTTATGAGGTGTGTGTGGAAAGTAATTGTTTTATTTTTAAAATTTTGTGAACATGATGTTGCTGTCTGTGATGTCAACATAAGAAGCATTATTGAAAAAGCCTACAAAATAAATGTCTAGTTTCAAAGAAATGTCTCCTGTGATTAATATAAATTTTTCACTTCTGCATTGCACAAAACCCCAAAAATTGCATGAAACTCTAGTACTGCTCCGGGCAAAAGATTCCCAAATGATTTGCGTCTGATGTGGTTTTTCCATATGAATTGGTGCTACTCACCAATTGTTGGAGGTCATTTTTATTAGTGTGCTGAGACCTCTTGTATTCTCTAAAGAAATGTGTTCTGAATAGAAATGGGCTGCAGGAAACCTGGAGGAGAAATACCACAGCAATCCCAAATGTAGGATTCTAACACAATTATATAAAATAAATTAGAATTAAGCCAGAAATCACATATTTTCCAGACTCGGATGGCACCTACAAAGGTGACAATAAGCCTCATGTACATGTGACTTCTCAGCCCATGGCTGCCTGGCCGGGCTGCTTTCTGGTGGAACCCAGCTCATCCGGTCGAACCAGCATGGGCCTCATTCCTCCTGAATGAGAGGCTTGTATGAACCAAGCCCCAAAACTCTATATAAAGAGCTCTAACACTCCACTCTCTCAGTCTGGGCACGGATGACACCAAGGAAACACCTTCATGAAGGAAGCACTCACCTTCCCAGGTAAGAAGCCTCTGAAACACAGCATGTAGTTGGGCTTTAGGTCATGCCCTCTTGCTTAGGCATGATGTCACCTTTTTTGTATTTCTGTTCATTAACACCTGAAATCTGTTACAGCGATGCCTTTTCCAGTTAATCATTTCAGAATGTAATTCTAGCTCCTGTCTTTCTTTTACTAGTTGAAGAAGTGAGGAAGTACTTTGAAGAGGCCAGGAAGGACTTTGCCCGAAGAAGTGTGGTCTTGCTGATAAAGTGGTTCTCAACAGTTCAACAGTTCTATAACAAAATTGTGAAATGTTTAGGACCACTTGACCAGTCAGACAAATGCTGCTGCTTCCTGAGGAAATATTCTTACTGTCCTGATTTATGGAAGATAGACTTGTGGAGAAGCTGGAATCCCTCAGAGGTCTAAAACCACCTCACACTTGATATTTGATTCATTTGATATTTTGGAAGAAGTGCATCTCTCTCTCTCTCTCTCTCTCTCTCTCTCATTATGCCCCCTTGTGTTACAATGTCAGCTGCAGATCAGGATGGCGGGGCTGTTAAAAACATCAGGCTATGGTTATGTCTGCTGGCACACATGCAGTATTTTTTATAATTTAATTTTTTTAACAGCTCTGCTGCTGCAGTAACACCCTCTTATCGCCGCTTTACTGTTTCCAGCATCCATCATCGCTGATTAAAACAAGTCAATAAAGAATCATTTGTCTCTGTTGAGTTCATGTCTGCAGGAAGCGTCGCTGTCCAATGTACTGAAACTTGCTGCTGAGATATTAAACCCACTAAAATCTCTACATCTGCTGTCATTTGCCAACAAATCTTCCAGCCAGGAGAACAGCTATGACTAATGAAAAACAGGGCATTATTATTATTACTAATGGTTTATGGGATGAATATTCACACTTGAGTCATTTATTTCTAAAGTCTGAGAGGGAAAAATACCTTTGATTGCTTCCCGGCTGCTTTCCAGCTAGATTTATATTAAATTTTCCGCAGTTCTGTTCTCAGTTACAGAGATTAAAGCACAAATTAGTTCAAATTTAGCCTCACTTAATATAAGGCAGGCGTCAAACGCCATGACGAGTTAAACCCACGGGAAGATCTAAGTAATTCCTTGAGTTTTCTGTCTTGAACGCACAAGCTTGTAGACTAGATTTCATTTTCAGAACTGATTTGATGGGAAAAAACCAAACAGAAAAACTCACAATCTGACAATCCAACTGCTTTTTTTTTTTTTTTTTTTTNTTTTTTTTTTTTTTTTTTTCCCAAGGAGTGCTTTATATTACATAAATCATTCATGAAAGCTCTGTGCAACGATTATTCTGTCTCTTCCCAGTCAGCCCCCTTCTCTTCTTCTTCTTCCTCCCTTTGATCTCTTCGCTGCGCCAAGAACTATCAATATTTGCTAAACGTTTCTCACAAAGCCTGTCCGTGCACCGGGAGAAGCTGCAGAGGTCTCACGGGCAAGGGTAAGACATAGGAGAGGCATTAATGAGATGCCCAGAGCGATTTCCCTGTACGTGCACAAGGGCAGCAGATGTAGCAGCAGAGTCCCACGGGGATCCTGTCCCCGGAATTTCATCAGCGGTCTGGGAGACTCAAACCAAACCTCCTCCAGTGAGGAGAACTGGCTGACGGACGTGGTAAATCATCTTTACTATGGATTGTAATTATCAATCCACTGACAACCCCCTNCCCCCCTTCAGAAAAAGTGCGTCTGTGTGTGTGTGTGTGTGTGTGAGACTGAGACCGAGATGGGGTTTGTGTTTTGCGAGAAATAATGTATTCATCGCTACAATATTTATTATTCACTCCGTCCTCTAATCTGTCGAATCATCATTGTACTGCGATAAATCTGTAGTTCATCATCTCATGGCTTACCGAGAAAGTAGGCTAAAAGTTCCCAGGGAGGGGCTCCTAAGTTTTTCCACACGAGGGCCCTCATCTGATGAGGTTTTTATTCCAGGGACATGAAGTTTGGAGATAAAAACCTCTGAAATCAGAAGTCACGTTAGAGTCTCTCCTACACTGCAAATTTTCTGTGAGTAAAAAACGAAATTAAACTTTTCAGGAGCCTCTGGATCTCAAGCTGCATGGGAACCATGTGATACAATAAGTCCTGCTTCAATTCCAATGAATTTATCCAGCAAACTTAATATCTGCAAACACAACTTTAAGGTGGAAATCAGAGCATGAAGACTTGAATGTATGATGTCATCAGGTAACAGTGTTTGAGCTAACTGCGCATTCATGGAGGTTTTATTTATGATATTATATTCAGATGAGTTTATATGAATATAGCCCCTGTATCCCAAATCATCATGGATGCTGCCATAGAATCAGTTGTTCCATTATTCCAATGACAGCTCCAGGATTTGTCTCTGATGACATCATCACTACTATCTGTCTCTGCTGTCCAGCTTAAGGAGAAACAACAAATCCACAAATTAAAACTGGGCTGATAAAATCGAGTATAAATTATTTTCGGTTTAATTTTGCTTTTAAATTAGTCTTATATATGCAGTATCCACGTTGTCTTTAATCCTGCCACATAAACCTAATTACATCGACATAATGGATTCCCTGAACACAGCCACCCACTGATTTAAACCATTCAATCTATTGGATAACAAGGGTCAACGCGTGGGAGGCTATTTATGGAATATCATATGCAGAAGGCGAATCTCAGATTAAAAGCAACTTTATTTTGAAGTAATATCTGCAAACACCCCAGCTTCTCAAATTGGTCAGACATCACAGGTTTTAGGTGTTGTTTTTGAACCAATGGTGTCAAAAAACAAGTGATTAAATAAATGATAAATAAATTAGAGATCAAGTGACTTAGCATGATATTTCTTTATTTAATTGCGTAAATATTAAGAGAATGTAAGTATCTCAGCAGCATCATAAATGATTTATGGTGCAAATCCTAAGGGGNGGATATTATAAAGGAGGTTAAAAAAGGCACAAGGTATAGTATGATAGGGTCATAATCTGAGTGGCACAGAGACAATATATGTCCCTAGATTAATATCATAGCAATATTATAGGAAAAGTGTCGTTATATGGATAGGATCATAGTTGTGTTTTACCTCTGGAGCTGCTCGTGGGGCTGACAACGATGCACCAGCAAATCGGATGGGAGAGCAGGTCATCTCTGTCTGAGAGAGGAGTTGAGAGGTAGGAGGACTGACTGGGCGACTGAATGAGAGAGAGAGAGAGAGAGAGAGAGAGAGNGAGAGAGAGAGAGAGAGAGAGAGAGAGAGAGGCTGGAGAACAGAGCAGCAGCAGCAGCAGCAAAAGGTGCTCCTTCCCTCTCAGACCTGCAGAGCTGAAAGATCAGCCGTAACCAGCCTCAGGGTGGCTTCAAAGTATTTCAATGGATCTAAATCTTTTTGTCTACTGGGTGGATCGCGTCGCTTTATTGTCTTCTTGGTCTTCTTCAAATTGGAGAGATTATTTTTGCGCACACGTGTGAGCGCTCACTGTGAGTCACTGGATGTCCGGATTAAACCTTTTGGATGTTTTTGGAGGGTACAAAAGATTTGAAATAGATGGCTCTACAGATCAAATAGCTTTCCAAAGCGTGGATTATTTTCTAGGCTACACCTATAGCCCGCATGGCTTTACCAAACTCATCGGGGTCTTCTGGAGCTGAGAAGCCCAACCCCAACCTCATAGACCTGGGTACAATCCTCGTTGACTCCGATGTCATATTTGGATTTACAAGTCACTTGCTGAGGAGAAAAGCAAAGGTAAGATGTTATAACTGAAGCTCATATTATGTACTTACAGTACATAATGTTATCTGTACATTGGAAATAACGGGAAACTGTGACAAGCAGTCAAGTGATTTGCCTTTGACAGTCACGGTCCGCGTTCAGGACCTTGAACAGCTGCAGCCTGAATCCTCTTCACACTCCCAAACTTCCTATCTGTTATCACTTACTTTATCTTTTCAACACTTTTTCAAAATTTTTGACAATTTTGCATGAAATAAAAGAAGATTTTTTAAATCATTAACTTTGATTTTGACAGACTAGACTATGCTCGGTGGACGGCTGATGGCCAATGTACCTGCTAAACCTTTATTAGATAAATGAAATAGAAACAGCTCTTAAATAATACCAAACTGAAATATTGGAAGACGATTTGAAGATTTTTTTTTTTTTTTANATTTTTTTTTTTTTTGAACTAATCATTATCTTGGTTTTCTTTTTCTTATAGTTGTAGGGACAATTAATCCTGTAGCTCGAAAACCAACAAAAAGGGCAGTGAAAAAGATATTTGATCACCATCTGCTCTTCATCTTCATCCCGTCTGATCTAATTTGCCACTAGTTGTGCTGCTAAAACGCAAAAGACAAAAACTGTGTGTTTTCCTAAATTCACGGGACGGCAGGAAAACAGAATCCGCTTCTGATGCAGCGCATGTGGCCACCGTCGCTGACATCACCACATGAAATATTCAAAGTTTACCAATTAAATATTTAACCTTACTGTCCCCCCTACTCCACTCTTCTTTTAATTTGCGACAAATGAAACGCTATTCCCTACTTGCGCCAGATGATGGCGCCAGAGTAACGCCAAGAACACACACGGCAGCAAGGAGAGGCAACAGTTGTTATCTGCCCTGAAACGGTGTGCGTGGGTATAACCCTCAAAGCAAAAGCAAAATTAAGAGTGACACATAATTTTTCTCTTCTCTTCTCTTCTCTTCTCTTCTCTTCTCTTCTCTTCTCTTCTCTTCTCTTCTCTTCTCTTCACTGTTAGACTTTAGGGATATGGTGCATTTAAAGCCGCTGAAACTGAGTAGGAACGTATTAATTCATCATTTTTCTAACTTCAGTTTTGATACCTGTTGTGCAGGTACCTGTAGCCTGTATCCCTCCGCCAACAATGCACATAATAACAGCTTTGAACCCTCGTGTAGTTCCCCCACCCCGCGCAGGAAACTTTTCCCTCAGCCTTCCCATTTCAGGCGTAAAACCGCCCCCTGTGCTCCACCGAACGCCCTCCTGTGCAAAAACTCCTCCGCTGCTGGTAAAGTTAAACACCCGTTGCTTCCGATCAGCTACTGCTCCTCTCCAATCTGACAGATGACCGGTTACCTCCAGGCTCGTCTTCAGTCCAGCCTATGGCTCCGCGGCAAAACTTTTGAGTTCCCCACGANCCTCCAGGCTCGTCTTCAGTCCAGCCTATGGCTCCGCGGCAAAACTTTTGAGTTCCCCACGAAGACGTTCTCCTGAAGGTTTAACCTTTATCTGGAGGATGGATTCATTTGGTTCGGCTCCCGATGGAAGGGATCCTAACAGCGGCAGTTTGATTGTAAGTGTCGCATTGAACACATTTAATTGTGAAAAGGTGATTGGCTTTCGCACATTCAGGTCGTATCGTTTCCACCTGTCACGCTAAAAGTCGCGCAGCCTGAATCTCACGGTGCGCATTCGTACAGGTACGATCAGACGGATTGTCAAGGTGCAAGCAAACACACGCATGCATTGGAGGTGCTATTCTGCCCTGTTTCTTACAACCCCTAACGACACTCGTTTGTTATGCTGAAGGTGGAAGGATGTCCGAGCGGAGAGTCACCGGCAACTGTCGACATAAGCCCCAGGAAAAGACTTCACTCTGCGGAAGACGCGCGATGCTGCAGCCGGCCTCCTCCCGAGGGCGCGGGGTCGGTCTCCATCTCCGAGTCAGAGGAGAAGGGAAACTTTTGCCCGCAGTGTCAGAAGAAAGTTTCGGAGCTGAAGAAGCAAGCATCAGCCCTGGCAGACCAAAATTCCCTGAAGGTTTGTGCTGCATTTCCTCTCTCCCTGCTCTTTCATGTTTGATCACGTTTTTCCAGCATGCATCAATATTTGTAAATGGAAGCTAAACTCTCAAGATTGCCTAAATTTGAGCCAAAACAGTCACAGTTTTACAAAAAGGGCATGATGACCGATATGGATCCTTATATGAACCCACTGGACTCACTTAAAGTGACCTGCATCTCTGTAAGGTTAAGAGAGAGACTTGTTTCAGCTTTAACAGCAGCCTCTCAGTCTAGTCTGCTGTGATACTTTAATATTTTGGCTTTACAAGACCACTTGCACCTGCTCCTAACACTGATATCTTTGGACACTGACATTACATCCAGTAGAGGGTTTGTATTTCTGCCAACAAATCTCTCTCCATCCTCTTATAAAGCTGTTTATATCTATACTCCGCTTCAAATACTAGCCATTGGATGGGAAAATAGAAGGTTTCAAGACTTTGAAAGTGGGCCATTGTTTGGCCAAACAATGCTTATCTCTTTATTTTGCTGCTGGGGGGGAGAGGGTGTGGGGGTCGAGGGGGTGAAAACAAGAGAGCCGCTTACATTGGAGACTGCGGAGGAAGTTAAGTCCCAGTTGACCTTCGCTGTGCATTGAAAGTGTTCCTGTATGGCTGCTCCCACAATTCCCACCGCTGTTAAATATAGGCCCTGATACCGCTGTTGTTGTGGTGTGCTGATTTCGCCCTCGGGTCTGCTCTCCTTTGTTGTCGCGTTTCAGAGAGGGTCTCTCAATCAGATTGGATTACAGCACTTCAAACTTCAAACCCCAAATCCCACGGCACCTGATGTTCACGTGGGGACAGGTATACAAGAGACAAGGGGGCATTTGTAGCACTTGCGTTCTCTGTTTGAGCTCTGCATGTGTGGTCTCATCATTGTGGAGAGATTGTAGAAGGCCATGAGCATATCAGATGTGGTCAGGTATCAGGCAAGTCCACTCCCTTGACACATTTAGTCGAACCGTAACCGCCATTATCTCCTATGGGAACTGACCTCCCCTTTTTAGTATGGGACCCTCTAGCACTACTTTGTGGCCTTTACCAGGTGCTCTCTGTGTTTGGAAGTATAGAGGGTGGAGCAAGAGCTGCCCCCTTCTACTATTTTACACTTGTTGATGGCTAAATTGGGCCCTAATTCCAGGGTGGCACACAGTGATGGCAGCGTGCTGTTATTGCACCGGGGTTATGGTCTGGGCTTCTCCAGCTGAGGGACAATAAATCCATTGTCTTCTTGAAGTTGTGCTGCTCACCTGTAGGGCCTCATTGGATGGACGCCGTTCCGGTTGATTGCTTCCAAACAGCTTCCTCCACAGAGAGAATGAGGTCAGCGGGGTGACTCAGGTGGCCTGGCGGTTTGGCTGGGCTCATGCTACCTGTTGGAGCTGGATGGGCTTTGGCTAGTGTTGTGTCTGCAGTCATCATGGGAAAGTGAGAGCGGAGACTGTTTACGCGAGGTCTCACTTCCCCTCCCTCCCCATCCGCCCGCCATCCCATTTTTTTGTGAAGAGGAAGTCGGCTTGGTCCCCAGACATCCCTCTCTCTCTCCCCCCCCACTCTGCCAGTAGACTTATTGTTTCAATACAGTAGTAGTAGTGAGCAGATAAAATTCAAGGAAGAGTGTTTGGGTAGAGCATATGTGCTTTTCTTTTCTTCGCGAAACTTTTCTGCAGAGAAAGTTCAGCTGCGGAAAGTTCAGTATGCACCGAAGCCTTCCAGAAAGCTTTTGTGCTTTCCTGTTTGGGTCTAAAAGAACCTGCTCATGTCCCACTGCACAGGAAATGTGTCAGCATTAGAAACTCAAGACGACAAGTGATTCTTTATGGTCCTCCAATGTCGTTCCTCGGGCAGAAATATGACCTTTTTGTGCTCCCCACTCTTGAGTGCCTCATTTGAAGAGAAACCAGTGTCCCTGTGTTTCTACTTTTTTATGACATTGCCGAGATTAAATATTGCTTTTAATAAACATAATTTATGGTGCTTTTGTAATTATAAATATTTTATGACAATAGATTAAAGTTCAACCTCAAATTAACACTGCTAAATTATGTCCTTGAGCAACCACCCTAATTTTTATCTGCTGTGGCAAATTTTATGGTGTTCAGACAGCAGATGATTAAAAAAAGAGAGAGAGAGAGAGAGAGAAATGTGCTGTATTCAAAGGACAGACGGAGAATAGTGGAGAAACTTAGAAACTTAACAACATCCAGATTTGATTTTTTGCCTCAAACCAAAAGAACTCACCTACTTAATACAGTTAATTTACATAATTAATACCTACAGTAATGAAAGAGTTCAATAGTGAATAGCAGACAGTCTGGATTCAATAATTACATGCTGCTTTATGTGGCTGGACACAGTGGCGAGGTGAGGTTGATATAAAGAAAGATAATCACATAAAGGCTAACCTCAACTTCAAAGTAGGAAAATACTCTTTACTGAGTCTCTGTCAACAGTCAGCAAAATCAGATAGGAATCAACAGAAACTCCCCTCTTTTTGACCTGAAAGAGTTACTTAATATTTTGGTCGTGTGTGCTGATGAGATGAAAGTTTTCTTTTTGTGTGTGTGTGTCTGTGCCATCAGGCATCTCATGACAAAGTTAAGAGACTGTCAGTGACAACAATAGATGAATAGGTTTGTAGGCACCATAGCCTGGAGATATTGTGACCAGTAAGAATGATAATTCCTCACCCGTGGCCAGGCTGAAGTGACTCAAGCCCTCAGTTAATGTAGACAAAAGCAACGTCACTTGATAGCTTTGTTTTTATGAAATATGCAAGGAGGGTCATTGTTCAAAGAATCCTCAAGGAGCAATTAGAAAGTGTAGAAAGCTACGTATGATTGCCACAAGTATGAGTTGTAAGAATGTTAATGAAGAAAAACTGAAGTGCTTTAACATTTGGATTAAGTTGAGCTGTTGTGGGTTGAGCTCAGTTTCAGCTAGGCCCTACATTTGTGATGACCTTTGATCTCCAGCCACTTGGAAACCAAGTTTAGTATCACAGCTTTGGAGATCAAGGTGTATGATTGCAGTCTGGAGTCATGACTAAAGCTTTACTGGATAAACAGCTGATAATGAATACCACACACTACCTAAGTGTGTGATGTGTGACGATGAACGTGGCTGCGGGGATTAATCCTCATCTAGCAAGGTGTCTTTTCATGTGAAATTCATAAATTAAGGGAGCAGTTTTTCTCACAAACAACACATTTAGACTTGTGTTGGATTTACTTTGTTCCTCTTTTGACCTCTGATCCACTTCATTTCCAGCGTCGTTAGTGCATCCATGTAAGTGTTACAAATCTCTTTTGCTTCCTGAAGTACTGAGGACAGGAAATTACTCAACTTTACATCATGCAGCAAATGTTTCCAGGCCAAAACCTATGTAACATTGTAATATTTGAGTTAGTTTGTCTTTGTTTATGTGTCTAGTTTATTTCCATTACATTAATATTGAGAGAATGTGGGAAAATGAATTGCTTCGCTGTGCATGGAATAGTGTGTGTTTACAAGTGAATGGAAGAGAAAATGGGGGCAAGAAGAACTGGGTGTTGGTGGACTGGTGGAGAAACACAAATCTACCTACCTGACTACTCAGGCAAGTTGGATGGGGGTGTTACCTCTCTTTTGTTGACTGACCTTTGACCTTCCTGTCAGTCCTCTCAGTCTTTATGGTAGGTTAGGGTTTCAGGGAGACGACGTGGGCTGGAACAGGTGTACGCTGCCAGGCTCACCGCAGGAGAGCAGACGACAGGATGGAGTAACTGGCAGACGAATAGCCAGAAAGAGAGGAAGCCAGGAAGGAGAAGGAGACCGTGTGAAAACCCCCTCCGGTTGTGAAACATGAGCTGTGGAGAGTTAAAACAGAGCATGACTATATTATTCTATTCACCTCTAAGCACCTGAGCCCCTGAGGCTCTGTATGATGTGTGTGTGCATGTGCACTCAGGAGAGCATGGGAGGAGGTATGAGGGGAGAACAGAGGAGACGCTGGGCTGAGCTGTCCACTCACTTCATCCTTACATGCTGTGTGACTTCTGCTTTATGGCATGTGGCTGTATTAAACCCCAGAGCAATAATCTGGTGTCAAGTGCTGCAAAGACACAGACATCAGTCATGGCTCTTCCCTGCCATGCTGTACTGTATCTACAAGCCTCAGCAGCAAGCAGCTGTGCAGGGCCACCCAGAGTGTACCATTGCATTCATTCATTCATTCATTCATTCAACTGTCTTCACCTTAATAGTTAAAGGAGAGGAAAGTGATTCTAATTTACTCCGCTGCCTCCACATTTTCCTAGCTTGTCCTGCTGACCTTCACTGGTCACACATCCTTTATTCAAGCCTTGAGGCAAAATCTTTGTCCGCAATGAAGGCGAAATCTTCACTCTGTGCATTCCAGTTTCATTTGACATCTTTAATTGGGTGAACTGAAAGTGAATCGACCCCAATTGCTGGTGCCAGTTATCTCCGCCGCAAATAGCAAATAGCAGTTTGCTACGAGGCAGAATGGCAAGAAATGGGTTCAGGGTGCATATGCAAGAGCTGATGGGTCTGCGTGAGGCTCAGGCGCGCCGAGGCTGATGCTCATCGGCTTTCATCACCAGGAGAGTGCAGAAATCTGTCGAGGAGTTCTCCACCTGGAATAACTGCCATTCCTCCTTCCCTCTACACCGCGCTGCTGCCTGTTCAGAGGAGCAGATCCACAGCAGGCAAGATGAAACAGGAGCTGACTGAAGCTCTCCAGCAGATGCACACACACACACGTGCACACACAAACATGCACTCACTGGTGAATTCAGACACACACACACACACACACATATGCATAGAGTTTATGTGAATGTGTTCTTCTCTGGCCATCTGGCTCTATCTGCAGCGGCTGCATGCCACTGTAATGTCTAGAGAAGCGTCCAGATGTTCCCTCACTTACCTGTCAAGGTGAGCAGAGCTATTTAGAGCTGCCTAGGACTGGGAATTTACTCCACCACCTTCAGTTATTGTGGAGTTTGCGGTGCCTCTCTCATTACTACTTTTCAAATATTTAAAGTGTCTGTTGTCCCCAAGAACTGCTGTTCAGCAAATAGTCAAACTATTTGGCTGAGTTTCTGAGTCTCAAAACAAAAAAATAGTACAAAACTGTAAAACTGTTATTTTATAATGAGCTGCAAAGACAATTAGGCAATATTGCTGCATTTGACATGCACTCAGAGCTCAGAACTTCCAACCTTCAACCTGGAAAAGTCAAAGAAAATGCCCCTCAAATCAGAATTCCTTCTCCAAAAGTTGGGCATGGTTCCTTAACCTTGAGTTCAGTGACGTCATTTCAATATGGATTTTTTTTTTTTTTTTTTTNTTTTTTTTTTTTTTTTTTGACAGCACTAATGCAACATTATGATAGCAAAGAATTAAATCTATTTTTGCTTGACTTATAATTAAATCTAATTTTCCTGTTAAGAATCATGATTCTTCAGCAGGAGTCAAACATGTAAAATGCATCACATATGATTAGTATTTGGTGCTAGCTGATAATAGTCAGTCACAGGTGTGTGTATCTATTGAGTATTTAATTCAGACATAACTTAGATAATCAAAAGAGTCTTGGATCTATGTTTTATTTTTACAAATGATCATATTGACAGAATTCTTTGAATTGAAGCTCCAGATCTTGGTGAGTTTCTGGCAACAACTGTATTCTGTAGCTGTATGTCATTGTTGGTATATTTGAAGAGTGAAATGCTGCGCATAATAGCGGTTGTCTGTGAGTTTGCTGCTGCTTGATGAAGGATCTTCCATTACAATGAGCCAGACTGAAATGAAACAAAGGATTTGCAGTCGTGGCTGACAGAGCAATGTGTTACAGGTCTGCAGAGCATGAGAACAGAGCAACAAAGGCTCAAATGTCAATGAGCAAAGAACATAAATGCAACAAGACGAGTAACCAGTGGGAATTAATCAGTTTGACTTGTTAATTCAGGGTGAGCTCCCCGTGTGTGTCTGTCTGTGTGTGAGTATGTTTGTTTTATGCTGTCGGGGGGGGGGGGNGGGGGGGGGGGAAGCTCCTACTGCTTGGCCCATATGTCATGGTGAACTAAGACATGCACCATCCAGGCAGACTGCAGTCCATTATTGAGGCTGATTCAGAGTGTTGGAAAAACATAGTTGCTGAGATAAATTTCCAAGGCGGTACACGGAGACTCACTGAGTTGGAGGTAATCTCCTGCTGGCTCCATAAAATGCAGTCAATTGACAGCAGGCCTTGTGGTAGCAGACAAATCGCCTGGCTTATAGCAATGTGCTGAAAGAGAATGCCAGTGCTGTGTATCCTTGCCAAGATGGATATGCAGACAGCAAACTCTGCGTTGTCTGGGCGTGGCTGACTCGCTCACAGCAAACAGTGGAAAGGTGGAGTATGGTGGCTAAGCTGCACTTGACATTGTCTTATTTGTTTTCCTCTTTGGCAGATGTTAATGGAGCTTCTCGTCTCACCTGCCACTTCACACTGTTGCCAGTGTTTGGCTTGTTTGGCAATATTTGCCCTCACAGAGCTCATTTGAGGGGGGCAGTGCCTTAGAAATTATAGAAACAGATTTATGGAATCTGTGACTGATTATTTGGAATGAGCAAACTTTCTCCCTCCCTTAAAGTCCCAATTTTTAATTTTTTTTTTTGACTATGTAAATTTGAGCTTAATTCACATACACACATGCTGAGAATTTATCTTAATGATGAAGCAACTGCATTTTATGTGTTTGTGCGCTGATGATAATACAAAATACAGACATTTTTGCTGTTGCAAACAAGCCTTTAACAACACCAGAAAATATTAATAACTTAAATTTTTAACTTAAATTTCTAATAGTTGTCCTTATATTAAAATACCTGTTAATTTCAGAGTAATAGAAGCTTCCAAGTGTTGTTGCATGTATTTTTACTTATCGAAACTGAGAGGAGGATGTTTTGAAATGTGAGATTTTTGTCTATGGAATGACTAGTAGCTCTCAATTGCAGAAAAATACACCTTCAGCAGTATTTAATACTTTCATTAAAATATAATTCACAATTATTTATTGACAGTGTTATTACAGGTAGATGCAAAATCCTGAAAAGTTTATTACTATGTGGATGGTGGATGCAGGAAAACAATAACTGAGCTACAAGTGAACTACAATATAACTATATTGGTATATAAATGGTATATACTGTAAATAGAAAGTTCCATGTATGTGTCAGGGTGTCAGTATGCATGCATATCTGTGTGTTTGTGTTACTGTGATGGGTTGTGTTCTGATTGGTCGATGGGTTGTGCTAACTCATCTTACAAGTCTTCCTAGCTCTGCATCAGGTTATTCTTTATTGTCAGGACTCAGAAGCTCGTTCATATATATAGTGCTCCATAAATCCTGGTGCGGTGTGAAAATGCCAGTCAAAGTTCACACTGCTCATGTTCATTTCATGGTTGAGTCTCCAGCTCTGAGTGTGTATATTGATGAAGTGCAAACATGTGAGTACCAGAGGAAAAAGAGAGAGATGAAGCACAGTCTGAGTCTCTGTATCCTTCCTTTGCTGCAGAAGTCATTCATCTTTCTGAACTTAACTGCTGCCAATTTATGATTGCATTATTACGGTCAGTGTTTTATCCTCATTTCAACAAACAGCCCTGGTGGTGCTTTGTATGGTTAATGGAGAAGGTGATGGAGAAGGTGACTGGCCAGAGCCATTACTTTGGCAGTTACTGGGTGTGGCTATAAGGATGATATTTATCTCTATCCTTATCTTTATCTCTGCTGTCCTTGGAGTTATTATACTGTAGCTTAATTGCTATTCTGTGTCATTACAGCATCAAATAAACTCCTACTACTAGCAAAGCCTTTACAACGTGGAAGAGAAGTGTGTGTTTCAGTGTGCAGTTTTATTCCATTATTGAGTGACTTGACTGAGCAATTTGCCTGCTGACATTTTAAAGGAAATAGCACAGCATTGCATTCCACAAAATGGCAGCAAAGTTGATTTTATTCCCATGGAAAATTCTGTCCCGGAATCTCTCAACAGGCAGAACAGTGAAAAGGTCAAGCTCGACTGCATGGATTTTCATAATGGATTTTCACCAGAAACAGTCAATCAAGATACATAGCTGTGTCTGATTGGCAGATGAAATCGTCTCTCAGATTAGTGTACTTTTCTACTTCTGCAAACATGTTTGAACAGCTTTAACCAGATACATTGTGGTTTCTGCTGATTACACACTCATTGGATCAACTGCATCATAAAAAAGCTGCAGCGGTGTTAGGGGAACTTTGAAGTGCAGATACTTGACAGCCTTTCTTTGTATTTTCTGTCTCATCCTGTGATTTCTTGAGATAAGCAGAGCAGGAGAAATAAAGATGAGAATGAAAGAGGCAGTATAGCTGCTTCGACCACAACTTCACACTTGTAAAATCCCCTCAAAGTTGACAAAGGGGTTAGCATTGGCCTTGAACTGACACATACAAGTTCTTCATCACTAAAGATCACACTTGAGTTTGAAAAAACATAAATTAGATAAAAAAAAAAAAAAAGTAGAGATAGATAACATGATTGAAACTTCGAAACTAAATTAGGAAATACAGGACTATCCAGGACCAGGACTATCCGCAGCAGGAAGTATGTGGTTCCTTCGGCAAGTTCAAGTACTGTGATTATGGTCAGCTGCATCATTTCCAACAAAAATGCATCTTATCTTTTGGTGGCAATTCCTCATTCTGCAGTGCCATGCTGTTGTCTGATGTCTTCAACAGAGATTGCCGAGTCTCTCTTATCGACGCTGCCAACATGCGCTGGTTCATCTTTCTGGTTGATATCCCAGGATAGCATTACGTCGTACCACTTACTGCTCGACTGTTGGGACTCCTTCGATAATTTTGATTGTTGATTTTTGCAGTCGTTTCGTGTCTAAATTTTCTCTAATTCTCTAAAGGATATGATTTTTTTTTTTTTTTTTTATAGTTGTGTACAAAAAAATAAACAAGCAAGTATTTAAAATAGCAGTAACCCACCTGATGTTCGGTCTTGCAAAGCTCCACTTCAGTTCCTGAACCACAGTTCTTACCTTGAAGTGGAAGCTAAAAAATGGATCAGCTTGCAAGATCGAAAATGGTTCTTGGCTCCCTGGTAAAATGAAAGAAAGTTCCTGCAGAGGGAAAGGGGCTGTAGATAGTGTCATATTTATGCATATGTGGACTCCTACATGTGTATTCTTCATGTATCTTTGAGGTCACTGGTGCTCAGTGGTAAAATGAGGATAATTAGATTCATATTCAGATTTTCAGGGATTTATTATCTTGAGAAATGACACCATCTTCCACTTGTCATTATTCCCAGTGGAAACATGCGGAGTAAACCTCCCCATATCTCTCTCCCATGAACCGACTGCCATTAATAGATGCGTCCTTTATGCTTCCCCTCTTGTTACTGCCGCTCTATTTTATGATGTCACTCTCACTGAAGAGCTCTGGGCTGTTTTATCTCCTTCGTGTGTGTGGGGCACTTAAACTTAAACCTCCGTGTTTACGAGTCCCAAACTGCCTCTCTATCCTGTGTGTTTGCTGCTCAGAATCAGTTTAGCTTCGCTTGTAAAAGCTCAGTATCCTCGCTACTCTGGGAACTCACTGTCAGGTCCAATTGTACAGACCCCCAGCTAAGTGCTGCCTGACTTCCATGCTGGGTGTGAGAGCAAGCTTGTAAGTGTGTGCGGGAACAAATGTGTATGCATGCATGCATACATGTTTAGCATCATATTTTCTCATTGCTGCATTATCAGTCTAGCTTTTTAGGTTGTGTTTGTTGGGGGTTGTGTTTCTGTTACATCCCAGTCCAGAATGTATTGAATTAAATGCGGTTAATAGACCCAGAAATTGCCATTTGTCGCTCTTTGCAGCTGCTTCTAGTTTACGTTTTGGTCCTACATGTTTTCTAAAATGATCATTATTAATATTTCACGTTTTAGGTACTCGAATGCTCCTAACTTTTTGTTGTCATGGGCCGTTGGGCAGCATTTTTTCCCCCTGTGCCTCTCAGAAGCATTTAAGTCACCACACCTATAATAGCTGTTGTTTACCACTTTAAATTTATGCATCAAACAAAACCTTGCTGGAATGCCTTTGAACGTGTCTGTGCAACAAGGAAATCCTTCCCTTCCTCTGATACCTGGTGAAAAGGAGGGAAGCTCATAGTGTCTGTGGCCTTGGTGAATTCCTGTGCAGTGTTAGTGTTTGTGGCATGATGAAACACTCGTGGGTTAGTCCTCCGACCATTAACTGTGTCCTACACACCTTCCCCCTCTCTGTCCTCCACCAGGAATGAATAAGACCTAAACCTAACGAAACCAGGGTCACTCACTAATGTCCACTGCAAGTCCAGACAGCCAATGAGCCGTAAAACTATTATGCAGTCAAACGTAAATGTGTGGTTTTATTTACACACACAGCATTTTACAGGTTGTGCCAGCTTTAGTTTGACATTCAAGCAAGCAATGCATTGGTTTCCGGGAGAGGTTTTAGTCATACGTAGCAATGCTGAACTTTGACTTGAGTTCACAAGTTGTTCAGAAACGTGATCAACATCTTCTCTTTCATCTTCTCTTTCATGTTCTGCTCTTGCCCATCCAAATCCATCAAGACGTTTGTGAAGGTGTATTCTGTTTTTCTCGAAATATCCTTCTCTGCAAGTGTACCTTCTCTAGCCATTCAACGCCGTCACATGGTCATTACCACATACATCTTGTGAGATACCTCCCCCATTCTGTCCATCCACT
The DNA here is from genome assembly GCA_014773175.1 of Lucifuga dentata. Taxonomy (NCBI): domain Eukaryota; kingdom Metazoa; phylum Chordata; class Actinopteri; order Ophidiiformes; family Bythitidae; genus Lucifuga; species Lucifuga dentata. Next base: position 356,046 of record VXCM01000537.1, read on the forward strand.
GACCCCTTGTCCTCCCCTGATCCCATGCTGGGCTCTTATGTCTTCATCTCTTTGTGAGCGGGGAGCTGTTTTGACTGCGGCGTCCAATGGAAGGGTCAAACTGGGGCACACTTGAACTCCCACAAAAACAATCACTGGGGACTACATTTGAACTGGATTTGACCTGTCAGACTCTACCTGATCTGTCTGCATGTTTCTTCTTATTTCACACACACACACACACACACACACTCTCTCAGATACACTTACAGCAAACAATATTGAGTATTCAACTTTGTATGGACATGTTACTTGGATATAAGTTGTGAGAAAAGGATGGTTCCCAAGGCCTTTCAGAAAGAGATTCTGGCTAGAGTTGTTAGGTTATAGATGGTGCAGTAAAAGGCCATACAGTAGCCATTGAAAGTCATGGTGGCGCTGTGGAGATGAAGGGATTCGGGCTCCTGGAGCAGCTGAACAATGCTTAATTAGCCCATAAACAAAGGCTGGGGGGGATCAGAGAAGGGCAATCAAAGTGTCCCATTCCTTTGAGCCCATCTCACTGTCAACAAAGCCTCTCTAATGGCCCCATCACTCCACTTGTTGTGTCTCACCGCGAGGCGCTTCCTGACAACATAAAAGGCCCACATTCCAAAAAGAGTCTCGGACAAGGGACGGTACCCATCCACACCTCCCTTGGCCTTCAAAGCAGCCCCCTCATGCCAGCGACGCTCCCCACCCCACCCTTCCTCTCCTTGTGAGATATTGACATTGCTCCTCTGCTCAGCCCCTCAGTGTATGTTTGGTTCCCCGTGGCGACCGCTGTGGCTTTCATCTTTCCTTTTTCAGTCTTGTGTTCGTGACTTTGGAGGTCTGTTTTTATTGCTCTCCTTTTGTGTGACGTGGATTTGGCACACCGCTGGGAACCTATAAGGAAGTGTTTGACACACAGAAGACTGGAAACGTTTGAGGTTATTCGTTCTCGGCATGTGTACAGGTGTGTACGTGATGTGTGTGTCAGGTGTGTGCAGTTCTGTGTGCATATTTCAGACTGGGTATGTGTGTCACAGCGGGATGGTGTCCATATTTATAGTTGATATAATTTTCTGTGTGTTTGGGCATGAGGCCCTCTAAAGAAAACACAGGTCCACTGCCAGATGAGGACAGCCTGGCAGCAGGTCGGAGGCAATCTAAGCTTGTTTGTGAGAAAATGTTATCATCTCCTGTTTCCTGTCAAAACAGGAAAAGTCAGGGGAGAAAATGGAGGCTAGGAAAGTGCTGCCTTGATGTGTGTTGGCTGGAGGTCCAGCCCTGCCTGACAGTGACCCTCCCGGCCAGGAAAAACAGACCCGTTAAGGGTGTAACCCACAGCAGGATACTTCACAATGTTATTTTTATCACTTTTGCAAAGCACAGCGAGGGATGCTTTTCCCAGCTGTTGACACAGGTTTGGGTCAGTTTTTACTCCAAAACAGCCACGGGCAGAGAAGAGTGGGAGACGTCCCATCTGGCCATGTCCCCTTGGCTGCCAGCCTCGCATGATTGTAGTCTCTGTTTAGGAAAGGAAATCCTTTTTGACATTTCGTTAATCATGAAAGCGAGACACTCCTTTTCTTTGGATGATCCCAAGACCTCCAATCACAATGCCTTTTCCATCATGCAGAAGTTGTCATGCGGTTTTATCCATCCATCACACGTATTTGTTAATTCCTTTCAACAGGATGGCATCTTTCTTTTCCACAGTAGACTTGGTGGATGTTCTTTTATGATTACGTGTGCATTCCAGACAGTAGCAGTTATCAGAGTGGTCCAGGCAATGGATTATGGCAGGTAAAAGCCACAGCATCTGCTCTGATATGGCTAAATGAGAAGGCATGGACAGGCGTGCTGCACAAACAGCTGATTAGGGAGTCAGCTAATTATTGACTGGTGAAAAATGATAACCATCTCCTGCTCTGCTTAGAAACTAGCTTGGTAAAACTGAGAATTGCTCCTATGGAATGCCAAGATTCTGAAGGTTGAGCTAAGTTTGGCTCTTTACGGGTTCTTTAAAAAAAAAAAGCTGCTTACACAAGAATGCTATTGTTAGATTTGAGCAGATTGCACCACGTTTCTGCTTTCCCAGCAGTTTGTGTACACAGCGAGACAGGTGACCGCAGGGTTTATGTTACGCCTGGAGTAATCATCTGGAATCAATCGCTTAGAATTTCAGATTTGAAATTATGTCGCAGCATGCAGTTTTCTAAAACCTTTTCACCCTGTGAAGAGATATGATCCCCATGTGTAGAAAAGACTTTAGAAGAATTTGCTTAACGTGGAAATAAAATTTGTGTGTGGAGTTTAGCAGTCAGTATGTTTATATGCATATTAAAACTCTGATTCTACTCTGATTAATGCAATAAATCTGTTGCTTCAAATGCAGCTTAAACAGCATAATCAGATCAAAATCAGCATAAATCGACACTGGCTTTCTTTAAGCAACAGAGTACATTGTGATTGTAAGCTGATTTACTTAAGCAGGTAAGTGATCCATTGGCTTATAATTGGTGTAAGGATTCTGTGCATGCATTTCCTCTTAAGGCCTGCTTTATGGGGCATACAGAAAATGTCACGTAATTGCCGCCAAAACATTCAGCCACGGAGTTTCAGGGTGGCTCGCAAGGTCGCACACCATTCGATTTTTGAAACAATGCGGATGACGTTTGGTGAATGCACGATGAATGGCGGTAAATGCGCCTTTATTGAGGACTGACCAAATGAAGAGTTATGGAGGATGGGGCAAGTAGGTGCAGAGTTAGGGGAAGTATGCTCTCTTTAAAGATCTTACTGACTGTCGCCTTCTGTGCTTTTTTAGTCTTTCAGCCAATGCAAGTAACAGCAATTCCGCTCCTTCGTTAATCAACAACTTTCTTTTCACTGCCTCCATGATTTTTTGTGGGTGACTGAACCAGAAGCTACTTCCATGTATGTTGGGTAAGTTTTTGTGCTTTGGGGTGGGTTAAGATCGGCTTTGTCCTACAGCATCACCGGAAGCTCCAGAGTTGAAGTGTGCGGTTGTTATGAAAGCATGAGAATCAGGACACGCAGGCGGTCTTTTTTGGCCCTGTCTTGACAGCTGAGTTCAATTCACCAATGAGAATGATACCTTTGACTATCAATCAGAAAATGCGATTTACCAACATGGGAACCATTTGGCCCCTGATTGGACAGTCTAACTCACTGCACTGGATTGTAAATTTTATATTCTGATTTACCATGACCTTTTCTTGATAACAAATGATAAATCTGCTTGGATCTTGACACCATGAAACCTTTTTTTTTGTGTGTGTGTGTGTTATTTGATGACAAAGTGAACATGAGACCAGACAGGTAAACATCAGTAACAGCTTCATCAGCACGTAGCGTCTGGGTTGGTAGCCGAGCTCTGCTCCTTCCTCCGTGACCCAGATTAAGATATGGCATGTGCTTGCTGACTGGGGTCGATGTCATCAGGAGCGAGGTCGGAGTTCATTTGTCTTCCTTGACAGACCTTCAGGTGGTGTTCCAGTGCTGTGGCAGAAGGCCACACTGAAGCTGACCTCAATGAGTCGCACAATTAGTTAACCTTTGACCCCTCAGTCTAACAATCAAACCTCGAGCACGGACCGGGCATGCTTCTGCATCCTTGAACCTCATTTACATAGAACTCTATGTGTGTGTGTGTGCAGCTGTAGAAGTCACTGATGTACTAAATGATTCAGTGGGATGGAATAGTTCTGAAGTCGTGCTTCTCGCTGAATTCTACTGCACAAATTTAGCAAAATGAAGTAATCGGCACCAGAAAGCAAACATATTCACACTCCCAGCATCACGATATTATGTCTTACCTCCATTCAGTTATAAATATCCATTACCTTGGATCTGTCTGCTGTCGACTGTAGAGCTCTTCCCTCCTTCAGTGACTAAGAGCTTCAGCTCTTTAGTGAAGTTAAAGCTCATCAATCATGGATTTGCAGACAGACAGGCTCGGATGAATGCTTTCATACCCTTGAGCAAAAAGTGAATCTTTACTGCAGACTCAAGTGTTCTATTTTCACTTTGTTTGGCGAGTTTCATGAAAACGCACAGCCTCAGTCTGCAGTATGTCTCTCTGAGCTGAATTCCCTTCCGCTCGCTGAGTTCTGCCATGTTGTGACATTTCATATGAGCAGGCAGAAAACCCTTGAAGAAAGAGAACAAAACTACAATTCAGCTTTCATCTAAATTACTGACACATCCAAGGTTATGTGTTCATTTTGTGATCTGAAATGACAGTTGCCATGTCCTTGTCTGTCCATTCTGGCATCCGTGACATGAAAATACAGACAGTTTTGTAAATTGGCTCCTCTTTTGTAATTGGCTGAGCAGTGAAAAGGCTCGATTGTAGCCTCCTACAGTTTCCTTTTTCTCCGCTGAGATGGAGATTTGTTTGACCTCTCAGTACATGTAGAGGTTTGTTTATGCTAAGTCTTTACAAATTGATTTGCTTTCTCCTGCGTCTCTGTGAATGTTTCTGTCACTCATTTATACCCAACTCTTGGCGGAACAACTACTCAAGTCATTACTCAAGAAATACAATATGTAAAATTCCTACATTTTGAATTCCACTTAAGTAAAAGTAGAAGAATCAGTACACTCATTTTAACTTTGATTATACTCAGATTAAGGCAGTAAATTAAATGCATATACAAATATCCGTACATTTATAAACTAATGTTGTCTTGAGTTGAAAGTCTTAATCTACGCTTAAGTACAGCCATCTGATAAAAGTAGTAGAGTAAAAAGGAAAATATTTTTCTCCAGAATGTCATAGATTAGCACAAAATGGAAATACTCAGGTAAAGTCCCAACCATCTCAAAAATGCACCTAAGTACAATACTTGAGTAAATGTACTTGGTAACTTGCTGCCTCTGGTAAAACAAAGATGTCTTTCATAATAATTCCATTTCCATCTAAAATGCAGAATGCAGAATATAGTGAATTAATGAAATATAAAAGTGAAAAAAACATTATTTAGCAAAACTAAAATCTGTCTTTAAGCTCCAGCAGGCCTCAGCAGCTCATTTGCATATTAAGTAAAATGGTTGGTGTAGCTTTGTATTGTGGGCCACAAGGCCAGTGTGCAGTATGTCATTGTTCCTAGAGAAGACAAAGTGACAAAATGTGCATATGAAAATGTTTTGATAAGAAAAGCATTTTGTCGGATGCTGAATGGAAATTCTTCAGACTCGGTAAGTGGGTTATTACACTCTATTCTCTCCCCGGATATTCAGCAGAATTCCTTATCTTGCTGAGATTCAATTGAATGTGTCTAGACGTCTCAATTAGCAGGAAAGAAAACAACAACCAAATACCAGTTTGTGCTTATCTCAGTGTATTTCCCCTGTCTTCAATGCGTAAACTAACAACAATATCCCACTAATATAACTTTTAAAGATGTGTCCATTTTTATTATTAGTGATAATTGCATTCTCAGAAAAGTCATTGGCGTGATAATGACATCTTTCATGATGAATTAGTATTCCCCTTCTCTCTGCCGTACCTCTGCTGTTGCACCAGACTGATTCTGCTGCTGCGACTGGGCTGTTCCATTGTTCCGCTGACATGCAGCAGCTTTGTGAGACACAAAGCATGTCACTCTCTGAGATAATGCACTGCATGCTGGGATTGGATAGGACAGCGATGCTCAGCGCAGCTCACCTTGGCTCAGGGTGATTTGTGCTTTACGTTAACCTTTAGTTATTGTCTGAAATTTATTTCCTGGACTCTTCAGTGTTGCGACGCTAATCAGTCGGCCTGTTGCTTACATATCCACAATGGCATAGGAGGAGAAAAATTGCGATATCCGCCAAATAAAAGTGCCACGCTCAATAATAACCACTTACTGTGCCTCATTATCCACAGACCAACTCTATAGAGTCACTCCGTGTGGACAGAGAGTGGGAGGGAGACTGAAACTCAACAGCAACAGAAAAGTTGAATATTTATCCACATGGCAGCATGCCAGAATAATTACCATGCCGTCCATTCCGAGGGAAACATGGGGGGGAATAATCATAGCAGAATACTCAACATTTCACCTTATTCTCAGTTTCATGCAGTGTTATTTTCATGGGTGGGAGGATGTAGAAACCTGCATTTTCACACAAAGTGAATATATTCAAACTTATGTGCACTAGAACTGTGCTACGTGATACAAAAAGTAATTAAGAGTTGATCTAGAAATGAATTCTAATCATGTGCGATTGTGTGATTTCTCTTATGGGACGATCTTTCCGATTTATGAAGATTCCTGATGCAATTACTTCTGTTTGAGCATGAGTAACTCCGTTTGCATTTGTATTCAATAATTAACCACTGCATGCACACATGTGGCTCAGAGAGTTGTGGGATGGAGGTTATTTGCCATAAGCTTTACCAGTTTGTTTTTGCTCTAAATAAACTGCAGGGAACTGGGAGTGTCAAGAAGAACAAAGTGCAGCGAGTGCAGCTCTGGCGCTCGACAACTCAGAGGAGAGGCAGGTGGCTGTCATCACTCCATATAATGTGAATATGAAACTGAAATACAAGTGAAGTGCTGGTTTGGGCTGTTGGAAGCAACTATTGTATCAGGATATTCTGTTCTGCTCAGTGCTTTAGAGTGGGCTCTTGGACAAAAATATGCCTCTTGATAAGGACTGTGGATGGATCAGAATACAGAATAATGTCTGAATCACGGACTGCTCTTAGCAAATTTATCTAATAGTGGTGAAACTCAGAGCCAGCTTATTAAAGGGTCATACCAGTGATTTTTGCATTTTTGAGCCCAATAGATATTACCCACATACATGTTACGTTACTGCCAACCATTTTCCAAAATGTAAAACTGTATTTTAGTTGTATTTCTTTGCCAAATCCCCTAATCTTTCAAAATAAAATGTTCAGGTGATACACCCACTTAAAAAAAAATGCTTTGCCTGAAAACACATACGCACAATTGTAGAAGGCATGATTGTTTTAATTTCGTGGTGAAAGCAGTCTTCTCCTGAGACTATAGTCTCTGGCGGAGACATACATTTTCTTTCGCAGCTCTGTGTTGGATCAGTTAAATTAAGTAATCTCCACCAAAAATTCAATAGAGGTTGTGTTTTCTGTGATGGATTATTTATCTCAAGCACATTTCAAGTCTCTACAAATTGATTTTACTGGGATGAACTGAAACCAGTGGCAGTCTGGAAGGTAGGAAAAACAGCTCTAAAATTTACCACTCTAGTTGTATATTTTGGAAAATGGTTAGCAGTAATGTAACATGTATGGGGGTTGCATTTATTGGGCTCAAACATGCAAAATCATTGGTATGGCCCTTTGTTGCATATTTTTGAAAAACGTGCACAACAGTGTAGAGAGGAAACCTGATTCTTATTCCTTTTCATTACCTGTCTGAGGATTTTACCCTTTTACCCTCTCTTCAACCTCCCCTCTCCCCACCTTCTGTCCTTCCTTTCACCTGCATTGTTTTCAGCAGCACCTGGCTCCTGCCTTTTCTGCTCGCCCATTGAATTTTTCATTATGTACTCATCTTGATTCATTTCCACAGCCAGTCTGGTAGGGGAAAAGGTGACTACCTCCAGAGTGTCTTGCCACCAAAAAAATCAGTGTTTCTAATTAAGTGCACAATCGTTGGTGTGAGCATACACAAACAAAGTCTGTGGTCTCCCTTGTGAGGATCCCAGACAAAGCCGTCCTCTGCTGCCTGACTTTTTTCAGGTGATGAGCAAAATACGTTTGACGAGACATATTTTCTCATTCTTCTGCTTTAGCAATTCTTCTTTTTTCACTATTGAGAAAACTTGGGAGAGGCAGTCCATGTTGGCTTCATTGCAACTCTACAAACATATGTACGTCAACTGAAGCCAGAGTTAAAATGATGATCATTTACTTCTAGATGCCTAGTGAAGATGTCTTTCTGGCAGTTGTTAAAGTCTCTCAGTCTCCCAGCAGTGAGTCCAGCCTGGACCCTCCACACTGAAAGGTTGATGGATCAGGAGCTGCTGTAGAGAAGAAAGAAAGAGATGTTTGAATCGGTGGGGTGGGGGNGGGGGATGAAGTCTGTCCAAACAATCTGAAAGGAGCTTGTTTTCTTTATGTGCACGAGTGAACAGGAAAAGGTAATTAAGTGGCCAAGTGGCGAAAGGCTGGAGTGATGGATGGGTGTAAAGAGAAAGACAGACACACAAGGGCCAACACACACATACACATACACACATACACATGCGCATGCACTCATTTCACCCATTTCTCCCTCTTACGTAAGGGCAGGTTCACTGAACCTTTCGTATAATTTCACTCTTTAATAAAACCATTTCTGTGAGTCTCTTTCCACTTTGAGTAAGACCCGCATCCTGATAAATGTGTCGACCATATGGAGCGGTGACACATCATTATAGGAGGTCATTAATGGTTACAGGGTGGTTTGGCAAAGATTCATGGGAGTCTGTCTATGTTTAACCTGAGGGTCAGTGAGATCTGAGGTCTTGATTTTTTTTTTTGATGGACAGNGTCTGTCTATGTTTAACCTGAGGGTCAGTGAGATCTGAGGTCTTGATTTTTTTTTTTGATGGACAGTGACATCTGTTTTTATGGATGACAGGAGAAGCTGCACTGCACTGCACTGCAGGTCAGTCTACACTGCACTGCAGTGTAGACTGACCTGTATCACCAAATTTCCTGTACAAGTGAGCCAAAAGCAGTGAGATATGTTACGCAGCACCCTATAAAGATATTAAAAAAGGGTCAAAACTGCATTTTGCTGTTACTCTGGGTTGCACATTGTACACACTTTGTAGACCCTGTGATCGCTCATCATGGAGGTGTCACTGATATTTTGGACAGGTGGTTTGTCATGTGTTGAAAGTGTCACTAAGGGGAAAAAGCAATTTGCATTTTCTCTCAGCAGTTCACTAACAGTTAAAGGGCTAAATTATGCACAGACTGACATCTGTCCCTAAACTCCTCATGAACAGATGCTCCATGCAGGACTTGGCTGTTCACTTAATTGGAATATTGATACAAAACTCTGGTGCACTTCTCTAAATGAGGTAATCTTAATTTGTTCAAACTAAAGGGAGATTTGCTTGTAATGTAATGTAATGCTGTGTTATTGACAGCTGATACCTGTTGACAGCTACTGTAGGTATAAATAAAATAAAATAACATATATATTTTATATCTAAATTACTTATTTATTGAAATTCTCTTATAGGCCCTAGTATACCTCATTTGATATAGAACTTTCCGGGAGAAAAGATGTCTTGCAAAGCTTAAGACGTGCTGATTCACGCTCTTTCGGGCTCTGTAATTGGTCCAACTATCACATGACTGGTTGATGGACCAATAGGCGGCCCGACTTTTATTTTAATGTGTTTACTATTTCCTCTGCTGTTGAACAACATGTTTAGACTCTGCATTTGTTGAATCAATAGAGAATATTCTCCAACTTCCTTCGTACTCATATTTAAAGGATGAATATAACATCTCCTTTTCCATCTTCTTTGCCTTTTTTAAATTGCTAAATAAACTGTAGTCCTCTAAATCCTTTCTCCATTGATTATAAGCCTCTTTGAATGTCTCCTGCATTAACATATGACTGCTTAGCTTATACAAGACTTATACATATGCAATTTATACAAGACACAAAAGTAGAAATATTTCATTAACTGTCTGCTATTAAGAAACAAACAATCATAAACATGACAGAAAACTCAAGCTTTTAGTGATGGAGAATGGCTGAACTTGAGTAGGGTATGCTTTTTGGTCTGAGACTGCATCATCAAGTACATAATAACAGTGCACTGGTGTTGCTGCAAATACTGTTGCTTTGTTGCGGGAAAGTCTTATTATAGGTTTGTTTAATCTCGTCAAGTCAGCAGACACCAGCAAACGTGGTTGATGTGATTTGGGAAGCCGTCCCTTTCTGTGTTCTACCAAAGGCGTTCCCACAGAGTTAAATAGCACGCTAGTGTGACATCCTGAGTCATTGTCTTCTCTGGCTCCAAGCAGGCAGCGGTTAAACTTAATGGTCTGTATCCCAGATCTACTGCGGGTGCTGCAGCAGTAAAAGACCTACCTGATATCAGATCAGATCTATGAGTCAGTGTTCACGGGCTGTCCAGCGCTTCTCTCCTTCAGGGGATCTGAGCTGAGTTGGCTAGGTTGGAGAGCAGGCTAGAGAGGTGGAGGTTGTGGGGACGGTTGAGAAGAAGCAGGGGGCAGAGAGGGATTATAACACTGGATGTGTTCCTTTTATCCTGGGAATGTAATCTGCCTTAATGCCCTGCTCTCACCCGGGGCAAGGCCAGCCGCTGTGCTCGTTTTTCTCCGACTCATCTGTCAGACCGAGCCGAGTTACCTGTGGGAAAGCAGGCCTTCTGGAAGCTCTCGTCCTCACCCCGAGACCTGGACTGGGCTCCTGCAGTTTATTGCAGGCCGTTCCCTTTGAGACTTATACAGACGTGTATGTGTGTAGGACTAACAGTGTCACAGGCCAAGTAAACAGATAGCTCCGATGCAGGAGAAGGGAAAGCTGGGAACCATGAGTTAAAAGCTGCTGTGTGGTCTCGATTTTACAAGAAATGCAGTCATAGGAAGTACTCAGGTATTGTAAGGTGTTAACACAGAGTTAGTGAGGACAAAGTTTGGCGTAGACAGACATAAAGCAGCATGGTGTTGTACTGACTCATTTTGAGGAATGTTTCCCTGCTGGTAGTATAATACAGGATAAACCTGAAGGGGAAGTAAGGGAAGGAAGACTGACTGGGCAATATAATGTTAAAGTCAACTTTAAAGCCTTAAACTGGAACGCATAAAGGATTGAGGAATAGAGAAGGTCTTACCCCCGTAATGCCAGTTCTGGTCTAATTCTGCAGAAATTCCACTTTGACTGATGTTAGAAATGAGAAAGTAAATCCCACTTGACAGGATACCACAGAGCACTGGCAACAGTTCAGATATGTGCTGACAAGCTGCAGGCTATGTCACCACTTTTCACTTTATTTTTTCTCATCATGGATGAATGTGGATAAAATTGTGCTTCATTTTTCTTTCTGCCACTGCTCCAGCAGGTCATGGGGAGCGTTTATGTCTGGGAAATGTCTGTTTGGCTCAACTGAAATAGAAAATATGGTTTCCCAGAGTATTTTACTTTCAATGGAGCGTGCCTAAAAGTCTCTCAGCTGGCGAGGGGCCTCATGCATTTCAAATCACTATGACCTTCCCTTGATTTAAGTCAGCTTTGCTGTATCTGGCCTGGTGCACCACATCAAACAGTGAAAGCAGGAGCAGTCCGATGGCAGTTTGGCTTTGTCTGGTTAGAGAGAAGGTGCACCGACGAGACGGGGTAAATGAGGTGTGATTTGAGAAAAATCCTATGTGTGACTTTGCCTGCTTCTGTTTGCACCCTAAGGAGGCATGGGAGAGAAATCATGCACATCTTTCTCCCTGTCCCCTCATCCATAAGTAGTTATGGCTGAGCTTGTTTCCATCAGCCTCTGGGCACGGGCTGTCGGTGATGACACTCTTCATCAAGGCACAGAGACAGTCAGTTAGTCTGGTCGCTCTCTCTCTCTCTCTCTCTCCTGCANCTCTTCATCAAGGCACAGAGACAGTCAGTTAGTCTGGTCGCTCTCTCTCTCTCTCTCTCTCCTGCAGCTGCCCTGGTTTTCATCACAGTTAGTGTGAGGGACAGAGACAAACTTTGGTCTCTAAGGGATGTGAGGGCTCATTCCACAGGCAGGTTTTTCTCCCCCCAGCGTGCAGGGAATGCCTCCTTTCCATAATCAGGCCATAGCATCTGACTACATTTGTCCCTAGAGTTTAATAAAGATCAACACTGACAGGCAGTAAACCAACTCAACCACCCAGATGCCTCTAGGCAAGGGGCACAACCCCAACCTACCTCCTCCCTCTCCCCTTCTCTCTGGTCCTTTCTCTTGACTCCTGAAGTCGGATTGAAAACCGAAACCATCTTCCACTTATACACAACAATGGTTGAAGAATCGGAGCGCTGAAGTCACTTCACGTCTCTCCCAGCAGGAATGCTTTGAACATTTGGATTGTATTGATGCCGTGCATGACACACATCACTGACACAGGCTTACTTTTCACACCCACTTGCACCTGTCAGTAATAGATCATATGGATAATAAAAGAAACAATATGGCTTCGGGGCTGGGTGCACTCATGCATCATATGTTTCATGTTTTTCTTCTTTATGCTCACGCGCAACCTCTCAAGCCATTAACTTGAATGAGAATGGATGACAACAAGGGCTGTTTTAGTTTAGATTCAGTTCAGATTTCTGCATTTGAACCTGCTTCCTGTGAGAGATGTGTAAAATATAAACCCAACCCACCTTAGACAATTTAGATGTCCTCTTCTCAGTGATGGATTGTCTGGCCTTCAGTTTCATCATGAGCACATCATTCTCCTCCATATCCCGAACATCATCATCTTCATCATCAGCAACATCATCTTCAGAAGCCTTGTGGCCCTGACCCTTTATTCACTCCACTGGGCATAAAGCTTCCAGCTTTACAGGAGAAGCCCGCTCTCTAACCTCTAGAATCTAAACTGAATAGCAGATGGGCTCAGCTTTGTGTGGCTTTTTATTAGCTCCCTTAAATCAACACCCAACAAAGCATGGAGAGAGAGAAGGGAATTGATTTCTTCCACCTACCCGTGCCCTGAGGTGGGTTAGGGGTGGTTGGAGGGTAAAGGGTGAGGGGTAATGGAAGGGCGGAGTTGACTGGTTATGACTTTTTCCTGTCTGTGAACTATCTGCATGAAGCCAGGCTGGACTGTGAAAGTGGGAGCCAGCGGTATTTTCTCGAGCCCTTTCTCACATTTCACTTCAATTTGTCATAGCCTGTTTCATCTTAGTCCAGCGGAACTGTCCTGTCTTGTGCGTAAATATCCTGCCTGAGCATAACAGCAGCACTTGTTCACGTGTCAGGATCGTGCAGCATTAGATATCATTCTTTAAAGCTCTATCGTAGTGCTATCATATTTCTATTATAAGCCTCTTATGTTTAAATGCATGTTTCATTGGGATATAGCTTCAAACCTTCACTTGATATTTAATCTAACATGAGCCAGTCCTCAGCCCATCAGTGTTACACATTCCCAGTAAGACTTATGGGCTTTCCTACAGACTGAGTGCATTTCTTAATTTTGCTTGCATCCTGCTCATGCCTGCCCAAGTGTAAAGTAAGTAACAAATACAGTAAATCATTAACTAGAACCACTTGCTCAGATCAGAACTTAGTTTAGTCCAGTCACAGTCTCCTGTGCCAGATTGTCCTCTGCATTGTAATATGCATCCTCATATAAAGAAGATGATGATATAGATATTTATTGTCAGGGTAGATTGAGTATAATGTGATCGATAGCTCTCTCTGTTCCTTGTGAAAATAACATAAAAATGCAGATGATCTTTCAACTTTAAGTGCCTATAATTTTCTGTAAGGCTGCAGAGAAATTCCATGATTGTGCTATTCATACTCTTAGTGTTTGCAGAGAAAAGGGTCAACTAAAAGTCTTTATATTGAGCTGCTTTCGTGGGGAGGAGATTTAGAGTCCTCTGCCTGCCTCTGCGGGTTCGAAGTCTATTGGGTTTGCTGTATTAAGTGGCACTGCATTAAGGCAGCGGATTGTTGTTTCCCCGCTGCTTCGCTCCTCCTGATCACCTCGGAGCTTCCACAGAGCAAAGGCCTCATAAACATTTATGTATGGGCTGTGGGCTCCTGTCTTAGGGCCATGACTCCACTGGGCAGGAGCCTCGTGCCCCTTTATGCCTCTTAAGAGACTGGCTTGTCTGTGTGTTTTTCTGTGCATGTAAGTGTGTCTGTGTTTGTTTGAATGTGTATTTCTCTGAAAGTTGTGTTCCGTCTCTGCGACTAGAATTATAAATGGAAGGATTTTAAATAGTACATTCTCTGTGTGGGCTACTGGAATCCTTGAGGAGGTAGTTATTTTCACATTTGGTGGCTTATCAGATGTTTTCATGCTGGGACTCTTATCATATGTAAATTGTATGGCTTTGGGCACTAGAGTTTCTTCAGCTGTTGTTTCCGTTTGTTGTTTCTCCCAAGCAGAGATGGACGCCTTAGGGAGCCTTCTAAGAGATGAAGGAAAAGGACAAATCTCCGCTGGTCACAATTGTAAAAGCCAGAATAAGATGAAATCTGCTTGGTTGATTCTAATGACATAGACATCTTCATAAAACTAATAAAAGTTATTTTTCATCTCATATTTTCTATATAAGGAATGTCTCTGTGGGACCTTTGACTGATCCCACCCAGGCCCATTTCCGAGTTGTCTTCTCACATTTGGCCACGGTGTTTGGATTGTTGGTTCTCACCACCCCAACAGACGCAGTGAAATGACCACATGCCTGGTGAATCTGATCAGCAGTGTTGGGTTGCAGGCAGGCGGAGCAGCTCAGTCTAAACAAACAGTCATCTTAAAGAGGAGGAAGTGGTTAAATCAGGGAGTGAGGGTCCCAGAGGGTAGTCAGGGATCACACTGCTAGGCAGACCATGGACACTCCTGGAAAATGTGAACAACCTTCAGGAATATTTTCCAAAGAGCAGATATGCATGAGGCCATGTGTATAATTTGTGTATATGGGGCATTACACGTGGTGTTAAAGCACCCTTTTGTGTGTGTTTACTCTGCAGGACCCTGGATATGCAGCTTTCCTTTTTGAGCAGCTCCAAGCTCCTGGCAGCCATGAAGCTGGTGTCAGCTGTTGCCAGGTGTGCTCCACACCGCTCTACCAACTGAGGCACGAGGCCCTGCAGACGCTCCAACCTCCGGTCCTCTCCTTCACCTCAGACATGGCAGCCATTCCTGCTACATCCTTTATAGCACAGCCCTCTAGATTCACCGTGTCATCATCTAGTCCCCATGCAAAACAACCACCCAAAGGTCAACATGCTGCCCACTCCGTCCTGCCTATTGGGGAGTGGCACAGGGTGCCGGGGTGGTCGCAGAGCCCTTCGGTCTCTTCGGGCTCTAAGACCAGCGTCCAGGTGACAGTGGCAGGGCAGCTCACGGGAACCCTGAGCTCCATCACCATTCAGGCACAGCAGTACCTTGAGGGCATGTGGAGTATCTCCAGGGTCAACAACTTCCTCCCACAGCCTAAACCGGTATGTCTTTAGTGTGTAAACTTTCACTTTCACTATTACATTATATAAGCTGATATTCTCATCCTTTACTTAAGTAAAAGTAGCAATACCACAATGAATAAATACAGTATTGCAAGCAAAAGCTGTACATTCATGATTCTACTTTTAAAAGTAGTACTAGTAAATACTTGTCAGATAAAGAAGTAAAACATCCAAAAGTATGGATTGTAAATCAACATTGAAATATTACCATTTCTTTACCTCATCATAGTGCTCATCAGGTTATGTCACGTCACTACAAGTGTTACATTTCAGAGATGAGCCTGATGGACAATTTGTATGTCAGAGCTCTGTTGAAGTGCTGACCTCTCATTCCTCAGCAGTCAAGGAGCCTGAGTGATCTAAGGTTAGAGGTCAGTGCAACACTAATCTGCTGACCTCCTCCTCAAGGGCATTTCGAATGACCACCCCATAGCGTCTCCATAACTCCTCTCTCATGTTGGATAAGCATCAGTCTGTGCTTTGTTTGATGTCTGAGAGATTTGGAAAAGCTCAGCTGCCCCTTTGCTGTCTCGGTAGTTAATGATTAGTGCAAGTGTGTATGTGTTATGACTCATTTTCTCATTTATGCAGTTTTCATCGTAACATGGTGTTGACAATGATTGTTAGAAGGGTTTTCTGGCTGCTGATGTAAACTGTCTGTTTTATTGATGAATCTCTTCCTGCTGTGACAGGACATCTGGTCTCTGCCTGACTGACATCCCTTTGTGACATTCGACACCATGCAGACTTAGTGTACGGACCAAAAACCAGTCTTTCTGCACATGCTAATATCATTTAGTCCTTTTACTTTAATATGAATACAACCAGAAATTGGGATGTTCTTTTCTACTTTTGCCATTTCTCTCTCAGCCCTGTTATGGCTCTCAGTTTGTTATGGACCTTGATAGTGTTATTCTCTCCCTCCTGCTTGAAAATTGAAGACAGATTTTCAGTCCTCCCTTTAATGTCAACAAGTGCCTTTAGAGATGGTTTATGGGAGGCCATCAAAAGCTTTTAACTGCATGTATGCAATCTAGGGCAAATCAAATGGCCTGGCATGGAAGGGAGAGGCTGACTTGTGTTCTCCATCTTTGTGTCTAAAAGCAATTAGTGGCCTATGGAGCAGAGACGAGTTGCTCTATGCCACATATCTGAGGCTGGGGCCTCCTTGGACAGAGAGAGAAACGTCCCTTCAGGACATGAAGTTAAAACACAGCAGAAATAGCTCTGCTGTTATTTTCCCAAGCATGATTCTTTCATTAAAACCAGATCCTTCACAATGACAAAAACCCACACCAGCTCTTGTGGACTGGGAGTTACGCAATGCCGTAAGGCAAGAGCTTTAATTCATGATTCCCACTTGATTTTCTTGTGGGGAAAGCATGCAGGACTGTTAAGACAAAAAATAGAGATGGCCTGTGTTAGACAGAAATCCTACAGAGGGTATCAACCAGGGAGCCTGGGGCTCTCCCACACACCGCCCATTATAGGGCACCTTGAATCTCTCATTTGGGAAAAGGCTCTGGCTAACATCTGGAATAATGTTTGTGGTGGTTTAAATGCTACTGGAATGGAAACTGTCCAGCTTCCTCTTCACAAATGGAATTGGCTGAGAAACTGTTTATTCTGAGTTTAATTGACCAAGCAGCACACAAATTCACCTCTCTGAGACTCTCTGCTCCGGATCTGTGGAAGATTAAAGTCTCCAACAAATGCAGCAAGCTCCCGTTTCACTATTGCTTATGTCATTTTTGTTACTGGTGCTAGTAGTCACACTGGTTTGAATGAAGAGCTTCAAGTAGTTAAAGTAATTCAGGAAACTGCATCGCAAATACTGTCGTGAGTTATTGTCTTCAGCAATTGTCAAAATGACAAACTGATTCACCCAAATCAACTGATTTTCTCTCTGCTCCATAAAATCCAAAAACCACATGTGGCGCTAATTCACAAAAGTGCTCTTGACCCACTGGGAGTTTTGGTGTGTGTTATTGGTCTGCTGGTAGCCTGCTGCCCTGGCCTGCTCCATGGCTACCAGTCTGAAGCCCAACAGATGATCTTGGCTACTGCTGCTGCTGCTTCGATGCAGCTGGGTGCATGTGGAAGGGCGCCACAGCCAGAGAAAGGGAAACAGGAAAGAGACGGAAGGATATTTCTCACTCTTGCTAATTTATGAAGCCATTAAAATTACACACAATCATGATACAAAGACATTGTTTTACATATTTATGTGAAGAGAGTGAAATGTCAGCGTCTTGTAATATTTCATTTACTTTTTAGTCCTTTTTCTCAGAAGGTGAGACACAAGTATTACAAAAAGTCGATTCTCGCTTTGCTTTGGTTCTATTGGTTACAGAGGCCAGTCAAGCACAACAGCCCAGATTAACAGGGCCTATTTTACTTCAGCAGTAATAGCCTGTTGACCATTGGGATCAAAGGTCATAAGGGAGTCCTGGTATGCTCAGCCTCCGAGGAGAAGAGGGTCTGCTGATAGAAGGCTGGCCACCCTGCTCATTTCAGACAGCAATATCTCTCTCTCTCTCTCTCTCTCTCTCTCTNCTCTCTCTCTCTTTCTTTCTCTCACCCTCCTTTCTCCTCCACTCCTCTACACATACTATCTTCTCCTTTATGTTCTCCTCCCTTTAACTCTCTTTGTCTCCTTCCCCCCTTCCCGCCTTCTGTCTTTTTTCCTGTCACAACCCAAGGCAAAGGGATCAGAGAGGGCTGGGGGTTAAAGGGTGGAAGGCCAGCTCATTACTGACTCTCGGTGCGAACAGTCGAGGACACATGGCTCCACTGACACAGCCTAATTACTTGACCAGGGGATAGATTGTACTTTTCAGCCAGAATCAGGGCCAACCCATGACCAAGGCTAGAGTGAGCAGCCTGGCTGAGAGGCTTAAGTCCTCAGACTCAATGGGAATACTCTTTGACAGGCACTGAGATGTGCTGATGAGTGTATGTGTGAGTGTGCATGTGTGTTTTGGCAAGCAGTCTATCCATTTTGAGCCCACACCCCTACCCACCTCTCTTCCTCTAACCAGCTGTCCCTGTGTGCTCCTGAAGTTTCCTTCCACTTGATTTTAAATCTGGCAGTGCACTGGCTCAATGTGACAGATTTGATGAGCTATACACATCGGCTTCCTGTACGGGTGTGTGTGAAGAGCTCTAGTGTTCGTGCCAGAGCGTAATGGCCTTACTTCCCTGGTATGTGCCGAGTTCCTAACCTGTCACCAACACCAGCATAGTGTTAGGCTTTCTGCTCTGCTGGATGCATGAGGGCCTGTTTTTGGCTCATTTTAGTTTGCAGCCACTTTATTTATCTTGTACTTCTCAAGACATAACTTCACACAACACAGCTTGATATCTGATTTAGCCTCTGTGATGAAGTCTCAAGAGAGCAAAACCAGACCTCCAAATCAAGACTGGCGATTCCAACATTCGATAACAAGCTCAAAGTGAAAAAAAATGGGCGGTCAGGGATGCCAGTGGGCAAAGATAATGCAACAGCCAGGCCTTAATATAGCAGCACATCGTTCTGCATGTAAATCGTTTTTAAAATCTTTTTTTATTTTTTTTATTTATTTTTTTTTGTAACTTTATTGAACACAATTCACAAACACATACAGTACATCTAGTTTGTACAAGCAACAATAACAATAGAAATACCAAGTCAAGTATAACATACCGGTACATTGTGGGAAAAAAACAAACAAACAAATATCTATCTATCTATCTATCTATCTAATTCATTTTTTTTTTTTTTTAACTTGGACCAAATTTTTTTTTTTTTAATTATAGAGCAAATGAACAGATAACAAACAACAGCCAGAAAGTTTGATAATGACAACTTAAGATGATAGTGACAAATTAATCATTGTACTGTACAAAATTACCAAAACTAAAATGCGTATTCACAGTTTTAACAGCTTTTTTTTTTTAGAGTGCAGAATAGATATAATGCATTGTTTGGTTTCATTTTCAAAAGCAGAAAAGGATGGCTTTCGGTTGTAGAATTTAAATTTATGAATGTGATTTTTTTTTTTTGTTTTGCTNAGAAAAGGATGGCTTTCGGTTGTAGAATTTAAATTTATGAATGTGATTTTTTTTTTTTGTTTTGCTAACAGTATTATCAAATTAATACTATAGTACTGATTAGCTTTGGCAGAAGAAAAATTAAAGACCCAAATAACACATGTTCATAGCAAGCTGAATATTCAGAGTCAATATGTTGTAACTGCGTGTAAATCTTACAGTAGCAGTACCCTGCTGAGTAGCCGAGCCTCTCATGTGAACATCAGAATGTAAGTATGTCCTTCCATCCTGATGTATAACATTCACATGTCAGTCTTGGTATATAAATAGTTCAGCTGTCTGCTGCTAACAAATGGTTAGCGGAAGGCCACACACATTATAAAAAAGACTGTAAAGGATGTTATTTTAGTTGCCAAACATGAATCTAGGGCAAACACTGTGGTGGTAAATATGCAGAGGGCCTGTGCTGTGTTTACAATACATATCCTGTCATATGGCGCTGAAACTGCAGTGTTCTCTTGTGTTCATTCAAGGTCGTTGCTGATTACACAATGTTCATGTGTCACTGTTATTAATGTTGGGGAAAACTTTGCCCTTTATTTTTTAATTTCCTATGCTGAAAAGCCACAAATCCAGTTTGTGCCAGCTGCTATTGATCATTGTTCTGTAGAATAAACTAGTGGCTCCGGCAAGGATTAACCTTTTGTCAGTGTGGTGGCTCTAGATGAAGAGTAGACTCAGACTTGGCCATTGGCCTGCATAATTAGGAACTCCTTCTTTTGGACTATGAGAAATCAGTGAACACCAACAATGCAGGCACCAGTGCTCCATCTGAACCTCCATACTTTATCTTCACTATCTCACATTTTCACAGAATATAGCCACTAACTGATTGCTTTTATGGTCCAGCTAGACAAGATCCAGCTCTGATCTAGATCTGATGAATGCAACTGTTGCCTTTGGAGCAGCCAAACAGATCTCAGCATAGATGAGTTGGACTAGAATATTTATGCAGTTATCTATGCTGTTATGGAACTTCTGTCAAAATGATCATGGAATATAGTGCCAAGGAGCAGCTTTTGACCCAGTGAACAATATATTTACATACTATTTTCTCCAGTCCAACCTGTCCTATTCTCATCTGATTGTGTTGCTGATAGTATTGGTGTAACACTTTCAAGATGCCATGCTGCAGCAGAGATGCAACAAGTACAGACAGCCAAAGGTTCCACGCATGTCGAGGAAGCTCGCTTACAATATGCTGTATTGGTGTCTCTCTCTCTCTCTCTCTCTCTCTGTTTCAGATTTTGGGGTTATCATGCTTACAGGTCATTTGAAGGATTGCATCTTCTCTACATGACAAAAAAATTCTCTGACCTCTTTCCCTTTTATAATGTCTAAAATGCATTTTGCCACTGAGCTAAAAGAAGACTGAGATAGGGGAAGGGGTAAAGTTTTTTCCCAAAAACAATGTTGAATTTAAAGTCTTAATTTAAAAAGTAACTGCTAATTACAGCCATCAGGTAAACATGGTTTCCCTGTTAACTGTAATGAAGTAAAATACAAAATTAAAATACTCAAGTAAAAGTACTATAAGTAACTCAGAATTATAGGTACTAATTGTACTTAAAATGCTTTCCACCTCTATCATCTCACTTCTTGCCCTTGTGACTTGACTTGCTATTAGATGCTCATCCCTGACAAGTAAAGTGCCAGTTTAGCCATAGAGGTGTAGATATAATCTGCAGCAGAATGAAGTAAATCACGAGTGATTTTAATTACTAATTAAATGTGGGTTATCACTTAATTACAGTAGGCTACAGCCAGAGCACCCTCAGGAGTGTTGCCAGAATCAATGCATGGTGCAGCATCCTTGCTGTTCTGTAGAGAGCTCTCTGCTGAGGATTCTGCTGACTCCCTCTAACCTGCACTGGCTGCAGCAGCTGCCTGTCCATCTGTGGCAGTGGAGAGTACAGAGGGAGTAAATGGAGTGAAAGGGAAGTGGGGAGGAGTGGAAAAGCCTGTAAGTCATGGCTGCTGTGGTCTTATCTTTGGATCCATGTGTCAACAGGCCCCAGATGTGATGGGGGATGCAAAGAGGGATGTCACAGCTATGGGGGCCCCACTCACCACCATGACCAGCAGCAGCAGCGGCGGCGGCGGCGCCCTGATGCCCTGCCAACAGAGGAGCTCCAGCCAAGCGGGACAGTGTGCAGTTGGACTTCCAGCTCCTGTCACCAATACGTCCACCTCCCCCTCTCCTTCCTCATCAGTTCAGAGTTCATCTGCAGCAGCCTCCTTCTTCATCAGGTAAGCACCTCCCCCGTCCTGTCAAATCACATCACTTTTGAGTCTGTCAGAGACTTAAGTTTGATTAATTTGAGCTTTAGCCTGTAATCTGTTGATATCAGGTTACAGTGTTTAATGAAGAGTTTAGTGTGTGTGTGTTTGTGTGCATACACACATTCTGGCTGCTGTGTGTGTGTTGGTGGATCTCATGCTAGCTGAACAGCAGATATGTACAGACTCGTCTTTAAATATCTGCTGAAAGTCGTGGCTCATGGTCTTAACTTCCATGAGGGGCACGTATTCCATAGGGATGTTGTTCTTACATGGTTGAATTATAGCATGCCTTGGGATATGCACCATCATGGTGCTAAATGATCCTTTAGTTACAGGGACCAGTGACCGTGAATGGATAACTGAATTACATAATTTGATATGAAGAGGGAGTGTCTCACCAAAGGGCTTATGTTAAAGCCCAGTATTGTCCTTAGGCATTTCCTGTTTAGATTTTTTCTTTGTTTTGCCTCAACTTCATACAGTTCTTCATATTTTTCAGATTTAGGCAGCTGCATATTGGATGCAGTAATGCACCCACAGTGTCAGCTCAGGGCTGTTATTTAGTATTTCTCTGAAAGCATTTGGTCGCTGTGTTTCTCAAGCAGAGCAAGCCTTTTTCAGCCCTGCTTGGTTCTGGCACTGCTGTTGCCCCGGAGAATACCTCATCCTCTCCAGGCGGGTGGATGACTAGTGCAATGTGCTATATTGTCATTGATGGATTCCTTGGCAGGTTGGTCAGTGCATACTTTCCCTGCCTAAAGCCTCTACTCCCTGAGGAGTGCTATTCCATAATGAATGTAGACCAAGGGGAAGCTGCTGAAGAATGATGCATAGGACCATTGAAACTTTGCACCACAGGAGGTAGAAGAAACTAGTGAAGGGCCTTGTGGAGTGTGACAAGAAGCCCGTAGGGGGTCGCCATAGAGCTTGGCTTTCTCCAACCACCCCAAATAGAGTTTGTCTTGTATTGAGTATATCACTTGGTCAATGAGGCCCCTCCTTTCGTGAAGAGAACATTCCAAATAAACCACTAAATATGCAACTTCCTCTGCGTCTGCCTTCCTGTGACAAGAGCAGGAGGCAAGGCACACCTTACAACAGTTACAACCTTAGCGGGGCACACCTCACAACAGTGAGGTGTGCCCCGCTACGAGTCAGGGTTAATTCCTGACACTGATTTATTACTTCTCATGTTTTCTTTGGACCTGAGATCAAAAAGAGTAGCATAGAGAGCCATTTTTGGCCAGGCAGTGTGGGCTAAACACAGGGAAAAAGAGGGAGGTGGGCTTGTTTTTTCTCTCGTAGCAATTCCTGGCCCGGTGGGGCAGAGGGGGGACCTTTCATGTCATCCCAAAGATAATTTGCAGACAAGAATGTTTTGTTTTACTTGGCTTGGAGAAACAGAATGATGATGGTCCAGCTTTAAAAAGCACCACATTCCACAGATACAGAAAAGGGTGGTGGAGATGCACTGTTCTTGATTTGAAGCACACCCACTTCCTTACCCTTCACAGCCGTTGCCTGCAACAAGAATATCACCACCATCATCATCATCATTGTTATCATTGTCTTGTTTTCTTTGTCTCATGTTTTTGAATATAACTTCAGATTGAAGTGTAACTCCCTAAAAGTCAAAAAGAACTGGGTCAATCAACAGGTTTTCCTCCATATCTTGTTTATATTTGAACTAAGAAAGAAAGAATGTTAAAATTAGGGTCCTTCGTGTTTTAGACCTGATTTAAAACTCATTTCTGATTAGTATTCTTTTTGTTCTCTAAAGGTACAATTAGTGGAGTGCATGTATAAATCCTAAGAGCTCAGGATGTAAGAGCAGAATAAGCAAACAGCCGTTTCCACCCTGATGGAGTGAAAAAGGCTCCTTAGACACTTGTCTGACATTCACTAACACCATTTCACTCAGAGATGAAATTTTAATTAGAATGCAATTAGCTAGAGTCTAGCCCCTGTACCAAGTCTGGCGCTGAGAGAAAAGGCACGATTCATTGTTTTATTTTTCATTGGAAAGATTAGTCAACCATTCAACTGCTTTAAAAAGCATTTAATTTGTGTTCCATTTAAGATGTCCACTCAGTTGAAAAGTTATTTCACTATAAATGCAGATTTAATAATCAAAACACTCAGTTCTACTCATCTCTATGTGGTTGCCTGTGGATGAATTTACCCATAGGCGACCAGCAACCGTGACTCTTTTATTTTATGACGTGTCTACATCCTCAGAGAACAGAAAAGGTCTTTGATCACACAGTTTATTATCTTTTGCAACTTTTTTTTGAAATTCCAGTTACAAAATCTTGACAGCCTGAGATCAGTGATGTCCAGTTGTAATTAGACTGACTACACAGTTGCACTGAGACAGAGAGAGGTCAAAGGTCAAAGTTTGACAATGTGTGCATGTGCGCATATCTTAATGTGATACTGGGTTGTGTGTGTGTAGCGAGGATAATGAATTGAGAGCCATGTGTTCAGCTGACTAGCACGTTGAGCACTGATTGCCTTGTGACAGAGCATATGATTAGTGTATTGACACAGCGCTGTGTAATGAAAGCAAGTGGCGCTCTCACAGCAGGGGCTAATGTTCCCTATACCCATCTTTCTCTTCCTTTAACACCTGCTGATTGTGATGATGTGTTTCTCAGAATGCCATCGGGCATTCTGAGAAATTTTTGTCGAATTTCTCAGAATGCTCAGTTTGCAGTCTCCTTTGCTCAGTTTATTTCTGCGTAGCGGCATTAGATAGCAGTCATAGTCACTTGATATTCCATTCTTTACTTTTTTACTTTGTCCTTATTGTACACATAAAGAGGGATGATTTACACTGAATATGAAGGTACAGTCGATAGAAGTGTGTGTGTGTGTATATATATATATATATATATATATATACATATATGTATATGTGTATGTATGGATGGATGCGGAATCTGAGAACAAACAAATGCGAGGTGGCATAGGGTCTGGTGGGTGTGCTGGTAGGTTGAAGGGGCAGTGCTAACAGCTGTTTGTTGGAATGCGGCCCTGGAGGAGTGTCAGGAGGAAGTGGGTTTATGGTCATCCATCGCCGCCCTGCAGCTGCTGCCTAGGTGAGTGTTAGAGCAGTAATGACTGTGATTGTGGAGAAGGAATTCTCCTGTAATTGTGGCAGACCCATTTCGCCTCTGTTCTCCTGCACACAAAACCCTGCTTTTGTGTTAATACACACACACATTCTGCTCTTCATCCCATCGGCTGCTCCAAAGTAACCATAGTAACAAGTCATTAGCTTGTGGAATAAATGTGACTGATTTGCTTTCAAAAGTGGAGATTGGAAATCAGGAAGTTGAAATGGGCCTCTCTACCCGGCTGGACTATAATTTAAACAGTGAGTGACTCGTGTGTTCAGTAATGAGCCCAGCATGTTTCGCTGTGAAAGCACTGCAATGTCACAAATGCCGTTAGTGCTGCTTATTCAGAAGTAACACATGGTGGATGGCTTACTGAAATCCATTGTGTTATCAGCGTATAATATGATTGTTTATGAAGTTTCCATGAGGAACTTAGCCCTTGAGTTCATCCTGTTTGTTTGTATGGGGGGAATTAGTTAAGAGATGAAACAGGAACACCACAGATTGCCTGTTCATACTTAGGTCTTCCGTAGAAGGGCTGGTCCATAAAGAGAGGTTTTAGGCAGACAAAGCAGGACAGCACAGCGTTTGGTTTTTGTATCGTGAGTGACAGCAGGGATCTCTGTCAGTGACTAACTGGCAGGACAGATTATGCGTTGTATGGGTGTGCTGAGTGCAGCCCTGGTCCGCCTAGCAGGGGGATAAAGCTGCAGAGTGGGATGATAGCTGCCTGGGATGATTACACATGTATGGGCTGTTGTTGAGGAGACATGCTTGGGCTGATACTCCATTCTGACAGCATCAGGGGCAGGAGCTCTGTACCTGTGAAGAATATTGGATTTACAGCCATGGGAGCAAAGTAAGTTGGTTTGTGCTTGGAGAGCTCTCAGCTCTCTTGGATATGTGACACTCCTGGACTTGTGTGTGTTATTAATGTTGCATGTGCAGGAAAGTAAATGTTTTGCTTAGCTTTTTGATGCTGCTCGCTGAGCTGCTGTGTTTGCTGTGTGCCAATTGCTCTTTCTGCTCTATTTTCTTTCTGTTTGTCTCTTCACTCTTTCTCTATATAGCTCTCTCTTGCTACGTCTCTCTCTCTCTCTCTCTCTCTCTCTCTCTCTCTCTCTCTCTCTCNCTCTCTGCTCCCTGGAGGTGAGAGGGTAATGGTTTTGTTGTCAAGCCAAGCCGAGATGGATTCCTCCAGCCAAAGGAGTGTGTGAGCAGAATGTATAGCATTGCAGAAAACAGTTGAAATGCAGGCTGGCTCCATTTCCAAGGAGCTGTGGAAGTGAAAAACGTTAATACTACTTCCACAGCCTGACCAACGAGAATTGATTCATACCTCTGATATATCTGTTCTCCTGTAAAATCTGTTGAATGTGAGCAACACATGCCCAGGGCTGTGAACAGATTATCAGAAGTGTTGAGTGGGTGGTAGTAAGGACGGCTGAGCTGCTTTGCGGTATTTGTCTCTGTTTACTGTTGGATAAAACACCAGCTGGTATTTTCCTGCCATAATCAGGCTATCAGCCGGATGAACTAATAGCTGCCGGTGCATTAACAGCAGCCACAGCGGCAGCACCAGCTGAGGCCATGAAGAGGTTGAAGTCTGTAGATACGCCCAGGTGCGAATCTATCTAGGGCCTGTCAGCATGGAGGTGTTGATGGAGCTCCAGCCTGGCCCCGCAGGCTTAGGCATCTACAACAGGGCCTCATCTAAAGGGTCACACTTTTCACCAGCCCCTGAGCAAATCCACCCTCATACAGCTTCCCGCCCTCTTACAAAACTATTTTGCGCTTTCCTCTTTCTCATAAACCCTCCATGTTTCTCAGGTAGCACATATTTGATATAAAGGCATAAACCATGTATTATTTGATTCAGAATGATAAAAGTTTTATTGTGTTGAATATTTCATGCTGCAAAGGACTATATATTGAATATCACATGGGATATATACTGATTTTGATCCTGTACTGTGCGATGGGTCAGCGTTTTTTGTGCAGGAGAATTTGATATATGTTTGCTGACGTCAGTAGTGGAAGAAGTACTCACAGTTTACCTAGACATAGTAATAAACCAATAGAAAAATACACAGTTAAAAGTGAAAATCTTGATTTAAAATTCTACTTAATAACCCAATAATAACGTAATAATAAACGTATCCATAATACGAGGGTGGGATTTTCATCTATTTACATTGATCCATCCATCCATCCATCATCCATACCTGCTTATTCTGATAAGCTGGCAACCTGTCCAATGTATACCTGCCTTCTCACCCAATAACCGCTGGGTTAGGCTCCCTGACCCTGAATATGTCAATCTACACTTGAGTAAATTATCTTACTTCTTTCAATTTCAAATGTCATGTTGAATTTAAAGTCTTAATCTGCAAAGTGAGTAGCAACTACAGCTGTCAAACAAGTGTTGTTTAGTAAAAAGCACAATAATTCTCACTGAAATATCTCTCTCTTGTGCTTAAGTTCTGTGCTCAAGTAAATGTACTTAGTTACTTTACAACCCTGGCTTGCTTTCTTGGATTTTCATGCCTCTTTCTGGGCGTTGGCCATAGAACTCGTGTTAAGCACCAGGGTGGGGGGTGAGGGTTAGCACCGAGTCACTTAAGCCTGTCACCATGAGAAGTTAGCAGATTCAGTGAGAAAATTGTAGAGATGAGGAATAACTGTGTGGGGACTGAAAAACTCTGTGTCCTTTCCCCTGTTCCCCCAAAACCCTGAGTCAGGAAGTCTGTCTGGCCCACTCACACAGCCTGGGGGGGCCAGAGGAGAGGGTGTTTGCCAAACAAAAGGCTGAAACGCTGACTCAAGCCTGNCCTGGGGGGGCCAGAGGAGAGGGTGTTTGCCAAACAAAAGGCTGAAACGCTGACTCAAGCCTGTGTACTCACCCTGGGTCCGTGTTCTAAGCCCTGTGGGGAGAGGGGAAAGCACTGCTGTCTACCCTGACAGATTCCTTTCACACATGGAGAGATGAGGGGATGTGGAGCACAGATCTCTATCCTGTGGGGTTTATCGCCTAAATAAGGGTGTCTTTGTCTCAGCATGTTGAAAAAAGAAGTCCAGGTTGTGTGTGCCTAGTTGTGTGTGGGCATAAGAGGTCATACCCTCAGCATCAATCCAATAGATTTCCTGCCCACGTCAAGCATTCCCCATTTTACTTGGATAATGGCTCTGATGGTAGCTCACAGGAATCCTGCAAGACTCCACAATTAGTATGTTAGTATTAAACTGCGGCGCTCCACCCACCCTGTTGAATGAATATCATGCATCACACTGATGGGGGTTGAGGGATGCCATCCAAACCTCTTTAGAGCCCCTCAGTGAAAGGTATCATGCAAATAGAGTCTATTATCATTGTCATTACAACCACAGTCACTTCTGCACTGACACTGCGAGAGTCACACTGGAATAAGGAAAAAGTGATTTGCAGCAGCTAGTGGTATGGAATATGCATTAAGGAATTTTATCACTTGTTGTATATAGAAGCAGTGAGTCTGAGGCCTCTGCTCTCATGAGCACGCCCCGCCCTTATGTCTTACAATCCCAGGAA
This sequence comes from Lucifuga dentata, assembly GCA_014773175.1. Lineage (NCBI taxonomy): Eukaryota > Metazoa > Chordata > Actinopteri > Ophidiiformes > Bythitidae > Lucifuga > Lucifuga dentata. The sequence continues at coordinate 384,315 of VXCM01000537.1, forward strand.
CAAAGATGTCTCCTGGTGGGCTTCTCTGCTCCTCAGTGCCAGCCTCAGCACAGCCTCCTGTTCCATATGAATAACTAATAGCTGAATCAGTGGTAGTAAGTTGATTTCCCCAAACGCTATTTCTCTCTTTTGCAGTCAGTTTCATTGCAGAAACACACAAAACACCCCCATCTTTCTGTTTCTCAAAGGAAAGGGCCCAGCTTTAAAGGATGAGGCTCTGATTACCACTGAGGATAAGGCCATTGTCAGGACAGGCAGTTGAGTGTTTACTGCATCACCCATAGCCTCAATAGATGAACCATTTCGCCATCATCCCTCTGTCATCATTTTTTTTTTTTTTTTTTANTTTTTTTTTTTTTTTTTAACTCCATCGAGATGTAGTATGGCTGCCAGGGATTTGAAATTGTGAAATCAGCCAAAAGGCAGTGGTGGGAACTTTTACCCTGGGATTCATGGGACTGATGAGACCGATGAAACATATGGTGTACTAGTAGTATGCCAGACTTTGGTGGCAGTATTGCTCATAGCTCCCTCTCTATAGACTTCAAGTAAGTATGGGTGAAAAAAATAGTCCACAAACAGATAAAATTCACATTTTTCTTCACTGGAGACAGAGAATTAATACATTATTATTCATAATAAGTCAAAAGAAAAACAATAGAGTTTCCAGTACTGTAGTGTAATGTGTATACTACAGTATGTGACATAATACTCTAGCTGCTTGAACACGTGAATAACCACTGCATCAGCCAAAAAGTAGCAATGAGCGTTTATCTGATGAGGGTTTATCTCCTGTCATTTTGTTGCTGCTTACTGTAGGCACATGGACTTGAATAGAGAGGCTTATAGCCTATAATCGGTTCATGACCCAACATGTGAGAGGCAGCTGCAGTGTGCTAAAAATCCCATTATCACTCTAATGTGGCCGAGTTAGCATTGGTGTGTGTTTCTGTGGCTGATTTTATGAGAGTGTGTGATACAGGATAAACTGCTTAACTTCAGTAATGCGGCTGTAGTCACTAACCTCTTAGTGGATGCTTTCAGACTAACATCACCGTGCAGTTATTACTCTGTATTTCTCATTGATCTGCCGCCGTGTACCTGATGGAAATGATTATTTCTTTTTTCCCTCTAATGACATTTTACTACATCTTCTGCACCCAGATCTGCTATCCTGGCCATTACATCTGATTTCACCTGACTTTTTTCACCGGGTTACCTATTGACTTGAATATAGATGCAAAATTAACAAACACATGTTTGAACTCCCCTCCCCCTGTCTTCTGTCTCTCTCCGGACAGCCCACTGATTAATCACTCCCAAATGTTCTCAGCAGCCTGCGGTCCTGTTTGTTGTGATAGCCTCTATGTGGAGAAGTGCAAATAAATAATCACTAGGTGTCTTAGTCTGGCAGCACGTGATTAATGAAGGAAAGAAGTGGAGCAGAAGTATGCTTGCTTTGCTTCTCTCACTCTGTCTCTCCCACGGTGATCACGCTCTCAGCTTGTTCTCCATTCACAGTCTGATATCTTGTGTATTAATCTAAGTGGATATGTTTGAATGGGGAGGCATTCCAGATCTCATTATTCGCTGCATATCAAATATACTGCCTCTGCTGTGTGCTGAAGACAGAAAACGTCATTCAGTCAGTGATGGCTTGACGTGAGAGCCAGTCATTCTTCCCCGCATGCCCTTAGCGGAGAAGTCTTGCTGAGATTTTCAAGAGAGTACGTAGGTGGGATGGCGGGTGAACTGGAGTTCAACATGTGTTTTGAAATTGTGAAGTTATTCCATATTCTCTGCAGTCTTGGAATGGAAGAATACCTTCAGCAGCGTGTGTGAGGAGTGAAAATGCGCTGGAAGAGATGAAAGCAGCTGTTAATCTTTGTCAGCAGTGCCAGGGGTGGGGAGGCTGCCAAGCAGGGAAGAACACGTCTTCATTATCATCTGTCATGCAAAAACTGAAAAGTGAATTTTCTTCTGAGGCTTTTATTTTTTGCTGCGTGAACCAATTTTATCATAATAGCACTGCATTTTCCCCCCTCGCATTCAAAGCTGCAGGGTTCTGGATTTCTAAGCCATTTGTAAACACGTGTGGGTCAATTGCTAGAGATTTTCCTATGAGGACCTTTTGACTCTATTGCAACTATTTCCACTTCTTTCCTCTAGGGTCTTAAATTGGCCCCTTTATCTCATTGACTGACAAATGGGTCCTGTGGAGCTAAAGCCCTGTGCTTTGTTCACCTCATGGTTTGCCTAGCAGAGGTCATATTAGGAACATGTGACTGTGAATGCAAGGCAGAACAATAAACTGAACTGTAAATGGAATTATAGCCCCTGACTTTTACCTCCAGATTTCCCTCCTTTGGTTGTCTTAAGCCCTTCCTAAGCCCCCCAGCCCATCAAGAAGGGTTTGTGGTCTTTCAGGGGGGACTGGGAGATTGGTGCGTGTGTGCTCCTGGAGACGACTGGGTGTGGGGCTTGTGGAGACACAATGCATTATGGGCAGAGCAGGATGCAGGAAAGACAAAAGCAAAGAAAATCAGTGTTACAGGAGGGAGGATTGATCGCACACCCCTGTGGAGTGTTACCGCAGCAAAAATATTCCCTCCTCCATCATTAAGGAGTTGGTGCAGACACAGAGTGCTTTGTGTGCACAGGCCTTTGAGAAGTGAGGGACTGTTGACATGTGCCAACTCTGTTTAATCTAATGTCCAAAGGTACCGCAAATAAAAATTTGCGTAATGTTATTTTGCTGATGAAGAAAATTAAAGTGAACAAAAAAGCACATTTACAGGACTTCTGTATTGATAAAAGCCAGTGTACTGTGTGCTGCAGCACCAAACCAGGAATTCTTGAATATTAATTAGTTCTTTACTTGTTGGTGCCAACTGTTCCATTTATTTTTGGCCAACTGGGTATTCCTGTCTTGCCACTTTTTGGGAATGAAACAATTCCAAGCTGAGTGTGGCAAAGTCTCCGCAATCATTTTTCATTTTTCTTTCTCAGGCAGAAAATGATTTGCGTCCTCATAGACAGCTCTTCGTTGGCACCGAGCCAACACAGAGATCGAAGAGAGGACTCAGCTGCACCCCTCTGCTCCCTTTCTCTCACTTCTCTGTCTGTCTGTCTCTCTTTCTCCTTCCTTTCACTGTCTGTATCAGGAGATTGCTTCTTTCTCTCACTCCATCTCAGTGATCTCTAATTTATTTATTTTTTTTTCCCAGCCTCATCCTTACCTCTGCTCTGCTTTCTTCCCTTTTCTCCACTCACGCTCGCTTTCTTTCTTCCTCGATGTTACAGATGATCCCCTGCTATTCAGGCTATTCTCCAGAGGATATCCTAATCCCCCGTTTTCTACCTCAGTCCACAAACCGTTTCAAACGAGCTGTGAGGAGACCATGACAGAACAGGTTTACAAACCGCCTGTAGGATTTAGAAGTTATTTATGCCTCTCTGCATGTTTCTTTCTTGTTCCAGTAAGGGAGCTCTTTGAATCAGCATTATGGCAGTTTTTGTAGGGTATGATTTGTCTGTTGGACCAAATTGCCTTCATAAATGTTACATGAATGCATTTGGCCTTAGCTAATTGGGATTTGGTGCAGTGAAGATGTGTGTACGGCCTTGGGCTGTCAACAGTCAGCACACAAATGATGCCCCATTTGGTATTCTGTGTCCAAGGCCAGACGCTGAACAGGAACAAAAGGCTTGTTGAACACCTTGTTGGAACAAAGAGCTTTTCTAAAAGGTCTGGTGTGTTTGGAACGTGCCAGCCAGGATATTGCTCAGCTAAGTGGACATCACATTCATTGCTGTCTGGTTTAGCTGTGACCATTTATCTATTTCTCAGGATTTATAGAAAGTCTATAAATCCTAGCCTGGAGGCGTTTGGCCACTTCCTGCAAACTGCTGCTGTGTAAACCGACACAAGAGAGAGAAGCTCTTCCTTTAAACCCGTCAAGCAGCAGGAAATAGGTTGGCAGTCAGTTGAAAGCTTCAGATGTTTGGAATGATAAGATTCAACTGACAGGCAGATCAGCCTGTTAGTTCTCTCTTCCATTTTAATGTGTCTATGGATGTACTGTACGAAGAGGGGAAATAGATTTTTCAAAATGACTGGAAAGATCTGGTTTTTGGTTGATGCTAGTCTGAATCTGGATGATAAGATAACAACACTCCAGTAAGGGGAATATCTTTCTGTATCTACAGGCTCTTAGTCCTTATTTTTCATTCCACTTTTTTTTTTTTTTTACTACAATTAACATTTGTTGAACCACACTCCAGTAGTTATCATGGTATTCAGAGTTTTGCAGCCTTAGGCAAAAGGTATTTTGAGTGATTTAGGATAAGAAAAAAGTGAGGAAGTGAGGAAAAACTAAATGAATGTTTATAGCAGGGGTCCCTTGATTGCAGAGAGATGCTGGAAAGGAGACAGGCTCATTATCAGTCTAAACCTCAGCGCCACCCAGGAGGCTCGGATCATCACAGCTTTGTCGTGCTCTTACCACAGTTTATGAATTTGCATTTGCCAGCCTGTTCCTCCATTACTGTCTCGCCTCAGGTAACCCAAAACCCACAACACAACACACACATACGCCTTTGGTTAAATTAAGAGTCCACTCTGTTTGACCTGCTCAGCCTTCTCGTGTTTTCAGTGTTGGGGCAATGCATATATTAATAAATGGATGGCCATACATCAGGGGGTTGATGTCAGTTCTCTGACCCACTGACTTACAGCCGCAAGGATTGACTATGAGAAAAAAGCATTTTATAATACAGGAGCATTTGTCTCATGCTTAATGATCAACATCCTGTAAATCTTGTCTGGGTGGGCTTTCTTGGTGCCAGGGCTGGTTGGCAGAGTATGACATCATCTCCGCAAGTCTGTGCACCATATGAATGTGTGTGTGTTCACTGGCTGATGTCATGACCGCTTAATCACCGCTGATGCTTAACGGCGGCTGCGGTTGACCTGGAACCATGACTACTGAGGCCAATACAGAGATGCAGATCTGTTTTAATCCAGCCCAAATTTGGCAAAGTGCTATTTTGCAGTAAATGTCAGCTCTGTGGAGGTAGATCACAGGCCTGATTCTCTTGCCTGAACTGAATAAATTCTGTATTTCTGCTACAGAAAATAGATTTATATTGTTCTCCCACACCCACAGCTTTGGGGCAAAGGACCATTTGGCCACATGAAGGGCATCCCATCAATAAAACAGTGTGTACTGATTCTAGCTCTTGGGAGGTTTCTTATTGATCATCTTTTGACTCAAAAACATTGCCTCATGTGATAGACCAACACACATCCAGTCTAATCAACCATAACCATCGGCTGAAATGGCATTTCTGGTTCAGCAAGTAACTCCAGCACACAAAGCATGGCTTCATCTGCCTTTCCCCATTTCACAAATACCTGTACTCACTGAGGCCAGGAAAAATTCATACTGTCTCCAACAGCAAGCGAGTCTGACTCATTGTGCTGCAGCGTTATTGGTGTACAGAGTTGAGGTTGGCTGGAGCCCAGGATTCCCGTCTCCATTCACTGAGGGCTCTGCTGGACTGCTAATCAGCAGTAGGAAGTAGACTCACTGTGTGTGTGTGTGTGTGTGTGTGTGTGTTTGGGGGGGATAAAGCAGTCTGATATCAGACCTGGTGATCTGATCCCTATATGAATGGCCAGAGCAACCTTATCTTGTCTGCTGAGAAAAAAAAAAGGGAATCAGAGAAAGGAAATGTCAAGAATAGTAAATGTGGGCAACCTGGTAATTAGCCACAGAAAGGGGCTACCTAAAGAGCTGTAGAGCTGGCCTGAAGAACAGAGACAAATTTGAACAAACAAGCTAATGGGTGCGCCGGCTAATGATTCTCTGGGGCAGAGGAATTTCTCTTGTTAATTTGACAAAGCCTGAAAGGATGGCTGGAGCGATTATTGACAGCAGGCTAAGCCGAAGCTTTGAAGCAGCAGGCAAACACAGCTTCTCCAATCTTTCTGTTCTCTAGTTGTTGACCTCCTCTCCTCCTTCCTCCCTGACACCCCCCTCCCCCCCCCCNCCCCCCCCCCATAGGTAAAGACCAAATCTCGATGTCCTTTCTTGATCAAAAGCACCAGGAGAGGAGACCTTTTATTTCTAATCGCCCTCAATTTTACATCAGTCTTACTTTGACTTATTTAAATATATTGCAATCACTATCTGTCCCTAAGGTCTGTTCAGAGGGAGACAGTGATGGAACTGAAAGGCTATCTGGAAGTTCCAACCCTGACTGCTCCCTATTATTACTCCATTTTGATATATCACACTGAAGGCAGCAGCAATGGGCATGAGACTAATGACTGGGTGCACTGTCAGGGTGACCAATGCCTACATTAGAATTGTCTTCTAGCCATTGATTACTGCCATTCATGGATGAAAGCGATTGTAGAGTAGCAAGTGGCAAAGCCAGTGTTGGGTTCCTGAGCATTTTAAAAGAAGCTCATGTTATTTTGGACACACTGCGGAAAAAGCAGAGGTAAGCATGCTGTGGCCAAGGAGGAAGGTAAAGGTTACGTGATATATCAAACTAGTTCATTATTGTAGTGATGTTTTTTACTGAGTGTTTTTCTTCTGAATTCACTGGAGTTCATAAAAGGGCCACTGTGTTAGAAGAGAGAGTTGGTGTGCTTGGTGTGAAATGAATGTACTTTTATCTGGCAAGTCTCACACCCACTCTGTCTGCCTTTATGTTGTAGTAGGCACTCTGCAGCCAAAGCCGCAGCCTTTGAAACAAGACTGGTTGGATGGGGGCTGAGAGGGCTTACTGGTAAATTGGCAGCTCAGGGAATACAGGGTACTCTCGCCCCGACATTCGCCCACTCACGTGCTTTCATTCCCCTTTTTACCCTTGACCACTGACTGACTGCACTCTTTCTCTCTGGCCAGCATAAATCTGCCTTTCTGAGATGGCATCTGTCCATTGTCTACCCTCTCTCTCTCTCTCTCTCTCTCTCTCTCTCTCTCTCTCTCTGTCTCTCTTATCTCTCTCAGCTTCCTACAGTATTGAGTCAGAGCATCGCTCACAGAGGCAAACTGTCTTTGTGCTCTTAAGTATATCTTTCCTTATCTGTGTGTCACTTGGTTATGATTAATAACAGTCTTATTCATCTGGCTAATTACAGCCATCAACAAAGGCAAAAAAACACAAATGTGCACGTGTGTTCAGTCACTACTGTACCCGCACAAACACAGGCACATACACACTCACACTCCTGCATGAATGCACTGTAGGCATACTAACCAAATCTGTTTGAAGTGCGGGACCCTAAAAGAAGAGAGGGCTCCTGTATACATTAAGTATTCATGTGACGTGTGGTGGAGTGCATATATGTGTGTGTATGTGCATGCGTGTGCGCGCATGTGTGTGCGTGCGTATGTGTGGGTAGAGAGAAAAAGAGCTCTTGCAAATTGCGCCGTGAGCAGCCAGCAATCGAGCGCTGACACCTCGTCTGGCTGTTGGAGGGGAAAAGGGGTTGGGCTGAGGATAGAACTAGAGAGAAGGAAGGAGGGAGAGAGGAGGGAGTGTATGTGAGAGAGAGAGAGAGAGAAAGACAGAGAGGGAGAAAGAGAGAGAAGGAGAGACACGACAGAACAGCTGCCAGCATTTCTCTGATAGCAGGAGGACAGAGAGGCGAAACAGGAGTAGGAATTCTCCTTATTTTCAGCCACCCAAGGAAAGCTTCTAGCCAAGCAGACATGCTGGAGCTCTGCCCATCCTCCTGTCTGTAGCAGCAGAGACTCTGGGAAGGACCTGGGCGTCAGGACCTGCAGCCACTGACAGCAGACACACCTCAGTGGATTAATTTAATGCAGCCTTTGGAATTAATGCAGACCTGGATGTGACAGAGAGGAGAGAAAAGGAAACAGAGCTGGAGAGCGAGCTATTGGGTTGTTGCATCCCTGAACTGCAGATGAACTTTTGTCGGTGATGAGGCATGGGAAGAGTGATGGGTTCTGAACAGAGGAGGCACTCCTTCTGACCTCTTCCTCACCTATCCACTCCAAGAAGCTGCCTGGACGACCTGCACAGTGAAACTACTGCCACTCCTGCCGGGTAGTCATCCTC
>VXCM01000537.1:392483-485925 GCA_014773175.1 Lucifuga dentata
TCCTCCTCCTCCTCCTCCTCCTCCTCCTCTTCTCTCGGCCACCCCGGCTCCTTACAAATCACTGTGAAATCAAGTGGAACCTCGATGATTGCGATCAGAGCAAAGACCCCCGTGCCCCAACTATTGAGCAGCCCCACTTCTCTGTTCTCAGCGTAACAAATCTACAAGTAATGGAGAACACTGACCACACAGACATGGACCCCAAAGTTGAAATCTATCAGTCGTGTGTTTTTTGACTATGACCATAAACTAGATAATGGATTGGAAAGAGCTGTAAGTACTTTTTTTTCTGGTGCATGTTGAAATAGAGCTTTGGTTCAATTTTGTTTCCCACAACACATCACATACAGTGATGTGTTGTGTGACAATGTGATTATTTCATACAAAGTAACATAGACTGAAATCAGACCCAGTGAATGCTTCTACTTCAGTAGATGCACGGTTTCTCTTTTGATTATTTAGACCACGCTGTACAGTTAAACATCTTCATTAGCATGAAGATGGGGACTGAACAGGTGGACAAGCTGTTGTAGGCGAGGAAATCTGAGCCTCTGCTGCCCATTTTCCATTGACTGATCATAGAGAGAATGGGAGAGTTTGTGTGTGTTTGTACGTGGGGAGAGAGAGAGAGAGAGAGAGAGAGAGAGAGAGCATAAAAAGTAACATGCAATTGGTTTCCCTATTATCGTATGTGTGGCTGTAGTGGCAAGACAGCATTATCATTATTTTCACTCTGATTGGTTACCTTCCATTCACAAACGTGTGTGCATCTATCCTAGTGTGCAACCTGAATTCACTCTCAAGGTTACAAATCCACCTTTGGGTTGTGTGCACTCCTTACTGGTCAAGATCATTATAAATCAGTACGGTGCCCTTACTTGCCTTTTTTGTGGCGCTGTCCTGTGGTGACTCCTGATTCCTGATTTATCTCTTGTCTGAAAAAGGAAGGAGAGAGAGAGAGAGAGAGAGAGAGAGAGAGAGAGAGAGAGAGAAAGAGAGAGAGAAAACATTCATCTTGAAATAATATGCTTCAGATACCCCTCATCCATGCACATACACATTCACAAGCCTATGCGCACACACTCTCGCACAACCACGTGTATGCTCTCATATAGTTTCTCTTTCTTTCTCTCCATCTGACATTCATCTATTCCATCTCATTTTTTTCCACATGCACGATCCGTCTCACATGCTATCACACATAGGCAGCTCCCTGGGGAGAACCCTCTCCTCTAGCTTCCTCGGATGCAATAATTATTCCATCAGTTGGCAGTGTGTTCGCTGATTGTGCTCTTGGGCTGTCGCTGCAGGGGGTGTGCAGCGGAGAAGGGAGTGTTGTGGAAAGGAAGGGCAGTTGTCAATCCAGGACGCATGGAGGGGGGGGTTGTGTTTTGGCAGCAGCCCACCTTGTCCTGTCCGAAGGGGCCCAGAGCACGACTAATGAGCTCAGGCTGGCCTCTAAGGAAACTGGTACTCACCGAGACACGCAGGGATCTACTCTTTTTTTTTTTTTTTTTTTTTNTTTTTTTTTTTTTTTTTTTGCTCTTGCTCTCCTGCTCTCTCATTCTCTTTTACTTCTTCTACTACTTCTTTATTCTGCAATTTTTTTCAGCTGTTAATCTCTCACCACAATTTCCCTTCATTTTCTTTTTTTTTGTTTTTGGGATCAAATTTTTATTGAATTTTCTGAACACACCCTAACATCGTATACAGCACAACCGATATTCACAACCAATTCACACATGAACATATCAAAAACATTCAAATATATAAATGAATTATTTTTTTTAAAATAATAAATAAATAGAGAAGACATTACAAATTCAGGCTTACAGAAGGTTTGATAGTGCATCGGCAGCTATGCGCCATGTCATCAGATTGTACTCTTTAGCAACCAATTTCCTTTCACTTTCTGTGCCGCTGCTTCCTTCTTGTCCCCTCCTGTATTTTCCTGGATTCAGAATGCTCGAGTGAAAACTGTTTGCCTTTATCTGAATTTCCTTGCGGTATTACGTTCCTCTCTGACCTTGACTTTCCAGATGAGATACACTATTAGCCGATCCACCGCGATGCCATACCTGGAACCACTCTAGGCTTGGCCAGATTCCCTGCGGGCTGGGCAGAGATATTGCTGCTGTCCTCTGAGCAGCAGGAGTCTAGACAGAAAGGAATACATGTGCCTGACTCAGTTGGCCCTGTGACGAATCTGTGTCTCCTCAGCACTGACTCTGTGAGACAAGAGAGCAGGATGACAGTGGATTTTAATTACAGGACTGTCAAAAATTGGCTTCAGTTACTGCAGTGAGCTGTTAGGTGCCAGCACAGCGGAAATGCTCAGACAGCCATTTGTCTGTCTTGTGACACTTAAGCAGGGGATAAAGGTGAGGTCTGTAAATGATCAAAACTCCTAACACCATACAGCATGTTTCAGCTACTTTGACTTAAATCATAGGTGAACATAATCCATCATAAACACTCAGCTTCTGTATTGAAGATGGACATAACCTGGAGAGCATTGTTATAGCAATGCTTGCCTGCCATTTCCATGACAGTTGTTTTGAGTTTGAGCAAGATGAATGCCCACATTTAGTGTGGCTTCTTGCCATGACAGCATATATTTAGTCCCTGACAGGAGAAGAATCTTATCTAGTAATAATTTATCTTTGACTCTTAGACTCCTGCAAGTTTTGATTTGTCCAGTTTCAGATAGATCTGCCAGTTCTGTGTAAATAGAAATATAAGAGAACTCTACTGGCAGTAGGTGAACTGGAGGCTGAACCTTTAGTTCTTGTTACTTGAGATTGGGTTGGGAGCTGAAAAGAAAGCCATTTTAAAGTGGGGAATAGTGCGGCCCTCCTGCTGGCTTTGTTTACTTTGGCAAACTAAAAGGAGCTTGTTGACCTTTATGTTACAGTTTCACTGTGTGATTTCTAAAGGTTTTGCAGCACACCCTATAAAATGTCAAGCTACACTTTTAAAATCAATGAGCTCTTGGTTGGGCACCTCACTGGAAGAAAGTCTCTTAAACAAAAAGAATTTGTTTACATATGGCTGACTGAGTTCTGCATTAGCCTTGGTGTTTTTTTCCCCCAAGTCTAGTTTCAAACTCCAGCTTTTATTTCATGTCTTCCAGGGCAGCTCAGAAACTGAACTTGTCCTCCAAACGGAAGAAGCACCAGCCTTCATTGCTGCACCCCCAGGAGCCCTCCATCTACCCCACCAACTTCAGTGGAATCCTGCAGGTCTCACCGCCTCCGGCCCCGCCATGCCTGCTCAGAGCCGTGTCCAAAGTCAAAGAGAATCCAGGAATGGGAAAGGTGAGAATGGAATCATGTCAACATGTACACAAAATTCAAGGTTGCAGGTATGCTTGAAATGTTTGTGTAACTATACAAACTCTGTATGTGTAACCCCCTTCCGGCACACACACACACACACACACACACACACACACACATACACACACAAAGAGCCCTATTTGAAGTAGAGAATGCAGAGATTGGCGACACACCACTCCACAGTCTGGTCCATTCCATGCAGATGCAGTCAGATAAGTCTGTCGGAATGTCATGAATTCACCCAGTTTGTTGAGACAGCATTCCTCTTTCAGAATACAACAGACAATAAAAACTATTATTCCTAAAACTGTGGTTATGTTTTGTGCAGGATTTCTAGTTTTATTTTAAGTTACAGTGTGATGATGACAGTCAGGTTGGCAGCAATAGGATAGTCATTAAATAAAGCTGTATAAACACATAGCTCTTCCTTTGTGGTTTATTGAGTATTGTTTGTCTGGGCCAACATCCTGTATTCCTAAAGCAAAAGCCCCCGAACAAGATTAGATCCCACCTGGATAGGAAGTCCGCACTTCTGTTGCCAGGTATCCAGACAGTTGAGAATTTGCAGTATATTGTAAATCTCCCACTGACAGCATGACTTCATAAAAACCTGTGTTATTAACAAGCTTCCTCAAGCCCACGCCTGAGGTATGTGATACATGTGTGCAGCTAATGTGGCTGGGAAATGATGATCTGTCATATTTTTTCACGTCTATCAGGCCAGGTTTTCAGGTTTCTTTTTATAAACCCAACACTTTGTGGTATCACAGTACCTGTGCATATTTGCCCCGTTTGAATTCAACCAAAAATTTTGAATGAATGTCTTGTTCCCATTTACAGTATGTGGGTCACTTCCATGTTTGACCTAGACGTGACTCTTGAAGGCAGAAAGTGCATATGGGAAAGCCCAGCCACACTAATGGATTTTGGAGGCGATTGAGGGACGGGGCCATTAGCACGATAGTCTGAGGTGTGAAAATACTGTAGCCAGTCCTCTGTGGCATTTGGTACCCAGACTCTGCCAACATAAATATAACTAAGACATTATCTAGCCTGGTAGCCGCTGTCTGGTAGACAGAGACTCAGCAGTCATATGCGTAAGCCCAGTTTAAATGTCATAGCGAATGTAATTTACTCCACATATGTACATGTCAGTCACGATAACAGCCCCCTATGGAGCACAAAGAGAGTTTGCACTTGGCCTGAGGAATCCAAAAAAGAATTCACTCACTGAAAGAATAGGATTACCACTGACAATGTTTCAGAGAGCTGGAGCCTGGATCAGTAGCAATATTTATATACTAGTCAGGGAAAGAATGGGGCTTTTGTGTAGGTGTGAAAGACAGCAGAGAGTCCCAAGCTGAATGAAACAGTCCTCTGTCAAATGGGGGGGGANGGGGGGGGAAGTTAGCTGGAGTTTAAGGTTTTTATTTCAATGCCTCGTAGGCATTATGGGTACTTTTTCAAGCATGAAGGCTGTGAAATGGGTTCAGGATTGGGTTTCCTATCGGATGTAAGATGTAGAGGCTGTTCAGGTTGTCATTCAGTGGATGTAATGCTAGGTGTAACACTAAACACTCAGAACTTGACAGAGACTCCGAGACTACTATACATATCCCACGAGCCATTTATGTCTCCTGTCAGTCACAGAGAACTTTCCACAGTGCCTTTGGAGAAATATTAGAACTGCATTTATGACCATCAGTTGTAAAGCAATATAGAGTTGTCAGACTTTCAAAAGAAGGTGATTGTATACGGTGGTGTTATATAGCCTGACATACACGTGCACAACCACAGCCACACGATTCACATACAATAGTTCTGTGCACCATGATAGATGCAAATAATGGGGAAAATGCTCTACTATTGTTTGTTAGCATTACCAACATACACAATTTGTAGAATGACTTTACTTCTCATAAACACAGCCATAACATTAGACATAAACAGTCATCAGCGCAGAGCAGAATCAACACCTTCAGAAATACACCATCATCCTTTTTAGTGTAATATATGGTCACGATGCATCATACCTTGACCTGTGGAATGTGCTAAGACTTTTAGCTCACCGAATGTCAAACCCCAGAATACAGCTGGGTGTGTGTTGACCCTCTGAGTGTAACACTGCTATTTTCCAAGCATAGGAAGTAAAGGGGGGGGGGGGNTGTGGTGGGGGATGGGGTGGTATTTGTTCCTGGGCTCAGCTGCTGGTGAGCTGCTCCTGGTCCAGAAAACAACTGTCCCCCAGCATGGCATTGCACACACATTAATTCCCCAAATTTTTCTGTTTTGACTTTAAATACCCACCTCACTGCTTTCCACTAACAGCATTACTGCGATATGTTGACCTACCAGGTTCACCAGTCAATATGGAACTGAATGTTTCCATGGCAACATTCAGTGTCCATCAACTCTGACATAGAGGACGTGATGCTCATGCACAATGCTGAGAGAAAAGAGGGTAGTCTGCACAATTTTATAAGCTCCCAAAAAAGCTTTGCATTCAGTTTGTGGACTACCCACTTTTTTTTTTTTTTTTTTTTGTAATGCACTGATTTTGCCCTATACTACCTGCACACTATTTGTGCTTCTACCATGCACACTACTGAGCCATACTCTAGGTTTGGATCCTCACCTACAGTATACTCAGAATGGCTGCCATGAATTTCTCAAAAAAATTTAAGTCCCTGTAAGATTTTTCATTCCGTGAACCTGAGGAAAGAATTCCCACATCTCCTGTCTCTGCACAAATTTATGTTGTAATTCACTTTCAAATTCACTCTTTTTTTTTTTTTTTTTTNTTTTTTTTTTTTTTTTGTTTCCTTCTGTGGTTTAGGTAAAAGTGATGATGCGTATCTGTCCATCCCTGGAGGCTGCAGACTCCTCAGAATCTCAGTCTTTCTTGAAAGTGGATAGCAGGAAGAAGCAACTGACCCTCTATGACCCCGCATCCAGCCCACACTCACATTCAGCACACAGGAGATCTGCCACTGTGGCCGTCCCAAAGATTTTTGCCTTTGATGCTGTGTTTACCCAGGATGCCTCACAGGTAAGGGCTAGTGGTGCATTATATGAGATGTGTATCTGTGTGTGGAGGGGGGGTTTTAAGGTGTTGTGAGAGGTTGGATTTTCAAGGGCAAAAGGACATTTTGCTGGCAGGGTATGGTCAGGGGCTTAGAGAAAACATGCCTGTCTTGGAACGGGGAGCATTCTTACCAATGTGGGCCTAACAGCTGGGCCTTTTAAGCTCTCCGGGGGAATGATTTGAATCCACTCCAGTAATATCTACCCTCTCCTTTCATAGAACAGCTATATCTAACCTCAGCTTTCTATAGTTCACAATAAACACGTCCACTGAGATCAAACCCAGGGGGGATTTTTGACAGCATGTTTACTATATGTTGATAAGAACAAGCAGGCTTTACTGTATCAGTAAATGTAGTGTAATAATTTGATCGATGTCACTCATTGCACAATTTCTTCAAAAATTTGAGTCCAAGTATTTCATGCATTTCCCTGGGTTGTAGTAGACTTAAAAGTCAAGAAACTAGCAGAGAATTTCATCATGTTCATTGCTGGGCTGGGAAAGCATTTCTGTAATGGGGAGAGCCTTAAATCTTCATCATATCTCTACTTTGTGCTAAGAAAGCTGCTGATAGCTAAAAACTGCAGTAGGACTGAGGCCAAGCTGCTAGATTGTGCCGCTGGGATGGCACTGCTGGTGGTTAACTGCAACAACTTGCTGTTCTGCTGCTAGAGGCCTTGTTTGCTGTGTGATGTATGGGAATGGGCCTCCGCTACAGAAGCCTTCTCCCCAGAGGACCCATGCTGAAACAGATTGCAAAAATGAACTTTGCATTGCAACACACACATAAGCACATGAACTCACACAGTTACTGTATAAGTGATGAAAAATCATAAAATCTATAGTATGAATGGGTGTAACCAATGCCAAATACTGTAACCAATAGCCAAATCAGTATTTTTATAGATTAGCCTTGTGGATTTAATGTTCTTAATGTGCCTGTTTGCAGTGAGGGGGTTGTTTTTCTGTTTTTACAGGCTGAGGTGTGTTCAGGAACAGTGGCTGAGGTCATCCAGTCTGTGGTGAACGGTGCGGATGGCTGCATCTTCTGCTTCGGCCATGTCAAGCTTGGTAAGCTCCACCATTGGCAAGAGATTAGACAAGAGCCTTTGTTAACAAAAGAAAACTCTCATTGCTCTTTGTTAGCCATACTCGATGTCCACAATTGGCTTAGTGGTGCACTGGGGTAAGTCAAAGAATGGGAGGTTGGAGGGAAGGAATAGGTAGTGAGTTTGTGGTGTGGGTAGGCAAAGTGCTGCATCAAGGCTTCAGGGCTAAGGCTGTAATTAAAATCTAAGTAATTGGCCTGTCTGTGCTTTTACGCTGAAGGACTGGCTCTCTTCACGCTGCTGTTTTCACAAGCTATAATTCTCCACAGAATGACTGTGTGGAAATGGTCCTTAAATTACATTTTGAATTTTATTTGGCTTGTATTGTATATTACCTCCAACTCCTCCCTGTCCCCCAACCAGCATTATCAATTTTTTTCAGTTGTTGTTTGGCCTGTAACCTCACAAAATATCCTGTAATGTCGGTTCATCTGCATATTTATTTTGGACTGCTTTATGAAAGAATTTGTTTTAGTTTGAACCTCTATGTAGACACCAGGCAGTATTTCTATTTGCATCCCTTTCTTCCTTTTACACCCTTCTCCNCCCCCCCCCCCCAGGCAAGACATACACCATGATTGGCGAAGACAGCTCCACACAGAGCCTAGGCATTGTGCCCTGTGCCATTTCCTGGCTCTTCAAGCTTATCAATGAGCGAAAGGAAAAGACAGGAACCCGCTTCTCTGTCCGTGTGTCTGCGGTGGAAATCTTTGGGAAAGNGAAAGGAAAAGACAGGAACCCGCTTCTCTGTCCGTGTGTCTGCGGTGGAAATCTTTGGGAAAGATGAGGAGCTGAAGGATTTGCTGTCTGAGGTTTCCACAGGCAGCCTGCAGGAAGGCCAATCCCCGGGCATCTACCTGAGAGAGGATCCCATCTGTGGCACTCAGGTGAGGAGGAGGCCAGTCGTTCAGGCTTTCTGTGTCTACTGATCTCCTCATTCTCTCTGTGGTATATATTAGTGTGTCTGAGTATTGATCTTTTTCTCTTTATAATCTACCTTTTCCTATCCCAAAGATGTTTGCCTTTTATCTCCCAGGTCTTTCTCTTGTGCCCCTCCTACAGTAGCCGATTTACTCTTTCCTACCTGTCTCTAAAATATTTGCTTTATATTTCCATCAAACCCATCTGATGGCTTTTTTTCTTACCTTTCTATTGACTCTTCTGTCGGCTTCCATCAGCATCCATTACCCTTGTGTTAGCACTATCCCTCTGCAAGCCAATAGAAATGATATTGGGGGATGGTGGAAGACTGTAGGTTTGAAGGCACTGACAGCTGTTGCTGTCAGATGTTGGTTTTTGGGGATCTGTATGGACTCGGACTTCAAAGACTTTGCAGTTCTGTGAACCTCCTCACTGCTCTTCCTCTCAGCAACCACATGTGGGCCCCCTTCACGATGCCCTCCGCTTCTCTCGCTCTTCTTCCTCTTCTTTCTCCCCTCATCTCATACCACCATCATTATGTCCATGGTGAGGCAAGTGCCCCTGCCTTCTGCTCCTCCATTACCCCTCCTAATCCTCCTCCCTCTGTGTGCATATCTCCTGCTTTAATTGCCCCCGAGACCCAATCTAATGGGCAAGAAATGTGTACTGGGGTCCAATTAATTGGCTCCCCTCTATTTCCTCTCTCCTCTTTTTTCCCCAGCATCCTTCTCACATCCATTCTCCTTTTCCTCACCTTAACCTTGCTCTCTGTCTCTTCCTGCCCCCGCAGCTCCAGAATCAGAGCGAGCTGCGTGCCCCAACGGCTGAGAAAGCCGCTTTCTTCCTGGATGCAGCCATCGCTGCACGCAGCACCAGCAGGCCCAATGCAGATGAAGGAGAGCGACGCAACTCCCACATGCTGTTCACATTGCATATTTACCAGTACCGTATGGAGAAGAGCGGCAAAGGAGGAAGTTAGTGCCATTACATTACTACATAACCCTGTAGCAACATTCTTACATGTCTTTACCACAGAGTTATAGGTAAAATTGTCAATAATCCATTTGATCACTGCAAAATCAATATTTCTTAACAGTACTTTAACTCATTCTGATATTGCTGTATCTGCCTGCAACCAGCCAGTTCTTGAACTCCACAGATAAGTACTACAAGATCAGATAATTATAAATATAATCAAATTAATCACATTGTTGTAGTTTAATAAATTAATTTGTCATTGTACTTTAGTCAATTGTATAATTTATTTAGTCACTTCTCTCCTAATTCTTGATATGAACAAGAGAGCTACCTGTCACATCAAGTAATCATAGGTGGTTATATCTACAGCTATAGATGTGTGAAAATTGCAAATGTGATTGGAAGAGAAGTATCCACTTGACATGTTTATGGATGAATTGTTTCTGGCCTCTGTAAGACAGAAACTTGTTTGTATTCATGTGTTGTACTATGACCATGAGCAAATGAAAATTTGAAGCTCTCAATTTCTCTGTCTTGCTCACAAGAGATTAATGTTTTCCTGCTGCTGTCTAGCCTAAAACTCTAGTTTTCTATTACAATCAGGGGAAATTACTCCAGTCACCCATATAGCAATGCACAGTATGAGATGGATGAACTTTCTTACCCTCCTCCTCAGGAAAATCATTCTGATTTTTACCATGACAGCACACTCTCCTTCACTCTGTTTCACATCATTAGAAAGAAGACGGTAAAGCTACCTCTGATTGTCACTGTGTCATTTTCTTTTTATGTAATGGTGTGCCCTTGTTAGCATGAGTTATACATCTGGTGGGAGTTAACAGTCTGGCTGCATTTTGAATCACTTCAGGCTGTGAATCACACTCATGAATAAATCAGACAGCTCTGACAGTTACCTGTCTAGCCTGGGCTCAGCTACTGTACTCCTGTCATCATAGCAATGTGTATGAGGTACTGACTTTAGAGAGGGAGTGTCTGTTCTAACCTCACCTGATTCTTCCTCTGTTGTTGGTGCAGTGTCAGGAGGACGGAGCAGGCTGCACCTCATCGACCTGGGCAGCTGTGAAAAGGTCCTGAGTAAAAGCAGAGATGGAGGGGGAGGCTTGTGTCTGTCTCTGAACGCGCTAGGAAATGTTATCATGGCTTTAGCAAACGGTGCAAAACATGTACCTTACAGGTAAGAAAACCCGCCATTCCATCTACAATGTTTTAGCTTCTGTCAAGTTGCATCAATGTTTAATTAAATTGTTTCAGGCAAGTTGCTGCATGTATATTTAGGCTTGCAAGTTTGCTCTGTCACTATTTACCTCATATTGCTTTAACTGGCTTTTCACTGTGTTGTTGTTAGTTGTAGTTGTGGATCGTCAGTTTGAGACTTGTTAATGATGCAAACATACCATGTAGGGACAGCAAACTGACTATGCTGTTGAGGGAGTCCCTTGGGAACATCAACTGCAGAACCACCATGATTGCCCACATCTCTGATTCTCCCAGCAACTACACTGACTCACTCACCACTATCCAGCTGGCCTCCCGAATCCACCGCATGAGGAAGAAGAAATCTAAGGTACACTAATAAACTAATAAATTTGGATATGCTGGTATACTTTTAGACATGGATTTGGGAGCAATATATTACAGTCTAGTTATGGTAATGATACATTTTTTTTAACTAAACTAAATTATAGTGTTACTCAGTGGTTTCTGCAATCATTTTGTTGCTTCTGATGTTTGAAATTGTATGCAAATGATGAAGGCAGAGTGACTGTTATTTAATGTTATTTTTTGTGTTGCTATAATTGCAATTAAATTGCTACGATGAATATGCAACTAAAACTACAATAAATTCATCATATTTTGTGCCATGAATGAAGCTTTGAATTTTTTTCTTGCTCCTGTAATGTTGGAGCCATTAAGTAAATGAATATATGAATGCATGTGCAAATTAAAGATTATGGGTGCGGTAACTCAGAGCTAGTTTTTTCTCATCTCTTCAACACATAATCATGTAATCAATACTGCTACCTAAGGATGTGTGTAATGTATTCACTTGGATTAGGGAAATATATTCTGCTGATTACATGGTATGACAGCATGTATTTATTTTGTATTGGTTCCTGGCATGATTATAATGCTGTCCACGCACAGCAATTCATTTGACATATTGACATTAATTTCTGTGCGGATATCAATGTGCACTTTTAACCTTTAGATATATATTGACTGTTATTTTCATAGGAATTAATATTGGCCTTACAATTGATTGCACTATGAAATCATTAAGAAGGGACTCAACAATAAATTAAAAGGGTTACAGTGGTTTTTCAAAGTGACAGTTGTTTCATGAATATTCTAATAGATACAGTAGAATATATTGAATTACTGTCATCTCTTAATGAGACCCCCTTTAAATCTCAAAAGATTCATTTCTCTTCTGTTTATATACTATGTTTTATAGTATGCATCCAGTTCATCTGGTGGGGAAAGTTCCTGCGAGGAAGGAAGGATCCGCCGACCGCCCCACCTCAGACCGTTCCACCCTCGGACAGTAGCACTGGACCCAGACCTGCCTTCCCTGCTTAGTGACCCAGACTATTCCTCCAGTAGTGAACAGTCTTGTGACACTGTCATTTATGTGGGTCCTGGGGGAACTGCAATCTCGGACAGGGAGCTTAGTGACAATGAAGGCCCCCCAGCTTTTGTTCCAATTATCCCATCTTTGAACAGGAAGAAGTCAGCTAAAGATGGCCCTCTGGATAGAGACCATTTCTTCAAATGCAACACATTTGCTGAGCTGCAAGAGAGGTTGGAATGCATAGATGGTAGTGAAGAACCTACTGCATTTGTTGGAGAGGGCAAGCGAAGTCAGGCTAGCCCCAAGATGGACAAATCTAAGGAAATCCAAGGCCCTGTTTCACCAAAGACTATAGCAAATGTTTCTTACTCCCAAGAGAGTATCTCACCCAAAGCATCTCCTAAGTCTGCTGCAACTCAGTCATCCTGCAGCCCTCAAACTAAATCTAAGCTGGAAAACGCTAAGAGACAGTGCATACCTCCAGAAAAGGCATCATCGGAGAGTGTTCAAAACATTTGCAGAACTAGTGCTGATGGTGAGAAGGGCTTGGTGTCAGAGACTCGGATTAGCACAAACAAACTGGCAAATGCTGTAGCACCCAACACTGAGCCTGTGGTGAGGGAGAAGGTCTACTTCAACAAGAAACCCTTGCCTAAGCCAGCACCACCTCCTCCTCCTCAACAGAGAGATTCTGTAAAGGAAAATGCAGGAAGTGAGGAAAGATCAAGCACCAGAATGCCCCCTGTTGGAATGAGCCACCAAGCTGTGAAACGGAAGGATCTATGTACTTCCCCTATGCTCAGAGCTCCGGTGGAAGTATGCCAGGTGCGCTCTACTTTGAGAGAAAGGTGTATGGATCGGGACATTCTTAGAGCCACTGTCACTTTGCAGCAACCTGTGGAGCTGAATGGTGAGGATGAGCTGGTCTTCACTGTGGTGGAGGAGCTATCTATAGGTAGTATTGTAGATCCAGGCCGGCCATCTAGTATCATCAGCTTTAACAGCGACTGCTCCCTTCAGGCCCTGGCCTCTGGGTCCCGACCTGTCAGCATCATCAGTAGCATCAATGATGAATTTGATGCCTACACATCTGCCATGGGAGGATCAGAAGTGAACATTGCAGTGGTCACACCACTGCAGGAGGGTGCAATAGGGTGTATAGGCAGCAGGGGTTCATCTGTCAGCTCGTGGCTTAGTGAGGTCAGTGTTTGCACCTTGGAGAGTGAAGGAGCCCATTCTACAGATGTCTTCCTTCCACAGGCCAAACACATGGGCCCAGAGACCACCTTTTACTTTGATTCCTTGGATATGTTCCATTGTGTATCCTCTCCTAGAGACACCAAGAACTCCTTAAATGACAGTGGGTTTAGTTTTTCTGAACTAGACAGTGACAGTGCCACCTCAAGTAAACTATCCTTGACAAAGTGCCCCCCATCTCCAGAATTAGCCAAAGGGTCCCTCAGAGTCACGCCTAAAATAACTAAAGCTCACTCTCTAAGCTCCTCCCCACTTCCACAGTCCCCCTCCATAGTTCACTCCAGCCTTCCCAGGAAGATTAAACCTACCTCATCTATCTCTCATAGTAGTAGCAGCAGTAGAGAGCCACCCAGACAGGAGGCTAAGCAAGAGGACCCTTGGCAGCACATGAACAGTCGCTCCGAACTTCCATTTTCTGACTCCAGCAACACCAGCAAGCTTCTCAAAAATAACCCCAGTGGCATTCCTGCTAGCAAAATATCCATCAACAGCAACAGTGTACCTCGCCCGCCCAAGGTGCAGGGGTCCAATACATCCCAAAGGGTGGTTGATGGCTGTGAGAAGGCAGCCAATAAGAAATCTGACCCACCCAGCAAAATGCCTCTGCTGAGACGAGGTGCCACCACCCTGGGAACAGTGCCCGTTATCCATTCTTCCACAGAGTCCAAGGGAACCCAAGATATTACTGCATCTACCACTAGCCTTAAATTCTCCTCTCTGGGGAAAAACAACAAGGCTAACTCACAAAAAATGAGCAACTTCCCTAAATCTGGTGCCACCTCCCCTCCTCCCCCTCCAGTGAGAAAATCCAGTCTTGACCATAAGAACAAGAGCCTGCTCCCCCAAAGTGCCTTAAAGTCAGCATATGGGGAGACAGGAAGGGCATCTGGGTCAAGGGCAGCTGTATCAGAGGATGAGCTAGAGGTATGCCATAGAGTAGACTCAATCAGTTTCAAAACCTCCAGCCTCAAATCTGACCACACCACAGCCAAAGTTACCTCCAGCCTGAAGGCCAGAGGGCCTAAAGGAGAGGTTGCGCAGCATTATGGCAGTCAAATGTCTCTGGAGAGGTGTGAAAGCCTGTCCTTATCGGGTTCCAGAGCTGCTCTTAGTAGGGAAAATAGTGGAGCAAGTCTGGGGAGCAGCAGTTGCAAATCTAGCAGGTCCATTCAAAGATTTGGTATTCCTAATTCGTCCAGCTCCCCTATTGCTACCTGCCCATCATCCCCATCTGGAGGAAATATTGGCAAACCAGGTCAAGCAAAAGGCAATGTAAACCCCAGATCATTAGGAGCAGTAAATGGTAACAAGGCTCGGGGACTGTCAGCCAACAACTCAAAGGGCCTAAGCTCCTCCACCAAATCTTTAGCAAGTCCTATGACAAGAAATACCAATGCCAACCTACCTCCATCTGGAAGGACATCGGCCCCTCGGACGACTGCTGCTGTCAGCAGTAAACCTGGGAGAGGAACTATCATGGGCACTAAGCAGGCCATGAGAGCTGCCAATAGCCGTGTGAGTGAGCTGGCAACAGGCAACATATCAGGCAAACACATGAGAGGTTCAGGAGATTCAGACAGCGGCAATGACAGTGGGGTGAATGTGAGTGATGACAAAGCCCCCATAGCTATGCTGCCATCTCCATACAGCAAAATTACAGCACCCAGGCGACCTCAGCGCTACAGCAGTGGCCATGGCAGTGACAACAGCAGCGTGTTGAGCGGGGAGCTGCCTCCAGCTATGGGCCGCACAGCTCTTTTCTACCACAGTGGTGGCAGCAGTGGATATGAAAGCATGATCCGTGACAGCGAAGCCACAGGCAGCGCTTCCTCTGCCCACGACTCCATGAGCGAGAGTGGCATGTCATCATCAGGCAGAACAAGGAGCTCCAAGTATCCCAAAAAGAGATCAAATGGTGAGGAACCGATCAGTGTGTTGTTATTTATTTACATGTAGTCCTGCAGATATGAATAATATTCATAAAAATTTGAAAAATGCAGCATAGTAGGTAAGAATTGTAGATCAGTTACACCCACACACTAAAACATCATGGTTGTCTCCAAGGAAATTAGCCAGATATGAGTTCCAACTTTATGAATCAATTCTTATTACAATCATGCGTTGGCATTTCATCACATTTTCCCTCCTGCTGAATCAGCAACATACATTATTCATGAGTATATGGGAAAATGATAATGAATGTTTCAGCCAAGATGACTTCGAACTGTGTGATGATCAAATAATATGGAATGAACATGAGCAGTAGTGACCTGCTTCAGGTTTTTGTAGCCATGTATATATAACCTTTTGTTTCATGTGCATTAAATCAACCTTTTGAATTTATTCTTGTTGTGGATATACAGAATAGCAAGTTGTGAAACCTCATAAATATGCAATCACCACAACTCAGGAGGCCTGTTGTAAAGCCTTGCATCGCTTTATATCTTAGAGTGAGACTCATACATATTTACTCCTCAATACCAGCAAATATTACCACGATATATTACCATCATAACTGATGCCTGTCTGTCTGGCTGTGTAGGCTTCCAAAGAAGACGGCTTATCCCGGTGCCTATGCCAGACACCTCTTCCCTGGGGAAGAAGGTGGGCACAGCAGGTCAGTGGGTGGACTTGCCCCCTATGTCTGGACCGCTGAAGGAGCCCTTTGAGATCAAGGTGTATGAGATAGATGATGTGGAAAGGCTCCAGAGGCGGCGTCAGGAGGAATCCACAGAGGTGAGCAGCAGGTCACTCTCAACATGTTCTACATGATGGCTCATCTTGCTGAACTTATTTTTGATCCCGGGTCATGGTTTTGAGCATCCCACTTCACATTGCTGAACCTCAGCAATATTTTACATGTGTGACATGGATTCCATACATACTCAGAATGTGCCACATTGACTTATGTGGTGGGAAGGACTTAGTTCACTTCTTCATAGTTTCTTTTTAAAAAGACTAGACAGAAATAACATGTCTCAGACGTCTGACCTTCAGTCTGCTTAGTGGCAAATCCTGGAGTTAAAATGTCTGCGTCCTTATTCCCACAGCTTGTTATTTCAGCAGGGCTCCTCAGGAATGTGAAGAGTTCAGGAAGCAATTAGTGACAAGGGCTAATTAGTTTAGATATGACTAATGACTTGGCTTACAGCTGATGGTGGTGATATGGAGAGAGTGAGAGTGAAAGACAAGATGGCATGGAGAGATTGCTCAAGAAATATGCTGTGAATGCAAAGATGTCCCACACCACCTGCAATCAGCCAATCACCAGTGTTCATCACTGACCATCTGACTGCTCTTATGGCTGACTTCTCATCTATGGATCATTAACTGTTCCTACAAGTTAGATGCAGACAGACAGGGGTTTGTTAAGAGATTATATTAAATCATCTGGATGGTAGTTTGATTTACTTTCAATCAGGAAAAGATTATCTTTAATTTTTCTGCCAGCCATTACTGCCTGAATGACAAGTAACTGATAGCTTTTACTTATATATATCCTTCACTGTTTCTAAAGTAGAATGGGAATCTGTGCACATGCTGTGTCTAAATGTGTATTTTCATATTATGCTGTGTTTATATGGTTTCCTTTTAGATTATATGCTATTTGTTTAAATATTATTTTTCTATTTGGTGGTAACTTGTTTTCTCTTTATCTTCCCATAATGTCTTCAGCAACCATTTCAAGATGTTGACAAGGTGAGCTAATTTCTCTTTGTGACTGAGATTTAATTACAATGGGCATGTTCAACTTTTTTGTCATTAATGCTAAGTTTTCATTGACTGCAGTTTATTTATTTCAGTTTTGTGGTGTCATTTTTGGGGACCTGCACATAATTCTCTTACTCATCTTCTTTTGTTCTTATTATTGTTCACTCTTTTCAATACATTGTTTTTAATATTCTCTAATTTTCTGTCAGGGCCTGCTGTATTTTAACAGTAAGCTGAAGATACTGGAGAGAAGGCAACAGCAAGTGAGGGAACTGAGAGCAAAGCATGAGGCGTTGTTGGAGGAGCTGGAAGATACCAAGGCCCGGCTGATGATGGATCCCAGCAAGTGGCTTGGAGAGTGTTAGTAGCTGCCTAAGATTTTTTTTTTTTTAAAGTAGGGACAGTGTGGGTAGAACAGTGGTCTTTGATGACAAACCAGCTAACTAAATCTTTCTTTCCCTTTCAACAGTTGACGTGGACCAGAATTTGGATAAAGAGTCTCCAGATTACCTTGAGGCCTTAGCACAGGCCACAGAGGAACTGGAGTTCTGTGTCAACTTATGCAAGTCCCGTGTTATGATGGTGACGTGCTTTGACATCAGCATGCAACCATCTGGCACTCAGGAGGGGCTGCGTGAAGTTGAAGTATGAGGACAAAAGAAAATAGAGGTGGAGAACTGAGGAAGTGAGAAAACGAAGGATGATGAAATGTAGCAGCCAGCTTATACATATTACTGGAATGAAGTGACAAGAAACAAGATACAGAGATGAGACGAGAATTGGTAATTGCATGGAAACAGAGTAAATCTTAACCACTTAGCTGCAGTGCCTCATTATCCAGGATATGTTGTAATAGAAAAGAAACAAAACGTGTGCAAAAATGCTATTGCCTGCATGGCATCGCAGTGGCCATTACTTACTCAAGAGTCAATGAACAAAACCTGGAAGTGCCTTTTTTAATTTTCTTGTTTTGAGTCATTATTTTTGGTGCAGGTATCTTAAGCATACCTAAACAAACCCTGAACATATTTCTTTTAAGAAAAATATTTTATATTGCATTGTATAGTGTATTTATATGATTATGTGGTGTGTACAAATATCCTTTGTAGGAAAAAAATAAAGAGGAAAAAGAAAAAAGCAATAAGCTAATGTTATTGCGCTCCAAGACTTTGCCTTTTCTCATGATTAAAACCTCAGTCAGCATTTTATCCATGTTCATCCAGCCTCTTGCGCCTTATTTAACTCTCTAGTTCTGTAGTTTTCTAGATTTTCAAACTGTATGTGTTATCTCATCAAGGACTACATTTGCTGTTATCACTCATCCCCTGCCAGCTGGCCTGTGAAAGCTAGCAGGGTTGAGTGAATGTTTTCTCCCTCCAGTTGCCTTGATCAAAATGGGTCTCAGTGGATGCACTAAGGTAGAGCAGCAGCTATGTTGGTGGACGGAGAGCTTTATTCAAGCTGTGGTTGCCCATGTTTATCTCACTGAAAATGAGGGATTAAGCCAAAACATATCAATCAGAGGTCCACTGTGATGGAGAGTGAGTGATTGCGCCTGATTTAGCCATTCTCTGTGGTGTCTCAGTGTATGTTCAGGCAACACGAGAGAGCTGATGAATAGTATCACTGACAGCAATGCTCATCAGTGAGACCAATTTTGTGTCTAAATGGGCTTGGGTTGGGTGCTACATATACACTGTATAAACAAAGAGGCACAGATGAGATAGCACAAGTCTGCTGGCCTCCTTCGACGTACTCCTTCAAGTGCTACAAGCCTCGGCTCTATGCATTCCAATACATGTACT
The DNA here is from genome assembly GCA_014773175.1 of Lucifuga dentata. NCBI lineage: Eukaryota > Metazoa > Chordata > Actinopteri > Ophidiiformes > Bythitidae > Lucifuga > Lucifuga dentata. The sequence continues at coordinate 411,281 of VXCM01000537.1, forward strand.
GCAACTACTGTACAAACCTCAGTACTGACCTGAGGGCAGCAACACAGTTGCTCCCCTACTCTTTTCTTCATGTGGAGAGGCAAATGAATAAATTTGATCCGGTGAGTCAAAGATTTTGAGGATTGTTAGTTTTCTGTGAAATGATGCAGTGAATAAGAGTAAATGATTATGACATTGTTTAGCAAAATCAGTCATGATATCAGCTCTTTGTAGCTGCCAGAATGTGATTGTTATGACTCAAATGGCTTACACACTGAGAACAAAGGTGATAAGAAAAACAAACTGTTGCATTTTGGCATGTTTAATTTTTATATGACAAATACGAATTTTTTTTTTTTCTTTAACAAAGATGTACTCTCTCAGGCCCTCTCTGAAGATGCTGCATGAGATTTTCTAATCATTTTTAAGAATGATTTTTACTCCATTTTTACCATTCTATTTTTTACATTAACCTCTGTTTTCACTAATGTGGGGTAAGGCTCATAAACTAAATACCTATTACCAAACCAAGAATCTTTTCCAAGAAATTATTATATGTAAGCTCATATTTCATATCAAAACTCATATTTTCAAATATCTTTGGTCTTGTATAGGATTTTCAAACCCTGTGTATAAATGTACAATATGGCAGCTTGTGTTTTACTTTTACAGTACCTGTGAATAAAATGTTTCTTCTTACTGAGTGTTATTCTTACTTTGTTGCATATTCTTCCCTGAGGGCAAATGTTCAATATCCATGATACTTTTTGTTTCCACACTTTAAAGAAGGCTGAATGCAGCTTGTATACAATACCAACCAACTAAAGTGGATCCTTTTACAGTAATAAATGATTGCATCAAGATGAAAAATTGTAATTGGTTGCTGCAACGTTACATACTAGAAGTCTTATTTGAAAATCCTACAGTGTTTCAAGGTGAGAACCACTGGTGCATTGATGGTCACTGTAAATATTCTGGTGAAAAAGTCTTTTTTTAATTTCAGTGTGAAAAGACTTGATGCAGCTTTCATAAATGTAACTTAAAAAACCTCCAAAGACAACAGGCAATATATGTTATTATGAAAATTATAAAAATTACTGTCAACAGCACTTTTTAATAAATAGCACTGAAGTCCAGGACATAGTCAGCCACTGCTGGCTGCACATGCGCGGCAGTTCACCTGAAGAAATAGGTAGTTGCAAAGTCACGTGGTAACTTTTTGACATTCAAGCTGACAATAATACCGAATGACTGACTACCTAGTATTTCATGAAGAGATGCACTGTAAGTAAAGTGATATATAGACAATTTTGTTTAATGGCAAAGTTTATGTAGCCGTTTTAAAATGTCTTTAGTCTCCAGATAGTTAGCGTTAGTTCACGCCAGCTGTTGTAGTTAGGCAAAATAGGTATAGTACCAGAATTTTCTACGTGCTGAAAACATTTAACGCATTTTAGCAGGTAGAGCAGAGAATAGCGACAGATTAGATAGTCATATTAATTAGCTAGAGGATGAGATGATGCTGGATTCATTGTTACAGAAGCTATTACAGTTCTAGGGATGCTTTCTCAGTTCTTATTTTAATGGCTTTTTATGTTTGTCTGTCAGAATGGAAACTCTGGAGCAGCAGAGCAGGCACCATCAGCAGATTCTGCACAGGTGAGGAGGAGTTAGCTGCTGTACATCATGTTTTACACTGATATCTGACAGATATGGCTTTTATTTCAGTTATAGGGAATTTGGGACATTATATTTAGTAGACCCTTGATTTGCAGCTTCAAAAAGAGGGAGTAGGCAATAAGATGTTTGCTTTTTTTTTTTTTTTTTTTNTTTTTTTTTTTTTTTTTTAGCTCAGTATTGCTTCTGAGGTGTTGGCTCCAACCTTGTAATGCACTCATCTGTTTAGTGAATATATCCTAAAATGCTGATTTATACAATTATGAAATGGACTTGAAAGAGAAGATGCAGGTCCAACATGATTAATCACTGCCTGGATCAGGAGGGCTTTCTGCTCGGTGTGATACAGGAATTCCTGTTGAGTAATGTACATGAGCACAGTGTACAGAAATTCAACCATGCTGTGCACTAACATCCTGTCTCCTCCCCACTAATTGTGATTTGATTAAAAGTATAGGAGGTCACTTTGGCTGGCACAAGCAGGTGGTCACTGCATTTCTATTAAAATTCATAGGCTGATTTAGCTTTTGGCTTTCACTTGTTTCGTCTGATCTTGGATCCTCTTTTTGAAGCCCATCCAAGGATGTACAGATGAAAATTATGTAGCATACTGACACATGTTTACATATAACCCAGCTCAAAAGTAATCCTTAAGCTGATTGTGACCACTGAAATGGTGCGATTTTTAGGTTATTCAAATTATTATTCATTAATTCTTCAGCCTGTGGTGGTTTGGCAGACGGTGAACGTCTTGTGAAAGGTCACCGAAGAGTCCTGCCAGCTCTGACTGAAGCTTGTTGCTTTTAGGAGTTTGCTGTGTGAGTGAGGACAGTTGGCCATTGCTGCTGCAGACGCCTGATGGCTGCTGAGTCTGAGCTCAGCCCAGTCTGCCCCAGCCCTCTTTGCCTTGGGCTCTCAGCTTATTAGCAGGGAGTTGAGTGTTAGATGAGAATAAAAATGAGTTCATTGAAAAGTCAGCCCAGTCGCTCCCGCCAATGACCCTGCGTTGGAAGTCTTCTCTTCTCCTTCCTCTTGTCCCCGCTTTTGTATTAGGAGCTGCTATCAGCTGCAAAGTTCATTCTTTTGTCACGTGTTTCTAATTTACTCAGTCACTTAACCCAATATTTTCTTCTTACAGCAGCTCGAATCCACCCCTACGCCTCAGAATCCAATTCCCAGTTGATTCAACATCATTCCTTTTCTTTATAGCTTACGTTTTCATCCCCATTTTTGTTTTATTAGATCCCTTTGGACAATTTGGACAATTTCCTCTTTAGAGCATTAGAGCTGTCAAAAGACTTTTCTCTTGTCAAAGCTGGTTTGTGAGTTTGAGTTTTGAGTGATTTGTCATTTTTGATGACCCAATATGCTACAGTCTGCCATGGCGATGATATGGGTTTGGATTCAGATGGGAAAACAGGATTTTTGAGGTTAGTAACAGTGTCAGCTATACCTCCATCTGCCCTGGGAGCTGTTAGTGGTAGTAGTTGCAGTTTTGGATTTACTGCTCTGTGGCTTCAGAGATTGGTCTGTCTAAAACCAAGCCAGCACTTTGAAGAAAACCTATAAACCTGACCAAATCTGCCACTTATTCTCAGTAATTAAAAAAAGCCAGGGTAGAGAAAAGTCTTTAAATTATCAGGAGCTCAGCAAGATGTAAGACGCACTGCATGGTTGGGCTTCAGGGGGGGTTGTAATTATTGACATCTCCATCTCCAACGCACATTGCATTAGTGAAGAGTTTGCACTAATGCTGAAAGCTTTAAGAGATGTAGTCCTGAAGTCTTTCCTCCATATGTACTCTACATTCTGGAAGGGTGCCCATGCAAGTGCAACACTGTGCCACTTAGGTGAGATAATGCTACATGCATTAAATCAAAGCAGACCAATACAGTGATTTAATTTGCCTTTTAGAGACAACTTAAAATGATGCATCAATGAGGATTTAACCTTGTTTACTGTTTGTAATTTAGCCAGCAGCAAGGCCCGGTGAGGTAAGGGAATGACCAAGCATCGCCATTACAAGTTTTAATGATATAGATGATCTAGGGTCATATTTGTACAAATTATAATGTGAATCATTCCTCTTGTATTACCAGCATTGAACTCCCTGAGCCCTCATCCAGCCAATCTGGTTTGGATGCTAATGAGGAGCAGGATGTGGCTCATGAGTTCAAATGGCCTGGTCTGTAGTGACCTGGGAGCTGGCAAGGTAATGTGTGTCTGGGTGATTGAGACACGTGCAAATCATTTCTGATGCTGTCTGGCAGTGAGCTGGCAGCGTCATCCAATTTATTGTGCAGTCTGAAACTGATGGCGGAAGAATAAGTCACAGGGGAAGTGGATGCTTTGTGTTTTTTTTGTTTTTGCCAATATGAAAGAAATTGTGTTTTACACTTAGAATAACATTTTCTCTGTTATTGTACAGGACTGAATTGGTTTATTGCTGTCATTCGATGTAATACTATATACAATACACTGACCTTGTCAAATAATGATGAGGAGAACTGGTGCACTAACCTTGTTTTATCTTTGGTCTTGTAGTCCCTTGGTCCAGATCGCTTGTAGATAACCACGTATTTACATAAAGGCTTTGTTTAGGTGCACAGTTTTAAAATGCTTTTAGAATATCAATGTGCCAAGTTAATGTGCTATGAATATTCATGACTGAAAAAAGGTTCTACACAATTGAGCATAAAATGTAGACAGTGTTGTAATCTTGATTACATCAATTGTTGGATAGGTTGCTGTACATTACAGTCAGATTTTGTCCTCTTTCAGGTCTCTGTTTTTTTTTTAAAGGTGCCAGCTCTTTTAAAGATTTGCAAATTGCACTCAGGAGATCACCAGCTCTAAAGAAATTTAATTACTCCCATAGAAGAATCTAAATAATTTTTATAAAAAGCACCCGCCAACGTATTGCTGTTAATTGCTTGGTGAAACCAACTCGTAAGCTATTCCATCAGACTGTGCTCTCCTAACAGATGGGCTGCTGTGATGAAAAAGACCTTTTTAATTAATCTGTCTGAAGGCGTTTCCTCATAAGAGAACAGCCACGTCTACACTTAAGTTTCAGTGACCACTAGGCAGCCTTGTAGCTGGCTCCCAGCAGCAACCATCTGGATAGCAGATCCAGGCTACAGGGTGGCTGCCTGTCTCACCGACACGCAGCCCAAGGACACGAGCGAAGGGTTTTTGACCTGTTTTATCTGGAACCTTTGTGTTCTGTAGGGAGGTCAGGGCCAAACGAACAAATTAAACACTTAGATATGTAATGTTGCAAACGAAGGGCAGACAGTGTGAATGATGGTGTGGTAAAGTGGAAAGGGAATTTTTGAGACTTGTTCATTAATTATCTGTGTTGGCATCTACAAGGAAGATAATCTTAGTCATTCTAACAGTTCATCTTTGGTGAAATCTTACCTGTTCTTTATCCCTGCTTCAGACAGCTTTCAGTTGGCTCTTAAATTATTTTTTTTAAAAATGTCGACTTGTGTGATTTTCTGTAATTTGATAGCATGTAGTTACGGTAAGATTATTACTAAAGATTGGATTTTGAAGGGCAGAATATTGCAGGTTATATTTTAGAGGATGATTGTAAAGCGTCTTCCTTCACCGTAGTGATTTCACATTAAGTTCACTGTGATTGGCAGGTTATTTACTGTACATCTCGTCCCTTTTGGTAGCAGCTTCTGTACATTGTTAAATTGCCAGAACATTGAACTGCAATGATTTTTTCTGTCATTGTTTGGATTTATTCTTCTCAGGAGATGTTTCAGGTCTGTGTGATAAAATGTACTGGATTTCTTGTGCTCATTGAATAGGAGAATTGTGTGTGTTTAACTCTGTTATTTTCATCTGGAGGAACATTTTTTCAAGTATTATGTTGGAGAGGGACATTTGATTTTTCAGAGCTCTTATTTCCTTGTCAGCAAACCTTCTTCACCGGGTCACTTTGATGCCTCATTCTGTGGAAAAATGGCTTTTGTGTACACAAACAGCCTAAAGGTGTTAGAGAATTATTGTTAAAAGGCTTTATTTGCTCACTCTGGAGCCAGCTAGAAGAAATTGCAGTGTTTTGTGTATTGCAGACAAGAAAACATGAAGATGTGTATAACAGAAAAGCTGGCTTAGGTACATTAAATTAAGCGTATTCTTGCATAGCTAAGTGTATTTACAAGAATACCTTAAATGTTTCATCACTTATAGATTAAAACTGACTTTATAGAAATAGCTTGTGACCCAAATGAAATAGATGTAGAATGTTCAGCAAACACTGTGGCATACTAATTATATGCTATTTAAACTTAATTGTAATTCATGCATATTTGATTAAGTTGCAGGAAGGAAGGAAGAAATTTGTAATGCTAAAAAGTAGCAGGAAGTACGCAGAAAGCAGGAAGAAATGCAAGTATTTGCAGTGGATTGCACTTTAAGCTGTATTGCTTGCAGATATTTTGATTTCTTCTTCTTTTGCTCTTCTACTTGAATTTAGTTTACAGCATTATTACACCATTTATATTGAATTCAAAGCTTACATGTTTACCATGACTGGAAAATATACAGTATAATCCAGCTGTATGGTCCAACCTCTGGATTAATCCACTAATCAGACAAAGCCTTATTCATCAAGCCTCTCTCTGCACCTCATTCACACTTTCTGATTATGTGTGTTGTTTTCATTTACACATTTAGTTGATGATTACAGCTGAGAGGGTTTTTCTTTTGTTAGGTGTTTTCATTTAAGCTGTGAGGAGCCCCTTCATTGTTATCACTGAGATGTAGTGCATCATCTCATCAAACAGGTTCAGAGGCACCATCGTGGTGACAGCCCAAACACTGTCTTTATGTTCTGTTTGTCTCTGGGATCATAGCTTGATTGGCGCAGGTTGCTGATAGGAAGCTGTCAGTAGTTCTGTTATTTGAAGTGGGATATGTGCGAGTGAAGAGGTTAATTACACAGCATTTAAGAACCTTCCCTCCTTTCCCATTCATCATAGAGCCAGTCACAATCTAGACACTCACTCATGGCAGCTCTGCGCCGTGGCAACAGTTGCCGTGATCGTGGCTCGTCTGGCAGGAAACCGGCGTCCTGCTGTTTGCCCATTTGAGCTGGTTGGCAGGCTGCTACAATCCCCCTTTTCTTTAAAAAAAAAAAAAAAAAAAAAAACTGCTTTTCATTCATAGCCAAAGGAGGTGGAGGGGAAAAAAGGTGTTTTCTGATTCACTGATGGACTAGATCATTCTTATTTTTTTCTGAGTTCTGCTGGGATAAGGTTTACAGGCATACTGATAAACATACAAGAACACTATAATGTTTATTATTATTACTTATGTATTAACATTATAGTAGAATTCTGTGAGGCTAGTCATGTTTTTACTTCACCTCAGAAAGAGTTACATTATCATACTCGTGAAAGAGCTGATATGAATTAAACGTTGAAATGGACTTGATTTGATACTGTTATATTTTAGATATATTCAAAAATTAATCTATAAAATTTACTCGGATCATTTATTTCTGATATCACTGTCAAAGCATATGTTTTACAGATTAGTGCTGCATTTGACAAAGTGACAACAGATGAAACATACCATGGCTCAGTTTCAGTCTGAGAGAAACACTTTGAAGTCGACCAGAGCGATGACGGGGTGCAGCATTCTCAACTGCCCAACTCACGTGCTGTCATTTGAACATGAAGTCCCTCATCCACACCTTGAAATATACTATATGGCTGCCACCAGCAACTCCATCTCAACAAACACATCACCACATCACTCTCCTGCTTTCATCTGCTCAGTGTTCACTTTAAAACATGGCCGCTTTGACCTGTCAGTGACACACTTGTCCGCCCCCCTCACACCATGAGTGTAAAACCTCTCACCAGCCTGGTAATGAGCCGGACTGGGGTTAAAGCCAGGATGGTGTTCTGGACACAAGTAACAAAGATTATAAGGGAACTCAGTAGAGAAAATTATACAGCTTGATAGCATGAATATTTACTGCATTGCTGTATTTGTACTTTATATTTTTCTGGATTTACTGTAATTGTGCTAATCACCGTCCACTTGCCAGTGTCCCTGTTCCATGTTATCTTATCCTCCTGAGGTATTATTCTGTGTTCTTGCACTCCATTCTGCATATCCTGTTGCGTGTGTGTGTGTGCATGTGCGCAAAAGTCTCTGGATATCAAAAGACCTATGAATTACTTTGATGCAGCAATAGGACTGTGCTAATAATTTTCTTATATCTTGATGATTATATTCCTCAAATGTTGAGCCCATATGAATGAAGATAGTGATGCAGATTCCCCAAAGTATTAAAACCACAGAGACAAAAAACCAGCTTTGTAGTTCATGATCGGTATAAGGAAGTTGAGCATCGTGCTGTAAATTACCCGTACATATTTGTAATAAGCAAGAATCCTACTTACAACAAAATGAGTTTTTGTTTTTTGTACTTTGGTGAAAAGTACAAACATTGTTGCTGCATGGAAACCTCCTTGATGACGCAAGCAATAAGATATTGTGCAAAACGGCAGCAGCGAGATTATTTCTGGGTCCCAGTTTCCCCAAGGTAATCTTCATTGTGTTTTAGTATATGTTGTTCCGTAGCAATCAAGATGAAATGGTTTTATTGATTTGCTAAGCAAATTAGGCATCACCCGGGAGTATCCTTGCAATTCACTCTGCACTGCTTTCCCGCACTATGAAGAACATTCAACAGATATTTCTTCCTCCTCTTTAATTACCACTGGTTACCTGAATGGCACACAGAGAGCTGCCCTCGTAATTAGCTGTCAGCTGTTTTAAGGCACAGCTCATTGATTAGGTCATGATTGCTAATAGGACGTGAAATCCTGCTGCCTTTTGTATTGATATAGAGTATAGACTACAATGAATGGAGATTTTAAATGGGCAGCAGGACCTCACAGCTAAGTAGTTGAATAGGCAAATGCATAATAAGTGTGTTACAATCACACTGAAATTATGTAAATTTTTACTCTGATTAGTCTGTGTGAATAAAACAATAAAAATCCACATTCTTTGATTAAACCGTTAGCCCCGTTGATTTAAAGGGCATTTGCTTTATCATACTGCCATGTGGATTATGACTATAAAATTGTAATCCCTTTTGTTTACCAGTCTGCTGCCAAGTGCTGCAGTTGGACAGTGGCCCCAGTTCAGCTATCATAAAGCTTTTGGGCTTTATACTGTATCATATTGTCCAAAAGCAGTTAACTGCTTATTGAGCAGTGAACAAACAGCACCCTGTCATGCCCCATTTAAGTGATTTTATATACTGGNCTCTGTTAGCTGCTGGCATATTTTGCAGGAAGCCACATGTAAGGTTAGAGTTTGGCTGCTGCCGATCTGATACGGAGACCTCAGTATGTTGTTTCTTTGTTCATTCTCATCATTGATCTCCTCTCTGGGAATGTGACTGGGTGTACAGGTGGGCCTGTGCCTGCAGGCATGTGAACTTGAGGCCTCAGCAGCTCTGCTATCCAGACATTGTGCCTGGGAGACTTTTGGCGGACGTGTGGCATTCCCTCCTCCTCCTCCACAGCTCCCCAAACACAGTTGTTCATGAATATGGATGGCAGGCAAGGGTCCCTGGCATAATTAACATGCCACAAGCCCATATAAATCACATCACCATAAAACCTCCAAATGCTGCGATAAAGAAGGTAACATGATAACAGCTGACAGAGCTCAAGATGACAAACACTTCTCAAGCACAGAAACACGTTGTGGATTGCTGTTTAGCTGCTGGTACTGCGTTTTGATTTGATTTTTCAGTCTGCCACTTCTTTGTACTTGTATATTTGGCTGGTTGTACTAGTGTAGTCATAGTAACAGCCGAAAACATCTCATGTGACACGACTGGATGCAGTTACAAACACAGTTTGTCTTGCTTGAGATGTGGACAAGTGCTTGTGCACAGCTGCAATAGACTGGAGCCTGTGGAAGATGGAGGAGAAACGCTTTGACCTGTTGTCAGTCTATTCTCATTTGTTGCACGGGAAAGGCCTTTGAATGGTACTCTGAATATTTGTGAGTAAAGTTCCAACTCATTTGGCAGAATAATGTGTTATTTAAATGAAAACATGTCTTTCTTTCTCTCCCCTCACTCTCTGAAAGGTTTGAAACAATAATGGGATGGAAGCCAAATGCATTTAAATGACACAATCAGCAGCTGGACGCTGCACTGAGGGCATTTCCAGTATCTGCTGGCTGCCAGCCAAGCTTCTCATCTCTTGTCCTTTTTGATAAAGGCATACACCGCCATGAAACTGACACAAATACTTGGCGTTTAACATTGCTTGTCCAAAGACCTTCTGACCATATTAAAGGACTATATCGGCCATTTTGCATGTTTTGAGCCTAATATGTTCAATTGTCATACACGTAACGTTACTGACAATCATTTCCCAAAGCATACTACTGGAACAGTGAATTAATTTTTTTTTTCTACCTTCCAGACCACCGTTGGTTTCAATTCATTCTGGCATTCTATCAAAATCAACTTGTTGATACTTGAAATGTTCTTGGGATAGGTAATCCATTATGCAAACAAGACTTATATTCAGGGTTTTTTCTAAGTTACATAATTTTAAGCCCAATAAAAAGCGCAGAGTGAATGTATGTCTCCACTGGGGAATATCCCAAAAGAAGACCTGGTTTTATGGAAAAACTGAAACGACTGTGACTTCATAAGGCTGCGTAACTATTAGCAGCAATTTAGGTGTATTGCTTGAATATTTGATTTTGAAAGATTAAGAGAGCTTGCAAAATATCAGGAAAGCTGACATATGGTTTTATCCTTTGGGAAATGATTGTCAGTAATGTAACATGTATAAAAATTAAATATATTTGGCTCAAACATGCAAAATGGTCCTTTAAGTGATAGGAACCTTTATGACATTAAGCAAATGTTATGACCAGTTTTTTTGTCCCCAGTAGTGTGCTTCACTCCCCTNACCTTTATGACATTAAGCAAATGTTATGACCAGTTTTTTTGTCCCCAGTAGTGTGCTTCACTCCCCTCAAACAAGATGAGTGAGACTTGTTGCTCTGTTTGAATGATTCTTCTCCCAAATTCATACATGAATATGGAGCAGCAGGGCCTCCATCAGACAGGAAGGCACCTCCTCTCTCCTCACAGGAACTTCAGACGAGGTTCCTTGCGGGGGGTCTGGAGTGAATTCTGGGGGGCACCACAATGCCGGCATTCCTCATAAGCCTGGTGCTTTTGTTGTTGGAGAGAAGCCATGCAAAATTAATCATCTTCACTCAGCAAAGTCAGGCAAACATATATGCAGGGATAGGAGGGGAGCGGTGTCATAGCTTTGTGCCGGAACTCCATGTTTAATTTTCTCTCAATAGCAATTCAGCAGCTACCGCATGTTGGTTCCAAATACACCGTGCTGATCTCTCCCTCCAAACCAATCAAAGGAGTGTTGAGCATTATTCAGTGAGGATTCACCTTACAAGCAAATGGCTGTAGCGATACAAAGTCATTTTTCATGAGGTACTATTCAAATAAGTGGAATCTTTGTTACAGCAATGTTTCATCAGCTCGCTCTGTATTTTAAAATTTCAGTAATTGTTAAAATAAGTAAAAATTTGAATGCTTTCAACTGTACCATTGAACTTGAAATATAACCTGGATCTAAAGAGTGATGACTGTAGGGCAGAGCTACAGTACATTTACCACCACAATCAGTACATTTGCATAAAATTAACACAGAAAACATTGAATTGAATTACAATTTCTTGCTGGCAAATGCTTTCTTGTAAAATGAGTTTTGGTAGTATGATTGGTAGTAAAATTCATTGTGCTGTAAATTCAAATTAGGCCCTTGTATTACAATGTATATTATAGCCTTGCATGTTAAATGCATTTTTCGAATTTCTGTTGAATTGCACCACAGTAAAGAAGCAAATATGAATTGATAATGATTTTAATTTAGATTATCTAGCAGCTTTAAAACCAAGATGATTAATATTTTACTTGATGCAGTGCTTTTTTTTTTTTTTTNTTTTTTTTTTTTTTGTCACTTAGTTTCATGTCTCATTCGGGACAGATTTCCTCAGGGACATTGCACACCAGTAAATCATCCATTTAGGCGAGTGCAAATGTAGGGGATTTTCTGAAAATGATAGCCCACAATGCAATTAACACAACTTTAGAGCAATGCTCACCTTTGTACTGAATAAGATTAACAGTAGCCAAATGCTGATATTAAGCTAGTGATGTAATTACAACTACAGATTGGGTGCTAAAGCAATTATCAAGCTGAGTGAACATTCCCAAATCAGATTAGGATGTTGAACTTCAACCCCCTGGATTGAATTAGATATAATTTTTCTTTAAAGAGCACGACTATGCCTACATTTGTCTTTCAGAGAGATTGAGGTACAGAGATTTCTCATTGACATCCACTTAAATCAATGTTTTCATAGCTTCACTTCACAGACTCTTATTCATCTTATTTTGCTAGAGTACTTCAATAAATTGTTGCATCTCCTCTTCACAATATCAACCATAGACTTTGTTCTTGTCTGTCCATTATCAACTATAGTTGTGTAACACAGATTTTAGTAAACTAAACTAAAGCAGATTCAGGAAAAAATAAATAAATAAATAGAAGACGTGACAAGCAATAGTTTCAAATAAATGCACTCTTTGAAAGTCCCTGTGGGCTGTCATCTATCTCAGGTGAGGTGAGGCTGTTTTTGGAGCAGAGTGTGTTGGCCTCCTTACACACAGGCCATTATTATCGCCCTAGGTCGGAATTATAGAAAAGCTAATGTTAAGATATGCAATAGGATGGAGATCAGGGCACAGGAAGGTTGAGCTAGGAGCGACTCCTTAATACAATTACACCCACTCTGGGGACACAGAGAGGCAGAAGTGGGTTGGGGATTTGGGAGAAGTATGTGACAACCTCACAATAGAGAGCAGAGGAGTGTTAGCAGACCTGTCTCTCAGGGTTGAGGGTCGGCCTCATGGCCTCAGGCCAGGCACAAGAGATTAAAACATCCTTGCTGTAGGCCTTGAAACACACACAGCACATAGGAGGAATTAGAATAATGGGAGTGGAGGATGATGCACACAATTCATTGTTATTCCAGTGGTCTGACCTTGCTTTCAGTGCATTCAGCGGTTTGACTCCCCTGCAGATTCTGCCGCCCGTTTTTCTTGTATGAAATGTAAGTAGCATTGTGAATCAGATAGTGTTGTGATGATGCGTAATACGATGCCAAATTTTGAGCAAAGCTTGTTATTTCTGTCAGGTGAGATTTTCAGAGTCGACAATATTGCTTTTTCTTCTTGACATGCAGTCACAGAAAGGATTGCCCACTCTGGAGTTGGCACTCCCTCTCTCACACACACACACAGAGAGAGAGAGAGAGAGAGAGAGAGAGAGAGAGAGAGAGAGAGAGAGAGAGAAGGCCCTTTGATGAAAGAACTCAACCCAGCCCCCACTCGCACTACTTTCCTCCCTCCTTTTCTTCCTTGCCCTTCGGAGGTAATCTGGCAAANTTTTCACTTGCCATGCTTTTGTCTCCACCCCTCATCCACCCTCTCTGTTCTGTGGGTGTGTGATTGTTTGTCCGTGTATGCAGCGCTTGTTCTGTGCATGCATTGAATACTTAAATCAAGTACATTTAGGCCTAGGAAAGTCCAACTCCTGAGGCTGCAGCAACACCTCCTCCACACGAGCTGCACAGCTGAGGTGTTGTAGCACAGCTCACCGAGCCCACCTTCGCCAATCTCCACGTACCCCCAGTCAGTGTGCCACCCAGGACACGCCCACTTCTCCTTTCCTTTTGTTTATTTTCGTTGTGCCTCTCTTGCAATAAGGTTTTTCTAAGTGTCTTTGAACAACGAAAGGAAAGAGATGAACGCCATTTGTGTCACATTTGATACATGATGTTCTGAGAAGACGTCTACATCATCAACATGATCGGTTATTGATCAAAATGCCTATTATATCTAAAAAAAAAAAAAAAAAAAACAAAAANTTTTTTTTTTTTTTTTTTTTTTTTGTGGAGTTGAAGGATTCAGTAAAGAAATAAATTGCAAAAATTAGAATTTTCTGATAATTATTTCATGGGTCAAGTTTTACAGGGTTAAGAGTTGCCATGATTAGTTCTTACACACACACACACACACAGGGTCCCTTTTGGGCTCCTATGCATATTAGACTCAGTTGTGCCCCAAGAAGAAAGGGGAAGATGAAGAAAAGAATTGCACAAAACATGTTTTAATTGGAAACATGGCTTATAATAATAAAATATAACAATAAATAGTCATAATAATAATTAAATTAGGATCTTGAATGTTAGTTGTGTGTCCACATCGTGGCATTGATAATCTACTGTGTTTTTGCAATCATTGTGCCCAAATAGTGATTATCTAAACACAAACTGATTTTTTTTTTTTTTTTTTTTTTTTTTTTTTGTAATGCATTAGTCATGCTGGTGAGAGAAGCATGTATGTGCTTTCTACTGTAATGTGTTTAATAAATCCTCCATTCACACACATTCTCTTGCAGTTTGGAAGCAAATCCAAACATTGTGACCCATCAATTTTTCTCCACCAGGCTTACTCAGATCAATGAAATCAAAGTTCATCTCAGCCAGTCGTTAATTATTTAATGAATGGCATCTGGGTCTTGTGCGGCTGTGCATACATCCAAGCTGTGATGGGAATAGCCATTGAAGGGGATGCAAGATGTGCTACTGGAACCTCAATCTCTTCGACATTTCTAGGCTAATATTTCTCTTAATACTTAAGAGTCTAATTTAATGTCAGTGGTTGCAGTACTTACTTTCTTGGTTGTCCATTAAATGATAATACTTTCTAAATGGAATTATCCTCTAGTTAGCTGAACAAACTTCTTCTGTAGTGTTATTCTGTTCTATATTGTTTTTTTTTTTTTTTTTTGTTTTGTTTTGTTTTGGAGAACAATTAAATATGTGCTTTTACCTTTGATAGTCAAGAGAAAAGTCCAAGGCAGTGACTTGCTTGTTTTGTCTCACCAACAGTCCAGAAACCCAAAGCGATTAAATTTACATCAATATGAAACCGAAAAGCATCAAAGGATACATTTGAGTAGCATTTTAGCCTTTTAACTTGTTAAATGACAATCAGTTATAAACTGTAGCTATTGCTTATTTCCATAAGAGTATTTTGTTGATTATTCTGATGGACTCTGCTCATTATTTATGCGAGGGCGCTTGGGCTTGACATAGGTGGAGTTAAAAATTAACTTTGCAAAAATTAATTGTGAAAGACACAGTCACATGCTTCACAAACAAAAACGTTTGCAAATAAACATGCATCTAATAATTTAACATTCAATGTAGATACAGAGTATGTTCAAGAATGTTAAGCAGCATTTACACTTTGCGTTAACATGCAGTCCGTATACTGAGATCTCATTTTAATTCAATGCGTAAATGCTGGCAGAACGCCTTGTGATTGAAATGCTATCTGATATGCCAGACCATGTATGTGAAAACATTGCCCTACTCATCTTTCTGACTCTGCTCACTCTCACTTAGAAAGTTTTTTTTGAGTGGGAGTTTAGACTTGCTGTAAACAGATACCTGCATCTGGAACAGTGACAAGATACAGACAGCCCAAGCAAAGAAAACGGTATTAGTTGTTTTTTAAATGGATGAAGATCATCCATGGAGCAGGAAGGAAGCATGGATTTAAGTAGCATAACAGCATATTTGTTGAAATGTAATCACAATGCACACGGCATCCAGTGTTGATGTGAGGTGTAAATGCTAATCCCGTCATCAGATGTCATTATCCAGATAATGTGTCTGATACTGAGATTGCATTTTAATGCAAGGTCAAAAAGCCACCTTAGTTTCGCCTGAACATTTCACAAAAACCATCCTTATGTAGCAGCTGTATGTGGCGACTGCAGTGTGGGAATCTATTGTGTAGAATTGTTGAGATCATTGTATGATGTAGTGTGCTCTTTTTTTGTTTTTTTTATGTTTGGCATTAGCGTTGGTCTTGGCTGCCAGGTTGGAGCAGATCAAATGGATGATACGTGCTGTGACACAGTTCATTTTAATATCAAGTGCTGACTCTAGTTTAATCTGGTGAGTTTCATTATATGCTGGTCGGTATTAAAAGGGAACCAGCAGTTAATCAAGTAATTGGCTCCGACAGTTTTCTTCTCTGAAAGCGGCTCTGCTCATTGACAGAAGCTGCTATTACCTTGTGTCTGCTCGCTTTACGTACAGCCAGAATGCTTTTAGTGTAGGTGCTGCAGACAGCAGGTGTGTTGAGTGTTACAGAAACCTTGAGATTTTAAGGTCTAGCGTACACTAATAACCCTTTTCCTTTTTCCTCTTTTTATCCCCAACCTTTGGTCAAAGGTGAAGGAGACCAGTCTCACCCTAATTTGCACAATGATGCATCAGCACTTGGTGTGCCCCGGGTCAATACTAGTCTGCCAGCACCCTGTGCAGCCTGTCACACTCAATAGACTGGCTGACATGACACGTCCTGCCCTAGTGATTGAATTACTGGCCATTTGTCTGCCATTATTATCTTGCTGTCATATCAGTGTTAATCTCATTGTGGGTGCTGTCTATCATATCTTCATCAAATTTGACTAAGGAATTAAAGAACATTATAATATTAATATTCATAAAGTTCCGTTATGTTATGGGATGCCATCCCTTTGGTCTGACTAATTTAATTTCTCAATTCAGTATCTTTACGGCCCTATATTCACACCTCTTCCAGTTTTCTAATAAGGAAGTTTTGCCAGCAAAATCAATTTTCATTGTCACCCACAGCAGAAATCTCAAAATAACATGAATCTGCTTAACAATTTTCAGTAGCTAAGTAAACAGACAATCAGTTTTCTACTTTCAGTGTGTGTTGACAGATGTATATTCTTTATTTAGTAAACCTTTCCTCAGACAGACGGTTTGAGTTTAAGTAACATTGAGGTACAACACTTGTATGCCAGTGTTACACACGCACACATCTACACACTGCATATTGTGAAGGTTTAGTATTGCATACATACAGTATTTATATAACGTGTCCCCCTCAACCCCCATTTTCTGTGAATTAATTACCAGCAAGATGCTGTATGTAGTAATTACCATGAAGGAGTGGCGTGGACTGAATTACGATTAGTATGAGTAAATAAGTACAGAACCACTGGGGACACGATTTGGAAGGAATGCTTCAAGAATAGCTGACTCTCTGTAAACTAAGGTCTTAGTTGAAGATAGACAACGCTATCAATATATCTGAAATGTGTTCATTTCTCCCCTGTGCGTGCCTGTGGAAAAGCTTTCAGTAGCCCAGAAGACACAGTAATAGCCCTGATTAGAACATTCATTTACATTTGGTCATGTACAGTATATAAATGACATGCAGTTTAGTGTTACTTCTTGCTGAGGCTTTAAATGCATTTCATTGTGAACAATGAGCTGAAGTTGCTTTTGTCTTTTCACATTCTTGACATTATTCTCCAGCAATTCTGAGACAAGACATAGAATTGTTAATAATTCAGATATAGTGGAATATGCATGCTTTTTCTCTTAGCCTACTTAAGATGCACAGACTCAGGCTCTTCAAATATTGATTTTTTTTCCCTCTACCCAAATGTTTTTTTATGCAGAGAACCTCTGATTTAGCTCTTTCTGAATACCTCATACCTCGTGAAACAAAGAAAAGTGAAAAGGAAGCTAGGCTGCTATCATGTGTTTGTTCTTTTGTCCATCTTTCTCCATCGCTGTCTGATACTTTGGAACAAGCTTGCAAGTTCCTACATAACACAAAGGTAATCTTAGGCATTCTGTAATATAAAAACACATAAATCCCACCTAGCCGTGTTCAGCAGAATACTAATCTAGTGACAGTAACTGCCTGCATGTGTAAATTTAGTTTTACAGCCTGTCAGGTTGTCGTAAGATGCTGTGTGGCACAACTTCAGAAGAACTCTGTGGCGGTTGTAATTCATCTGCTGTGGTTTTCAAAGCCTCATAGTTCACCTTGCTCCTCTGATCTGGACCCGGCTTGGCACACATTATTTAACAGGAAGATAAATGGCCAATTGGGCGTTGCTCATGTGTCATGGCGTAAGTCACGATAAATAACAGGCATAGGCCGACAGGACACAGGACAGTAAAGAGTAGAGATATCAACATCAACACAGGCTCAACCAGCCGCAATGTAATTTTGCAAGTCATTAAATCACTGCCAGAGAAATATGAGTCCAAGGTTATTGAGCGCAGTGTGAGTGATGGAGGCTCGGAGTGGTCCACAAGGCTCAAGTTGCTGCGGAAATGAGATTTAGCACTGTGCCATCTTGCAGACCTTAGCAGAGAGGCAAAANAAAAAAAAAAAAAAAAACCTGCATCTGAATTGTATCTGTTGAGATATTTAATGCATTATATTGGAAGAATTATGAACTGAAACTTAATCTGAAGATGAATTGGTGCAGTAATGCTTTGCCAGCGCCGCACATTCGCCATGTTTGTTTGTTTATTTATTTATTTATTTATAAAGTGTTTGTGTTTGTTCTGATGGACACTATCTACCCAGTAATGGACGGTGAGAAAGGCAAGGAGGGGGTGACAGGGATTGAAGACATGAAGCAGAGAAGGATAGGCGGGGTACACCATCCAATTTGCGACGGACCAGATGCTGTACCCTCAAGCAAAGTATTTTACCCCAAATGGTACCAGTAAAAACTCCATCTGTTGCAGTGGGCACTGGAAAATGTCTGCACTCGCTGAAGGCTCTCTCCTGCTTTGTTGGAGCTGGCTGGCTGACTCTGAGGATCGTGTGTGTGTCCCCATGGGCTGAGAGCGAGGGAGATGCTGCTACGGCATTCTCACAGCAGCAGCTTGTGCCAGCTGACGAGAGGAGGAGGGTGGAAGAAAGAAGAGATCCTATTGTAATATGGAAGTCGTGTTATCGATTATCAGTGTGTGGGAGAGATTGTAAATCACCCCATCTGATGGTCACAAACCTGCCGTATAAATACAGCTGCAAAATTTGCTCTCCTGGTTGATTAAAAAAATAATTATTGCCACTGAGCTTCCAGACAAAAGTGCCGCCATCTGTTAATTGTTCTTTTATGAACGAGAAAAGCAAACTCAGTACTCCAATCGCAGTGTGCGGGTTTCATCGAAAAATGAGGTTTTGTTCACATATGCATGTTATTAAATTGAGCTACAAGTTTTAAATTGTTACCTGCACTTTTCTTCTTCTCAATTAGCTTTTTCATAAGAATATTTCAGAAAACATTAACCCAGCAGCTCCTTCAAAGCAAACCTCAGGCATAGTCTTGTATAATGATGTGAACCACAATGTGAACTATGAAGAAAGGCAACACTGAATCCTACAGTTGGGGGCATTATTTTCATGTTCTTTTTATAATTGTTCATCTCTAAGCCTACAACCCTACGAGTCAGCTGAGTTTGAATATTTGCTTAACTGATCTTAATCATATTGCCTTTCATTTAATGTGCGATATGGTAGACGGCTCATAGTAATGTTTGTTCCACTTGTGAAGGAGCCTCACGGTTGAGACAAGATCCAGTCTGTTCAACCTCCAGAGTCAGAGGAAATGGTGCTAAATGATCATATTCACACCGCACGCTAGCAGGAATGTATACTCCCTCTGCACTGGAAGCAAAATGTGTCTGCAATTTTCCACCCAGTCATAGTCGATATGACCTTGCAATTTCCATCTGGTTTAAAATATACTTATCTATGAATCTGTATGGATGCAGCTTTGCCAGCTCCTGAATATTTCTCAACATGTCAGGTAAAATAGCTGCATAGTTGGAGTAAATGTTATTTTCTCTTGCATGTGCTTTGGTTAGGAGTCACCCCACGTTGATCTGGGCCTTACAGGGAAGACGGCATCCCCACAGAAAGATCCAAACCAAACCAATACTGGATATCCCTCTCTCGGCTTAGAAGACAATCATAGCCCCACTGCCAAAAACGGTACTATATTTAATTTGAAAGTGAGATCTGGTGGTAGGCTGAAAAACTACACAATGTCTACATTTTACTTGGATTTTGTGAGAGTGAAGGTTTTCTTAAAAATTTCATGATTTAATACTATTTACACTTCTTCTCATTAGAGTTAGTTTTAACACCTGAAGCCGTGCTCTGCCTGTATGTGGGGAAATAATCAATCCCCCATAGCAGTAATCAATGGGGGGAAGAATTATGCAGTAATTTAGTTAATTAAAAGCTAGGGGGCATCAGACAAGGCTGGGTGTAAGGGTTCCATTTTAGGGTCGGCATAATGTATGCTATCCTTAAAATGGCCAATAGGGATTTCCTGTCTAGGCAGGAGAACTTTGAATATTCATCAAGTATTGTTAAATGGTTTTTGTAGACATATTACCACTTCAGGAGATTTACTCTTGCAAACTACAGTTACTCATCCAAAGGGACATTGATGTAAAATAATTCCATGGACAGTGGAGGCATTAAAACACTATACTGCATGCCAGCAAACAACTGAATGGAAGCATGTCTTTCAGACATCAAGACTTGAGAGATACTTAAGCGATGTGGCAGCCATTCTGGCAAGAGAAAAATGCTGATTAACAGCAATTTGTAGGAGCTAAGTGGACTTAGCGGGAAAGCCCAAATCAAGCAGGAACACAAGGGATGAATTCTCTCTAATCTGAAGTTATTTTGATAGGAACCTAAGCATGGTGGAGCATATGGCATATAATTCAACTGTGTTTTGATGGTATTCATAAACAGAGACTATTGCCATGCTTCATTTCAACCTAAGTGCACTTTGCTAAAGATAAATGCTGCATAGAAAAATTGGGGGGGNTAAATTGGTCCATAATTGCATTCTCCAGGGGAAAACAACCTGCATGCAAATCTTGGTCCCATGTGTATTTGCAGTATAACATCTACACGTACGACCAAATTATCTACACAGTTTGCATTTGTATAATTTAATGAAAATGTAATTTTCTACCACAGATAAACTTTGTTTAATATGGCAGAATAAAATCACACTTGACTCCTAAATTGGTTTGCGTGAAGATTGTGGATGTGCTCACTTAGTCTCTGCCTTTACAAGACTGAAGCCACAACTACCAGAATAATACTCATCTGATGATGTTAATCATTTTTCTCTACTGCATTCTTACCAGATTTTTTAGCTGAAGCTGACCCTGTTATCATTGAGAACCGTAATTACCAGCACATTTTTTCAGTCCTGTACATGTTGGTATGCAACTTTTTTGTTTTATGAGTTCAGTTTCGTAATGGAACCAAACATGTCCAGCCTTATTTTTTTAACTGGTCTACTATCAGCTTCTCCTGCTGCAGTTTGAGGAAGGTAAATGGCAAAAATATTTCCAATATCAACATGTTGTTTAAAAAAAACAAAACAAAACCCATTAGAACTCTTTGTGCAGATGCACTGTAGATTACTGTCATCGGCTGTGACAAGGTGAATCTAATTGGCTGGTAGAAGTCTCCATATTTACAGCAATGCAAATGCAGACCTTCTTTGCAAGACTTTGCCAACTTTACAAAGGAAATTTCTTCTCTGCATATTTCTATTTTATTTTTTGCTGCCTAATTTATAGAGCACAATGGTGGAACACACACACACACACACATTTATTTATTTATTTATTTAAATGCATCAATGCACATTAACATCGCAATAAAATATTGCTAATGTAAATGTGCCAGGTTAGTTAAACAGCTAATTTGCACCCGTAGTCCCAACACTCAAAACAACAACAACAAAATAAAACCAATAACAATAATATAATCAACAACAGTAATAAAAAATATATTAAAGACAAATCTTAATACATTTTAGTTCATCCATGGCTACAAATTTGATTGGATTTCAACCAAAGTTTAAGTTTGATTTTAAAAGTACTATACATGGAGCAGTTCCTAATTTCCAAAGGAAGTGTGTTCCAAAGTCTTGTTGCTCTCACAGAAAAAGTTACAGCCCAACTTACTTCTTCTGAATGGAACAATGCAATCGTTTCTGCTAACTGCCCTCGTTCTCCTGGAGTCTGTCCACAGACTCAATGAACTGCCTTAAAGGAGGAGGAGGAGGAGCCATTCCATTCAAAATTTTAAATACGATACAGATATCCATATACTGCTTAAAACTTTCCAAGATGAATAAATTATATCTCTGAATGATGAGACAATGATGATAAGATTGTGGTTTGTTATAAAGTATCTTAATTGTTTATTTGTAAAGCGATTCAATGGGTTTTAAGATGGAGACCTGTTTGAGACCAGCTCGTAAAACAATATCTAATATGTTTAAAAACCATAAAATGCATATTCAATTAAGCAGCATTAAATGTAAGGTGTGGCCTAATAAATCTCTTTCATTTCACCACAATTATTTTCTGATGCGTAAAAGCTTGTAGTGAGGCCGGTGTGTTTGTACCTGAGTGGTTCTCTACCTGTAGCAGATATCTTTCTTTTCTGTTCAGGTTAATGTGTTCACGTCAGGTGAAGACGCTCAGGTCCCGCAACATTTCACTGCAAATTTAATTTATTTCGTTACAATCGAACTCGGGGAAGATGGGCAGAGAGCAACAGAGATAAAAAGAGAAAGATACAGACTGCTGCTCTCATGTTTAACAGAGAGCCGACTGTGCATTTTACAATTTGCATGTGTACCTGCATACCGCTTATGTGCAGCACTGGTAATTACTTTTTTTCAACTGATTCTTCTGTTCCCCCTTAAAAATTTTCTTAAAATGAAAATGTGCTTTTGCACAGCATATGCATGTCCTTGCTGGAGTAAGGACATGCATATGAGTGTTAAATCAGTGAGAGGTCTGAAGAATCTTCATTTCCTTTAGTTACCTGCTTAAAAACTGTCTGTTGGAAAATGGCACTAAAGAAGACAAAGTCATGAGATGACATCCCAGCACAATCTCAGTCAGACCTGAATTTAGAATAGACCTTTTTCATGATGGATATTTTGACATGTCATAGCAGGAAAAGTGTAAGTATAACTAAAAACATTACTATTCGTTCTAATCCTTTCAAGTGTGCCAGTAAGCCAACATGCACAATCCCAAGGCCCTGTTGCATTATTAATGTTCTGTACTGTTTGACAAGTCAAATTGCCCACCACAACCTGAACGTGACTGAAAAGATCTTGAAAATAATTTTGCACCTGTGTAATTATATAGATAGCTGGTTATAAAATACATATACTGTGTATATGTATATATATATATATACACATATATATAAAAATACTCTATAGCAACAAGTATACAGATGTGCACTAAATCTGTTTTTGTGGTTACAAGACTAAATCTGTTTTTGTGGTTACAAGACTGGTGCATGGGGTTCCCCTTCCACACGAGGAGCAGGGAGCCGCAGGGCATGCCAGTGTGACTGCACACACAGCTGTCACTCTCTGTTTGAAATGTCCATAAAACATGATGGATGGTGTAGGGTTCCACTGCCTGTTCACGAGGTGACAAGTTACCAGCACTTTAAGGTCTAAACAAATCTGTGTGACATTGGTGTAATTTTTGAGATCTCCAGAGAGGAATTGTAGTAACCTGCTACGATCCAGATTTGCACTAAATCACACCCTGCGGCTTGATTCTTTTAGCGCATAATCACCTGAATGTATTGATGGCCTATGAATTTGCTAAATTTTCTATCTGTTTGCCTTTCTTTTGAGTGGCGTTTGGCAACGATGCAGAGACAGCTGGGCCGGGTCCCCACTTTCTGTGCTCCCTCCACCCTGCAGTGAAAAACTTGCAAAATGTCCATTCTTATCACGTCTCCATCCCGGCAGGCCCTGTGCATCCACATTGGCTTGATGCTGGGCTGGACTTGGTCTCCTATTCGAGGGAGAGGTGTTACACAAACAGTACAGACCTGGTGCAGTGTTTTAATTAAATGACTTGCTTCAGAGGAGGGAGCCTCAGAGGGTGAGAGGAGGACACTAGGGTGAGAGACATCTGCCCTGAGCAGCACAAACACAGATGGACACCTTCGTGGGGTCCTTTGCTGATAATTAATGCGGATTAGAATGTCTTGAGTTTAATGTGGTAGTGACCCTAAGTATGAAACTATATGATTACCATGTCTTATCTGTTCAATGTAGGATTGCTGTTAGTTACTCATCCCTGCATCTCATCTGCTTTCTAGAGATCAGAGTTGTCAGAAGTGATGATAGACAGGGTGTGTTGTAGATGTGTGTGTCATGGTAGATAAGCCGCGTTTATATTCTTCTCATAGCTACAATATATTTTACATTTGAGATTTTTTCCAAGATCTCTATAGATGTAGATTACTGACTTAATGGTAACAGTTTGAAGCCTTTCCCACATGTTCCATTTCAATCAAATATTAATATTCCTTTTCATGATGACATATTATCATCATAAATATTTTTTTAGACTGCCACTGGTTTCATTTCATTCCAGTACGTATAAAAATCAACTTGTAGAGACTTGTCTGTCCGTCAATTTAAAATTATAATTGTGTTCGGGAAGAAGGCAATATTAGTGATAATAGTGTTTTTCCTGTTTATGATGTAAAACATATATGGTTAGATTATCTCATTGTTAATTCATGAATTCTTCAGATGAATAATAGATGACGTCCTTTGAGACCGGTGCCCTTGTGCTTACCCTTGTTATTAAGAGAATTCCAAATTATATCTGGCCAGTACATTTCCTTTGGTCTCCTATTGGAAAGTCCTTTCAAAATGCACACTGATCCCTCATCTTGCCTGAGTATTCTATATATCATACATTATATATAATATTGTGTATTTTCTGTTCTTCTGTAATATTTAGGTTTGAGAGTTTATGGTGCTGTATGTTTTAGTCCTCAGAATTGCTAGTTTGGAAATGGTCCTGGTCCTGGATTGGGCTTTTATAAGGACAATACTAGAATGGCTACTTATGCTCTGTAGCATCATGCTGGATTTAATTAATGTTTTTTTTTGTTTTTTGTTTTTTTGTTTTTTTTTATGCGTGACATAGTGAACTTGGTAAATAGTTCTACATTTAAATTACTGAGAAAATAATTACTTAAAGCTTTTGTGAAGTGTCTGTGATTATCAGTCAGTAATGTAAGAATAATGCACTCTTCACTGCAATCCGATGTGTTTAAAATAGCAATAATTAAACATCTGTCACATTTCAATTATTTCCACTTGTGAGCAAAAATGGCCCTAAGCAAATGGGAGGCTGCGCCCTATGCATCTTGGGTATGAGATCTTGAATAATCAAGATAATTATCTCCCCCCATCAACAGGGTTTTTCAAAAGGAATTACCATAAAACATTGCTAATTTTAATGGGAGACCTAATTCAACTCAGATCATTATAGCAAGACTGGATGAGGGTGGAGGAGGCTTGAATCATTCACCTCGTTTACAGGCAGAGAAGGGGAGGAGATAGTGGTTTGTATATCAAAAGGTGGGCCTACATCCATTCCATCCAGTGTCTCATTAATTGATTGAAAGCCTGTATGGCAGGTAACATGGGTCAGCCATCGCTCAGAATGGGATCTGGTCAGGGAGAAACTGCTGGTTTTAGACATGTTTGCTAATCTTTTGTGATGATAATTGTAGAAATCACACATTTTGAAAAATTAAAAGTTTTTTTTTACCTTCTCTCTCTCTCTCTCTCTCTCTCTCTCTCTCTCTCTCTCTCTCCCCCTCTCTCTCACAAACACACACACACACACACACGGCCAAAAATGTCAAGCAATTAATCTAACCATAAACCACAATAAATTACCAAGACCAATTTTATAGAATAATCCATAACAATATCAGTGCAGGATGGCCAGGCTGTAAACACAGGAAGAGGCTTGATGCTGTGATGCATGGCTGCTGAAGACTTTGGTGGAAATAAACTCTTCCTGATATCCCTTGGCGAAGAAATGAAATTCAGGGTCAAATTGTTCTCATGTTCTAGCTCTGTGTGGCTCTCAGTTGGTTTCTGATGATTTGTTGTGCTTACATTTTGTGACATCTACTGCTAAGTGAGTCCCTTTTGTTTTTCCCTTTTCTCTCCGTTTTGATTGAACGGCTTTCAAGTCTCAAGGCAATGATGACAGACCCGACTCAACTACACAGACTGGAGCTTTTCACCCTCAGGAAGATTTGCACCAGAATAGGGAAGTTGTGTCTTGCCTTAGTAGGAAACGGATTCTTCGTGTGATGTTCTGTCTTTCAGTGGGCTTGCACATCTTCAGATTCAATTATTTTTTAAAAGATCTAAAGTTGCTAGAGAAGTGCTCTACCTCAGTCAGTCATTCCTGACGGGCCAGTGAACATGAGTTGCGTGTATGAGAGGAGCTCCCAAAAGCAGCCGTTTCAGAGGTGAGCACACGGTATCGGCTACCATAGTGAAGCTGCTGTAATCACGCTCGTGCAGCACGGTTGTCTCTCATTAGCACACCGGTTGGAGAAACACTCTTCAACTCTTTGATGTTGTTAGTTTCTCACCACTGTGTTCAGAACAAAGAGCTTCTTCCACTCAGATAAGGGAGGGGAGCTCTTCCTTCTGTTAGGCTGAGAATGTCAGGAAGTCGTTTGAGCTGGGAAACCCTTTGTTTCAGTTCCAGAACAATGGACAAACAAAAAACCACGACTGTTATTGTCATTTGTTTTGGGTAACCGAATTTGAAAGAACAAATCCTAACGAAACTGAAAACGCATATTACTGTTTTATTGAGGGATTGTGTTTTCAAGGAAGATTCCAATTTGTTAGATACAAAGGATGGATGAGAAGATAGATCGACTCACTACTTGTGCAAATGTCATGTTTTTATATTTTTCAATTCCTGAATTCTCTATGTAAGAAAATATTTTTGTAGTCTGTAAAAGATGCATTTGGTTAGGGTTAGCACCTGCTCTTTGAAATGCAAAAACAGTACAGCTTTTTTTTTATATGTTTTGAAAGTATTTGAGACATTTGCGGCACGTGTAGCATTTGATAGGACTCCATTCCAAGCTTGTGTTGGAGACAGGACCTTGCATCCTCCACACCTCTGAAGAAAACACAACCACTAGAGTGGCCAAGGTAATGTCATAGAGAAATTGAAGACAGGCGAACAAATAGGAGAAAGAGAAGGAGAGCAGAATGAGAGGAGTACGGGAGAGGGAGAGAGAGAAAGAGACTAACACTTATTTTTCTTGACTCGTTTTAGATTATCTGGGGGGCTTTGGTCACACATGGGAGCGTCCTGTGTCAGTGCTGATTAAAAGGCACCAGCGCTCTGCTGCTCTCAGCAGAATGGCTGCAGGGAATAGTTCCAAACACTGCAGCTTTCCTAATTATCCTACATACCTGTAGGACAGTGGGAGTTAGTCAGCTAACCACATGTGTTTGCTCAGTATGTACAAAAGGAAATGGTAAAAAAAATCAAATTAAATTTATAAAGCTTGTGTCGCAATTAGTATAAGTGATGAGTATTTAACTGTGTTATTTTACTCGTAAGAATAAAATTTCAAGTTAAGCCAAGGTTTCTGTTTTTTTGTAGTTTGGTTTTTAGAACTAGAATCATAATATCTTAGAATCATGTCTTAAGGGACCCTTCAAATATTTTTCTTGTAACTTTTCTCTTTCCACATAATGCATGTATGCTGGCCATCAAGATTAGAATAACATGAAAAAAATCTAAGCCAGCTCAGCTCATTTAATTTCCCTTTCACATCTATTCTTGTCTAATAAAATGTTCTGTAACTGACGAGCAACCCCCCCAGCTCTGAATGCCAGTTAAACAGATACAGATAGCAGTTTGTTTTTTGTTTGTTTGTTTGTTTGTTTTTGTCTTTTTTTTTTTTTACTTTTATTGACCAGAATCTCTGGCCATTTTTATCCAAATATCTTCATCTTATTAAAATATATTATAGTATAACTTACAAGATGGTGGGTAAAGCATTCTTGTTTAAAAAAAAAAAAAAACTTGTAGAAACTGTTGAACTTGTAGAAATTGTTGTTTTGCTTGCAGCATTTTTAGTTTGATCATTCAAATGAGTTATTTACTATTAAATCCTCCTGTGTCAGAAAACACAGTTGAAATAAGAGGCTGCTCTGGTAGTCCTGCTGTTAGTGCTGAGTCAACAAAACCTTTCTTATTGATCAGCAACACCAAAAAGTGAATATTTTAGTTTAAAATCAAATGTAACTTATATAATATTGTGTTAATTTTGTCGATGTATGCAGTTTGTACATTTGCAGCTGCCTTTTTGTTTTCATATCGAGGACAGAAACTAGACATGGACAAGCATTCCGATTTAGTACTCATAAAGATAACTCTTCACTCATTTATTCACTGCACACATTATTGATAAATATTGGTTATGCATAATCAAATTGACTTGTTTTTCTCGTTTGCCAAGTGTTGGTGATTTTGTTATCCTCTGATCTGATGTAAACCAAAGTAATGAATGCTTTTAGCTTCAACAGTCAGGGATCAATGCTCTCTGGATAGATCATCTGCCAGAGATCAAAACACCAGTGCACACGTTAGACCAGCATAATTATACCGGAAGGAAATCAACTCTCAGCTGAGGGAAATCAAGGTTTTAATTTAATTAAAGATAATACTGCACACTAAGGATTGCAATGTGTAGGTCTTTAGGTTTTACAAGCTGGTGGCCCAGGATTGGCAACTCCCAAGAGGAAAATAAAACACTACTGCTCCACTGTTAACACGGAAATCTATGAGCTGTACCACACAGTGGAGTTAATGTCACCATTCACAAGTATTGTGAAGCTGAATGGCACCCAACCTTCCTTTATAATAAGAAAGTAAATCTTCAAAATTAGACATAGGGTTTCTACAGAACAGCAGTATGCTATTGCTGTATCTCCATGTTATTCTGCCTCTAGTTTTGCTGCCACATGGTTGAGCTTCAGACTCAAAATAGCTCCATTGACAGATGGTAAGCTTTAGACCTGCCATGAAGAGAAACAATCATTGCATCCCTGTGGAAAAAAAGAAGTCCAATTTAAATCTTTTTGCTCCTTCCTTCCTGCTGTGCTGCACTCAGGCAGAAGTGCATTAAATCTGCACACACACATGCACGCACGCACACGCACGTGCACACACATACACACACACACACATCCAAACACAGGCACAAAAACAGGGAGGTAAATTACAGTTACTGAAAATACTGTTATGTTAGGGTTTGGACTGACTGCCTCACAGGTGTTAAGGTCTGTTATATGATGCTTTTTTTCAATAGAATTTACAACCTTACATTGAATATGTACATATATCAAAACTGAAACAATGCCATTCTATAAACAGTATGTCACCCTCACCATCTGTTTAATACTTTGCCATTCTTAGCAACTTGAAAACTAGACTGGACCGAGTAAGGACACTTTGTCCATATATATGCAGCATTAATGATGGTTATGGCAGAATGAGATCCTGAGATGCTGTAAAATAGCTTTCTGCTACTTAACCAGACCTTGAGAAACAGTGTGGAGCGTCGGCTTTTACAGCTCTCAGTAGACAAGCAGGCTATCGACGGAGAGCAGGACACTCCTCTGAATTCTGATTACAGCCACTTTGTGACACCTGGGGGACTGAGGAAGATGTCTTTAAACCTGTCATAAATATTCACAGCAACTTAATTGTGTGTGGTGAAGTGATAATAAAGAACCACCGCCATTGCGCTTCTGGAGAATTGATGCTACAAAACAGATTGCCCCGGCAGCTCACTCACACTTGTGAGAAACTCATAAGAATGGTACACCTTCTTTCATGAAAATTCCCAGTGTGCAGTCTCCAACATTCAGCTGGGCCTCCTGCCCGCTGTGGCTGCCCGTGGAACTGCGTCTTTCCCCCACCTCTCACCTCCTGTCATTGTTCCTCCTTCATTGGGACCACCCCCCATTTTTATTGACTATCTCACTAATTGCAGCATGCATAAACAAAGCATGGAGGGACTTGGCAGTATAAAATGCTCAGATAATTAGTTTTGCAGGGGGGGAGGACTGTGTCTGTGGACATTGATCTGATGGTTCACTCTATTGAATGGGTGAGGGAGGGGTTCCAGTGACTGTGACAGGTAGTCTGCCTCATGGATCACAGCCTCTCATCAATACAACGGCCCCTTTCCAATTGTCTGATGTGGAGCATTTCTGAGAATGACACAGGCACAGATTGATTCAGGATAATGCAAGGGAGGCATTTGTTATAATTTAAGATGTACTCCAATGTTTTCCTTTAAAAAATTCTGTTGATGTCTTTTGACATATTTGCGGCATTTCCTCACGAGTAAAAATTCAACAGCTCTTCGGTAATGACAACAGAAATTGGTTTTCAACTGATGTACTCATTAAAATTGTCTGCTAGTAAAAATACTTATTTTTTCCAGTGTGACTGTGACACAAACCGGCAGAGTCTTAATGGTTCATTTTCTTTCCTGTGCCGTTAACATGGGAGAGGTTGAGATAAGGGGGGGAGGGTTTGGTAAAGGAATAGCCATCCCTAACTACACAGTGGCGTATGCAAGGTGTTGTGAGAATAAAAATGATAAAGGGAGTGTTAGGGTGCAGGTGCGCTGTGCACAGGGGAGGTGACCTTGGCCATGGTGGTGACTGCAGAGAGGAGCTAGCCATCTGTCTTGGGCCATGAAGAGGTGACCTAGCATCATTGTTTAGTCTGAGGGGGTACACTGGGGTCACAGAGAGGGCCAGACCTCCCGGGTGGGGATCAGAANTGTTTAGTCTGAGGGGGTACACTGGGGTCACAGAGAGGGCCAGACCTCCCGGGTGGGGATCAGAATGGGGTGTCCCAGCCCCACGTTTAAATAGAAAGAAAATGTAGACCAATAGTGTACAATAAATTATACCCAGATTTTTTTTTTTTTAAGAAAATGTTCAAGCAAGATGTTATAGTCTATTATTTTGACACATTATAAAATGCAAGAACTGTTACTTTGCTGAGTGTCCAAATCTGTGCCTCCTCTCATTCAGATTCTTTTTATATACCAGTGAAGAAACTCTTGCTGTAATTAATGTGTCATTTTGATGTGGCACACCATAACCCTTTACCAATTTGTGAGGCATTTTATTGAAAGCACTAAGAGGAGAAGCGATTAGGACATAATTTGCTCCCTGAAAATCTGTGACTCAGAGTGGGCTTTTAATCTCCATGTTGCAGGAATATGTCACACAAAAATTGTGAATTGTGGATCAGTTGCTCACCTCTATAGCCTATATTGGCAGAAAACATCTGGACTCTCATAGCTTCATAAAGACTGGAGATTTCAATGTGGTAGCTAAGATAGAGTAGATCCATTTGATCATTTTTCACTGAATTTTATATTTAAAATTCAGTGAAAAAAAAACTGTAAAAAAACAAGAATCAAGAAGAATATAGTGTCATTAATATAATCAGAGTAGCTATAAGGGATTCAATCAAACTATGATCAGGTAAACTCAAAGTTATAGGATTTGTAACGCTATAGGGATTTTTATAAAAATGATTTTTTGGAAAGTGTTTAAGTGACTCAGTTTTGTGCTGTCCTCTGTGGTCTCAAGGGAGGGGGGCCCAGGACTAAATTGGATACCCATTCCTCCAGAAAACCAAAACCTTTTGAATAAGCTGTCAGCTTGGCTGGAACATTGCCGACATGTAATCAGGGTATAAAAGGCAATTCATCCTCTCAGTTTAATCACAGCTCTACATCTCAAGTTTTTACTCTGCAGGTTAAATCTCCACCCCTTTTGTCTTTTGTACAAGTCTTGACCCTTTCAGCTCCCGTCTCTGATGTACTTAGTTATAATGACAGGTTTCAACTCTGACCCCATGCTCATTAGTCTCCTTTTTTAGGGAGTAGCACTATCTTGTCAGGGTTTGTAAATTCAGAGTTACTGTCAAATAAATGTGTGTGTATTTTAAAGTATTGACACATAAAACTTCTTAGATTGTGTGAATGTGCTCATAATGCAGATATTTTATGCTCTTGAGAAGTGGAGCCATTTTTAAGCATTAATAGCTAAAGGGAAAGTATGGTTGTGTTATATGCTAATCATACCCAACTTCAAACACTGAGCTTTAAACCTTCTGGACTCCAGTTGGACTTAGTATTTAGAGTAGGAACATACATTTTTCTGCCAGGTTGCAAACATGAGTAACAGGTTGAAGCTGTGGTCTGGCTGCAGCAAAGTGACTAAAGAGTGACAGAGTAGCAAGGGCCTCATCAAATTCACTATAAATACGGTTTACAGCTTTGTGTAGTAAAACTGACCTCTCTCAATCTCCTAACTCTGGCATTTTTATCATACTGCTTCAGTGCTAACATACAAAAAGACTAGATGAGAACAGATGAGAGGCACATGGAGCAGCTACATCTGTTGGATGTCTCTATGCTTGGCTAGTTCCCATCCCTTCCTGTTTTAACAGAAACTGTCTAGTTAAATCAGAGCCTTCTTTATTGGATTTGCAATTACATGGTCTTTGTTTGACCAAGAGCACAGATTTAAAAATGCACGCTTCCATCTTTCAGAAAACATCTTCAGTGTGATTGGGAAATGGTGCAATGCAGCGTGGCTCATCTTGTTCTGTTGCTTCAGGATATTCCAAATGCAGATCAGGTTTACCAGTTAATCAGGATCGCCTCTCTCCAAAATGAAGGGAGGAGAAATGTGGAATGAAACACTAGTTGTCCTGCAGCAAACTCTAGCATAACACCTTACAGTGGTACTCTAACATCTTTATTAGGTTAGATACATTTACCCTGCCTGCCTACTACTTTTACCCTACAATGTAAAATCGCCTCTCTTTGACTCAGCTAAACAAAGCCCCTAGCCAGCTTGTTCTTCTTCTTTAGCCCATAGTGTGTTCCACTGAGAACATCTGGCACCATGAGTCAGCTGACCCATGTAGAGCAGAGGTGTGATAGATAAACAGACATGGACCAGGAAGTCAGTTTTGAGACTTCTCTTATCAAGGGTATTGTCCTAATTATTATTTTAATTTATTTTCCACTTTTTAAGTATCAGCGGCTTTATTTTTCAAGAATAAATGTTTAAATGTAGGTAGGTTGAACAGTAAGTGTACATTAATTAAGAGTGCCCTGCTTTCTGTATCTGTAGTTAGAAATTATTTTATTGTAGCCATTTACTATAGGTTTACATTGTGGGAGAACCTAGGATTTTAAGCCTTACAGGTGTGTTGAGTTGCATTGATCTCTGAAACAGTTAATTTCATGGTTGGAACAGTACACCACCCCCCTCTGTACTGAGAGAGGGCTAAACCAGTATAAATGCATAGGTTTCTTGAACAAAGCGTATACCTCTGACATTCTGCAGCTCTCAGTCCACTATGTGTGAAATGGGGTGTGGTGAATCCCACACCTTATTCTTTTAGTGTGGCTAGTACCCTTTTGATTTCATAGGCTCCATTACTCTTCAATCTGGACCATGCTTAAAGGCAAAATGTATGTGAAGGGCTGCCAGCAAATTGCAGAAAAATGACACTTTTACTTTGCTCTATATTGATTACATTGTGTGAGTGCACTGTGCCTTTGGTGTAGAAACTAAAAACTGAACTGTGGTGTGCTTCCTTTACCCCAATGATATGTGTGAAAATGTGAAATAAAATATTTTTAATATACATATATATATATAGTCTGAATATAAAATGTAATTGTGGCAAAAGTTTAATGTTGACAAAAAAAGAAACACCTCTTAATACTCATGGCATGTTCTTGTTTTTGACAGTTTTATGTTTGGATCTCGATTTATGACTGCATGACCTACCGCATTGCAATCAAAGGCAAGGCAGTTGTTAACTTACACATCGTGAAGGACTGTGTTGCTATCAAATTAAATCTAAAATGTCTGGTCCATGACCCGAAGGCCAGTTCACAGATGGAGATCCATCCAAACACACTATGTCCTCTGACCGTAATCTTGACTCTTGACCAGGGTCATTGAACTTGACAAGATCTGACCTTGTGGAAGATGGAATATTGGAGACATCAGGCTCACAATGACCCTGCCTTTTAGAACAAGTGATTTTTGTTTTTATATGCACTTCCAGGAGACACTGACAGATGAAGAACTTCCTTTTCTTTTGACTGAAACTTACAATAGTGAGTGTAAGAGGGTCGTCATTTATTTTTAGGGTCCTAAAGGCTGACACATTTGTGCCTTATACTTGACAGCCATCCTGTCATTTATCATATTGTCTTTGTTACTTGCAATGCTAATATAAATGAATTCAGTTTATGTAATATTGTCTGAAATACAACCAAGCATACTTTAAATGCAGAGACAGGCAGTCTCTCTGGCTCTGACAGCTATAACAGGGTGTTATATTCTGACAAATTCAACATTTAGAAGAAGAGTTTTGATGCCAAACAGATAACGAAATCAGAAGTGAGAGATGGAAAGGCAGAGAGAGCACAATATGAAACAGATGCCTCCACAGACGGAGGATAAACAAGCACATACATTTTTGTTACAAAGCAGAAATGTCACTTTGAGTGGTAAATGATAATCACGTTTATGGCATAGTAGGGATTTGGAGCCTTTTGTCTTGTATGTTATGTGCCATGTGTCTTGCTTTGGAGAAATAGAAAAGTGTGTCTATAGATTTTGATGAAGATTAGATACTTAATTCATCCTGTTTTGGGGAAGAGTACTCTTAATGGCCTTTGATTTTGGGCACTAGGCGAACCAGCTTGTGTGGCTTTTGCTTCTGCAGGTGTGAACACATGGGGTCAAGTCCAGGTTTCTCCAGAATTTGGAACAACCTTCCTACCTACAAGGTTAGTGTGCTGTGATGTTCTCATGTGTAATGTGCTAAATTAACTGATCATTTTACATGAAGCAATTATTGAGTAATGTTAGCAGAATTTGACTGGGGAAGTGGGGAAAAAAGGAGTCTAAGATGAACAAGGTCAAAACTACATTGATAATTTTAGAGGAGGTTTTGTGAATGCTACAATGGGAACAACATCCTGATAAAGAAGCATAAATCCACTTTACTGTAGGACCTGATGAAGTTAGAATATGTGGTGTGAAAGCCCGAACCCAGAGATTAACAATAGATATACCATTAGCTACAGGTCAGTCTCAAACCCATTTTTACCCAACACCATTACAGATATTTGACTTGTAAATGACAACTGCAGAATTGTTTTTTTTTTTAAATGATAAAATTTTAATTTTCTGTGTTTTTCAGGCAGGATTTTTGCACTGGTGTCTTGTTTAGGTTCAGGCCCCCGATAAAATTGAATCGATTCACCTTAGAAACCTTCACCTCCACGGCTTTGATGACAATATGCAGGAGGCTGTGATTAATTGTCAGTGCAGATCTGAGATTGTACCAACAGTCGTCTTCTCTCTGCGTTTATTATGCGGAGTGTTTATGTTTGTGCAGCTTCGGTGGATAGGGGCGAGGTGTGGAGTAGGTGAAAGACGGTCTGGAGCTGTCACCCACTGAGGGAGCCCTGGGGAGCACAGGCAGTGATTTACACTCTGGCAGGACACCCACAGTCTTCAGCCCTGTTTGTTATGACATGTTCTCACAGCTAGACTTTGGTGTGGCTCCTCGCTCTCCCTTTGTGTCTCTTCAGCACAGCAATCTTTCTGGCACGGCATTCATCTGCCCGCCTTCAACCCCATGTTGAGATCTGCCTCTGGGTTTATTTGAATGTTTGGAGGCCTTGTGTTTTGTGATGTGAATAAATTCTCCTGAATTGTTTTACATACCATTTGTTTGGGTGTTTTTAGATGTATGACAGTAGAGAAGAACCCATGGGGCTCCAGATGTGCATCTTTTCAGTAAAACCCAGAGGCAGCAGATATTCCATTCACTGGAGGATTTTAACAGCTGGCCATCATGACCATTATTCTCTATTTAAATCCTCTCATGGGAACTACAACATTGCTTGCATCAAATTTTTGGTTGAGGTCATGATCTTTAATGTTTATATAGTCTTCTGTACTTAAGGATTTCTTGTTGACTCTGTCCCTCTGTGACATTTATATAGATTTTTGCTACTTACTATGGAATCTGGAAAAAAGTGGCAAATTTGAGGATGGTGGTGAATATTGTTCTGAATAAATCACACAGCCTGCCTAAATGATGGCTTTTAAATTTATTTTGCAGTTGAGTGGCTGGATTGATGGCATATTGAGCATTACAGAAATTCCCTTGAAGGAGAGATAAAAAGTTTTATATTTGCTGGCTAATTCATTGCTGGCTAG
The DNA here is from genome assembly GCA_014773175.1 of Lucifuga dentata. NCBI lineage: Eukaryota > Metazoa > Chordata > Actinopteri > Ophidiiformes > Bythitidae > Lucifuga > Lucifuga dentata. Next base: position 447,214 of record VXCM01000537.1, read on the forward strand.
TCCATTGCATTGATGGGTGACAATATTTTGCCAGAGACAAGGTTACATTGAGTCTCTGAAAAGTTGTTATGCATAAGAATGTGGAAGGCCTTTATGTTGCTTCCTGGGATGTAGCTGCTTTTAGAGAGCTATGGCAAACAACTTACAGCGATTGCCAGAGTATTTAGGTGATGGTTCTTGTGAGATAGAGGCTTCAATCTGCTGGCCTGCGTTGCAAATTCTTTAAGGGAAAAACTGTTTAATGTTCTATCTGACCATTTCATTGCATTTTTATTTGCACAATTATATATATATATAAGGATAAAAAAATAAAAAGAAACAAAGGATCACAAAAACAACTCAGGAAAATAATCTGCATAACATAGTTCTCGTGTGGGAGAGGTAAAAAGCCACTGGCTGGCTTGTATTAGAACCCCTCCCCAACATTAATCATCTTCAAATTAATCCATTATACACACACACACACACACACACACACAAAAGAGCCAAGTGACTCAGATTACACAAAATCCAAAAATAGACAAATAGTCACTTTTCTACAAGCAATGACACTATGATTGCAATTATAATAGAGTCAGCTTCAGTAATTTTTTAAAGGAATAAATTGATGTTGCTCATTGCACTACATCCAAGTATGAATTCCATAAAGTTGTGCCTCTGTCAAAATGAAAAACGGACCGCATTACTAGAACAAAATGAAAGATGAAGCTGTTTGATGTGGACATCTGCATTTGTACAAAAGAAGTCCATAAAAACTTTAGGTACCTGAGAATTAATAAAAATAATTTTATAAATAAACATACAGGTTTGCAATATATTGCTATATTATATACAGTTAAAAGGCCGAGAGAACGAAAAAAAGGGGGGCTGATGGTTCCTGGCTGTGAGAAGCGGTAGCTAATCTCACAAATTTCTTCTACACTTTAAGTGATCCGCTAAGATGAGTATATGAGTGTTTACCCATATAATATTACAGTAATTCAAATATGGATAAAGTAAACTAATATAATACTATAAGAGAGGACTGGTTTACAAAATAAATCTTTCTTATTATACCAAGTGATTTCATCTTTTTGTCTTTCCTAGGAAGGTTCTCTACCTGCAGCTGGAAGATCTGCTTGTTACTGCAGACGCACCCAGCACTCAACTTGAAGCCGGCCTTCTTATCTGATCAGCTGAATCACTCTATACACAACGGATCATTCAGTCCAAGAAGGAGAGGCATCAAACAGGCAGAATCGCCTTGCTGAAAGGCTCATAGATGACAGGTATAGTAGCTTTACTGTTTTATTTATTAATTTATTTATTTTCAAGCAAAGAGCAAACACTTAGGGGTTATAAACACCTACATACAAATATTTTTATGAAATGCATTGCTGTGTCTCCCACACATACATACACACACAAACAAAACCATATTTTCTATTTTCCATGCCCTGGGCGTTAGCCATACCAGGAGGGACAGAAATCATGCCAAGTGGGATAAGATTGTAAAACTGCAAAGCTCTCTTATCTCATTTTGAACTAAATGGATAAAATGGTGTCAGCATGTTACTGTGAGCCCCTCAGGATCCAAAATACTGGCAGTACTATAAAATATAGCAGTAGCAGCTCTCTGGCAAGACAGCGATTCCTTTTGTATCAAGAATGATTTTATTTGAAATACATAGCAATTGAGAAAAAAGTAAATCAGAAAATAAAGTCATGACTTTGACAAAATCAAAGCAAATACCTCAATATTGATATATTTCACCATAATGACTGCATTATAATGAATATTGAGGCTTTCAGAAGATTTTCACACAAGAAAATTTTGGGAAGAAATAATTAACATAGTTTAAATATGTGCTCTGAAAAACTGCAAAATTTTGAAATCATTTAAATTTTAATCACATTTTACATTTAAACATTGTATGTGGAATGGAACACATATGGGAAGTTACTGGTAGGTCTTTTAATTTTTCTTGCACACAATGACACACAGTTTACAATAACCTTAGATCAAGGTTCAGGCAAGAATTATTTTATTTTTTAATTCACTTGGCTCATTTATAAGTAAGTTGATTAACTGGCAAAAAAAATAATGAGTGAATAAATAAATTCTCATCAGAAGCTACTGGAGCTTGAGGTGGTCCCCCCACAAGGCATTTCATTATACTGATATGAAAGAGAGTAATGCAAGACTTTTTGTAACCAGAAAATGGCGTTTTTTTTTTCTTGTATTATTGACCTAAATAATTATTAGATCATCATACTGCTCATTAATTTTTAATGATAGGCATTACAATTATGTCCTCACCCTCTGATTATTGCAGCATTAGCTCAGATCTCTCTTCCTCTTGGTCAGCTTGACCTTGTATTGGTCAGTTTGATGGATGCTTTTACCTGGCTAAAGCATAGAATTGACTTTAATCATCATTAAGATACTCACAAATCATTTTAGATGCAGCATGCAGAATGATGACCCTGACAGAGACTTGTTTTTAATCAAAAATCAAATCAAATATAACTTAAATCCATCCAGCAGTGAGGTGAACACAGTGTTAATGACTACAGGCTACTGTTGAATCAGTTTAAGGGTCACAGTTGCTTCTTGAGTGTGTAACCATGAGGAACAACAATCTTAGCTGCAATTGTAGAATCTAAGCTGCATAAGTATTAGAGGGTCACAGACAATGATCCTATAGTGCCTTATGATGCTTGGCTTATGCTATGATACAGCATGTTAAGAGCTGTTGGTGGTGGTGACCCTCAACTAGCTTATTTAATCTATTTTCCAATTCTTCACATTTTGAAATTTAAATTGTCTCCTATGTGCTGTCTGATTCTTTATGTCTTATGGGATCCCCTCTGGGACCCACAGGACCAGCTGTCATTGCCTGCATGGTGTGGATGATGATGAGAAAAAAGAAAAAGAAAGGAAAAAGAGTGATAATGGAGCCCCAGAATCAAGGAGCACAAAGGTGTTAGATTCAGATTGACGTGTCAAATTGAATCTATCTGAGATGTGTCAGACTGTAATCTAACCAGTGGTCACAGTTTGTATTCAAAAATGTAGCTGTTACTAAAATTGGTTTGCACTCAAGTGTGACAACATATAAAGATGTAGGAAAGTAGATGTGTTATGTTTTTGATACATGTGCGTCTATGTAGCTTTTAAAAATCACCACATTCTGGCTGTAATGGAAATCAAAACAAAATCGGAAAATGTTTATCACATCAAGAAGGCACCATAAAATTATGTGTAATCCTCAAGATGTCATCCCAAAAAAAGAAATCCACATGGCATTGATTGCTATGGCAACGCAGTAAATATAGGTAGTGTTGAAGGTAACAGAAGACAAAACACAGCGCCAGATTTAATGTGTCAGTAACAACAAATAGCATCATGCAGCCATGTTCCTTCATTCATAAACAGCTGTTACCTGCCTCTTAGCATTTGCCTTGAAAGAAGCATTACTACAGTACTTCAGTAAGATTCATTAATGGATTTCAATTCATGTGGTGCTTATTTAATGTGACGTTGTGTAGTTAACGTTTAATGAATTATTATTATTGTTTAATGAATTATTCCAACTATTTAAAAAAAAAAAAATCACCTAGAATAATTTGATTGTTATTTTTATGTGGAAAAACCCTGCCATGCGGTCATGCTACACTCAACCTTAAATGTTAAAACTTCAATTATACCCTGATTGAGGCAATACATTTTTTCAGATGTCATGTGGACACCATTATTAGATTCAAACTGGCATAAATCTGAGTATGCTTACTCTGAGTAGCAGTCCTAGATTAGGCAATTGTGAATTGATTTATTCAGATATGTAAATGTTAAGCCACTTTAAGCAACTTTTGCATGAATTTCCTCACATCACTCCCCTCATCCCTCGAATATGCAACAGATCATGTATATTCAGCAAACTGCAGAATTCTATTAATCCATTCATGTATATATCTTACTTACAGACAAAAATCAGAGTATCAAGTGCATATAAACGTACTGACAGAGATCATCAAGTCCTTGTTTTTTTTCAACTCTGGCTAACTACTTAATTAACAGTCCTGTCAATCATGCATCAAAGTTGATGCCTGGGTAAAAGCAGTGTTCCATATTTGGAAACCTGCCTCTTCGCTGATTAAACAATCTGCCACCTTTAACAATAGAGGATTTGAAAGAGGAAATAAAGATGAAAAATGTAAGAAACTGCAGGGAGGCACAGCTTTTGTTGACATTTCTAGAGATTAATATTCACACCAACACAATTAGAACCTTTTTACTAGATTTTGAATTTCCTCTGCATGAAATTTAGATAGCTTTGAACATCAGTTACTGTGAAATAGTGTGTTTTTAATGATGTATATGGATAGAGCTCTGCAAAAGCTCCATTGCTTGTTAAGTCAGACTTGACGTTCATCCGGTTTCATACTGTGTCCTGATTCAAAAATCCTCAAATACTTTAACAAGGGAGCGTAAATGTACCTGTTTGAAATTGTTGCTTGCATTCCCTCAAGCCAGCAGTGGTTCTAGTCTTTTCCTCTGCTTTTGTCTTGAGTTGGTTTTGACAGTGCTGTGGGCTGCTTCTAGCTGAAGGCAAGTTGGAACCCCATGCGGTGGCTCTCCATGAGGCCATTCAATTATCTGGCGCTTGGTAGCAGAGCCCGACTCTGACACATTCTGTGTCCCTGTATTGAGTATCAGTGCGGGGTGGTAATGGAAGCTACCTCTTCAAAACCTCCCTTAAAGGCACATCCCAACAGCAGCATCAATGTCCACAGCTGCTACATAGTGTGTTGCAGCATAAGCTGTCTTGTTAGCATGAAATGCTGATAAGATTCTCTCTCTCTCTCTCTCTCTCTCTCTCTCTCTCTTTGCACACACACAATCTCATGTGGACTCATTTACTGCCCATTTACTGTCAAAATCAGCTTCAGCTAGCGCACCTCACTGTTTTACTGTGCTGCATGTTGGCTGTGTTCTTTATTTTAGGAAAATATAGAGGATGTGTGTTTGTGTGTGTGTTTTGGAAGGATAAGAAGTGCTATTTAATTGTTATCCAGTTCAACACCATATGTGCTTTGAGGAAGGAGGGTGAATGGGACTCATATGATTGAGTGGCACCTGCTTGTCAGACGGTTGCTGCAAAATACTGCTGCATTCAGCAAAGGCAGAACTCCACCTGCATGCCAATCAGGCTGTCAGGCTAATCCCTTCCACCCACATACAGTACACACATGCACACAGTCTCTCTCTTTCTCTCTCTCTCACACACACGCACAATCTCTGACTCTTTCTCAGTGTTTGTTTCACACCATCCCCTGTTGGTATAGACGCATATGCCCGACACAACAGCCATTCATGCATTGACAGTGCTTGAGAATAGGCTCCAATGAAATTTCCTGTGAATATACTCAGTGCGGCAGCTATCAGCCTTTTCTGAAGTGTTTTCTGAAGGATTTTCTTACCGTAACATTGATGCAAACTGACAGTTGAGGGTTTAATGCCTGTTCTCTCTGGCATGGCTGCCAGCATAATTTTTTCCGTTTATTAAGCTGGCATTCATAACAGTACTTTTTATCAAAGCAGAAGGGAGGACTGTTGTCTGCTGTTTCTGAAATCAATCGATTCATACAATGTGAAAAGGCATCTACTTCACTGTGTATATCTAAATGTAAGTCTTTGCATGAAGCTTGTGCATGTGTGAGCACACAGACATTCGCATGTGTGCCTGTGTGAATGTTTTTTATGTAAATGAAGCCCAAAACATTGTAAAAGAAGAGGTTGTGAACAAATGTGTCTGATGTAGCTGCTCAGCTATGCACACAGACAAAAAACACAGACCCATTCTCCTGAGCACCTTCTCTGATCTCTGTTTTCTTTGTCATGTCAAGACAGTAACAGGTGTCTCACCTAAGGCAAAAACACTACATCACTGTCTTTGTCTTTATCTTGCTGTATTTGTCTGTTATTGTAGTTCTTTGGGATTGAGAAGGAATGTTGAAGTGAAATAGGTAACCAGGCTGTATCTCTGTCATATCCCTCCACAGTGCCAGCCTTTGGCAGTTCAGTTTTATCAAGGGATTAACCACCATGGTGCTGATTTGTAAACATTCCCACCGTTACAACCATGCCGGACTGACTGAATGAACAGAAGGTCGGAACATGCTATAACACCGCGTCATGCTGGACTGGTGACAGGTGCGAGGCATTGCCAGGCACCGGACATTGTGTTAGACACAATGCCAGTCCAGTATTTGATACAGGTCATTCTCCTGAATATATTTTGCTGTTTTCTCGGGTTTTATTCATCAAGGCATCACACAGATAGTCTGTTCAGTGCAAATCTTTATTGCAAATTGGATTTGAACTCTAATATCTATGATGCTTAATGTTAGATGTAAAATTTCACAATGACTACAAATTACAGTGGAATTTGACAATACAAAAATGCTATGATAAGAAAATTGAGTCTCATTTTTTTTTAATGTAAAAATGCATCACTTCTTTTGCCACAAGACCATGGTTAGAGTATGTTTCTACTTGATCTTTTATCTTCCCACCTTCACTCAGTACGTTTACGTTGAATCTTACTCCAAGTAACAGACCTAGATTATGCGACTGTAAATCAATTTATTCGGGCATATAAACATCATAATCAGAGTAAGCCATAAGAACACTTTTTGTATGTATTGTTGCAGACATGAAAAAAATAATACCTTTGTCAACCATTTGGCATCACCTTTATATACCTTTAAATAACCCTGCATAATTGGTTGTTAAATAGCCTTTGTTAAATAAAGAGCAATGCAAAAACTTTGCTATAAGTATTTTTGTTTCACAATGCCATTAACTTACAACATATCCCAACACAACCACCCATTCATCCATCTAGCCACTCGGGCATCAGGCAGGCAGAGCAGCCCGGGCTTCCTTTAGCACAGCAGCTATCAGTCCTTATTCTGATTTCTCAACACAGTGCCCTCTGCCCATGATTCTGCTATGTCAGCACTGATATTGGCTAATCTAATATTTACAATTGGGTAATTAACCCCCCATATCACAAGGGATAAATCTCTGACAATCAGAGAGGAAAGACAACATAGCTGCTCACAATCACTTAATGTCTTGAGTGGATGAAGTTAACGGTGCAGTAAAAACCCTTTCACACTGGATGGACAGTAATTTTCTGATGAATACATACAAAAATTGATAGAATTGTCCAAGAAAAGACAGTAAATTGTTTATGCGTAGATAAATTTTTTTTTTTTTTCTAAGCAGTACACTTGAAGTTAGATAATGTTTGATTTTTGTTGTGCTTTGTGAATTACAGGAAGTACGTATAGTAAAAACAGTATCTGATTACAGCATATAACTGGTCATGGATATTGTGTGAAACATTTAACAAAATCCATCAGCAATTTTGCCACTCATTTGAGAAATGAAATACTATTAATGAATCCTTTTTTTCCATGTTCCTTGTTTTGTTCTGCTTGCTTGAATTCATTTTAAGAGAATAGTATCATTTATAGTATAATTCCATAATCCCAGATCTTTTAATTTTTAAATGTCTCCTTTAAAAAGTTATAAATTGAGCTTAGTTTTTTCATCTTAAACCTCTCTTTAAATGAAGGAAAACAGAGATTTGTGCAAAACGTGGACCATCAAATCATAATGTCTGTTTGAGGGTGGAGCGTTCTCCTTTCCTAATTGGCTTCAATCAGATAAACAGGATGCTTCTGAGGCATTAGACTAATAATACACTTAGCATGGTGAAGGAAAACACCACCTGGCAAATGTCACAACTAAGTCAGGTGACAGAGAGAGGGCTGTGTTTACACTGAATCAACCATAATTGTGTGTGATTGAGTTATTACAGAATAATTGTGGCTACATTCATGGGATCTGGTCTGCACAAGCTAAAGAATTACCCAGAGAAGCACTTAAGAAAGGCAGCATATTTTTAAAATTGTTTTCTTGTTCTAGTAATTACAACTCAACTGCTGTAGACTTAATTTTTTTAGTCCTCCCATTTCCTCTCTGAGGTTGGTCAATAAACAATCTGCATAACTTTACCTCATCAATATTTAACGTGCCCGCTAAAGGTCCCTTCTCCTACAGGTCTCAGCCAGCCTTGGTTTTGATGTTTACCACTTTGAAATTTGCCACAGACAGGAAAAAAGTCCCAAGGGGATCCCTCTGGTGTATGTGTGGATGTGTGTTTCCACATATGCATAATAAAAAATGTTTATTTATTTATTTATTTATTTATTTAACTCTACCATTCAAGTCTTTGTCTTTGTTTGTGTGTCTGGGTGTTTCCATTCATCAGAGAGGCCTCAAAGCCCTCCCAAGCCAGCAGAAACTATCTGTTCCTCCAAATTGCTTACAGCCGGTCTATCAGTGGGGAGGGGAAATATGAGGGTGAATTTTTAACGACAAAAACAAATGAGCCAACACAGACACACAATTAGGGGGAAGTCATGGCTATGTGTCGTCTTTAGATGAGCAACATGACGGCCTTTTTACCCCTAGCAGGGGTAAAGGCCTGCCCCAGGAGATGACTCATTAGGACTGAGGAGGGTGNGGGGGGGGGCTTAGTACCACTCAGAGAGAAGAGGCGCTCGGCTAAATTCCTTTCACGATGAGGGTCATTCTGATGGAAGACATTAGTTCACCTTGCGTCTTGCTGCTGCTAAATGATTATGTCACACAAAGGACAGCTGCCATAAGGATTACATCGCCAAAACATTGCCTCAATAGGGTGGACGCTTCATACTAAGACAGTGCTTTGCTGATTATTTGCAGTTAAATTTCACTTCCTATATGAATATTGTGTAATTTTGATGCATTCTAGTGATTATAATTTAAGTAAACAGACATACTCTGATCTCTCACAAATGAAATGTAAAATAGGGAGAATAAGCACATGCCATATGAGGGACTGTTGCTATTAACATTCAAATGATCTCCCCCCACAGAGATAACATTATTTGAATGAAATTAAGAATGATTATATCTGAGTAAATCTCATAATAACAAAACTAGTCACTAATTACGCTTAATGAATTGTAATGTGGAAGCGTCATTTACAGAATTGGTTTTCATCGCTGTTAATAAGGTGATACGTAGAATTGATCATGATCTGTCACAAATAATGCACTTTTTGAATTCAGTTGCATCTGAACTTGAAGGTGTTTCAGAATGGTATACTCCAAAGTCAATATCATTCAAGAGGAATCAAATGAGAATGAACAGTGTAAATAGGAATCAGCGATGTTTTATCTGTCTATGAGAATCAGAGCTTTAGTGTAAAGATTAACTGAATGGGAGCTCAGTGACAGAAGCCTTTGTTCAGTAGCCATTGTGGGATTGCACGGTTTATGTAGTGCACTCCTGGGTCTTTAGAAGCTGGAACAGTGCCACCAGATGGTTAAGAGCAGAATTGGAGCTGTCATTTTTCACACTGCATCTTTTTTTAATGACCCATCACATTGCCAATACTGTAATGCTCACATACAGTACCTGCTGAATTATTCAATTTCAAGAGCGGTAGGAGGGAATCTGTAGCTTAATTGAAAGCTAAACTTGTACTGTTTTGTCATTTTCTTGCGCACATTGACAATTTTATTCTAAATTTAAAAGAAATAATGTTTTTGAGTAGGGTATGTATGTGTGGTAAAGCATCTAATCCGTCCCTCCTCAGCAGAAATCAAAATAATCTGTTGTTTTTATAAAGATTCCGGTGATCAGCCCATGAACAGCAAACTGGTTATTTAGCACCACAGTAACAATTTGTCACTTTCTCTTTGAAAACGGCTTCCACGCTTTCATTCTTTCGTGATCAAAGGCACTAAACCCATGCCAGTTGATTTGTCTTATGTCTCTCTTGTTCAGTTACTCTGGACTGTTAAATTCAGAAAATTAACATATTGGGTGTTAGCTTTGGCATACACTGGGCTTTACACAAACAAGCTCATACTGCTTTGTTTAAGCAGCTAATTGAGAAGCTAGCAAGCATTGCTAATCTGAAATGAAAAGAAATGTTTTTTCTCGTGTAATTAATATTCAGAGTTTTGGTAATTAAAAATCCAAACGTGAACATACACCTGTGAGTAAAATGCAAAACAAGAATGACAAGAGTTTATTACCCACATAATCACACTATACCAGCACCATGTGTAAAATAATTGCTAGGCTGCCCTGTGTGTGTTTGTGTGTGTATTTTTACTCGAATCATTGCTTATGGTTAAAAGTAGTTTTCAGACTTCCATGGGAAAAATTTGTCTCATAAAGATCTCACCATAAGCCATAATAACCATTGTGCACATTTGCATAAAGCTAAATTTTAAGCCATTCCGCTATGGTGCTTCCTGCAACTCTGTGCCACTGAGGCCTGCACCTAGAATCATTATAACCAAATGAGCTCACCATGAAAGAAAAGTGATATTAACCACAGCATTAAGAGAGGTTTCTTTTCATCAAATGGATGCTGTGAGCCTTTATGACTCCCATTCTGATGGACATTGCTTCTGCTGTGAATCAGACCTAAGTGCCATGTGCTCAACATTTAATGAACACGGATTTTTAAAACCATTTATGCCTTTGTTGCCAGGCTTTTCTTTATTCATCATCCTGGCTTGTAACTGTAGGTCTTCCACAGGTCAGGGTGGGATGTTGGCTCATTTAACAGCGCTGATGTGTCAGTGGGGTGGTAGTCTCACAGACATAACTGATTATGAGACAATGTATGGTTTTCTACTTAAGAGGTAGCTCAGCCCACTTGCTTTTACAGACCAGTGGAAGTTAAATTTAGTGAGATTGTGATCATTTTAAGGTTTTATGATATTTGTGTTTCTGAAGGTCTTTTTAAAAAAAACTAATATGTCAACAATCCTGCCTGCTGAAGATTTTTGTGACACATGCTGTAGGTTTATACCTGGCTATTGGCCTAGAACAAAATGGCCACATCTATCAATCACCAACTCACCCAAGAACAAGGAAAAAATGGTCAACACAACATCATCACACCACTTGTTCACATCTCATTGATTTGACAAAAGCCATCACTCATCAGTGACAGGGACATGGTTCTGTGCTCCTTTCAGTTGTGGAGCATGACAGATCAGACTATAATGCTTTCAGCAACTGGGCTTAACATATTTAACAATTTATAGTTAACTTAAATGCAGAGTTCCAACAAATTTACTGTAAAATCCATTCTCAGGACAAGTAAAACTACACGGTGCAGACAAAATAACAGGAGCACCTATAATATAATTGCAATCCAACACCAAAACATTACAAACTACAGGTTCAAAAATTACCATAGATTTGAATTAACACCTCTCACAAAGGTAAAAATTAAGCCCAGGGCAATTGCATTGGATTGCATTAAACTGTAAGTTGTACTTGTGTCTACGCCCTGTACAAGTCATTACATACCTCAAGAACCTCTGTCTCATAATTATTGATTGTATTTCATGAATCTTCAAAATGGTGAGTTTAGCATGCCTGTTACTGTGTCTTATTTTAATGATCTTCTCTGATCCAAGAGGCTTTGTTCATTTTAAAATCAGAAATTTGAGAGGATGAACTGTTTTTTACTCAGCAGGGTCTCTAAATAGGGTACGGTTAGGCATGGGGGTAAATGTGCCACATTTATGGTAGAATTAAACTCTTTCTTCTCCCCTTTTCATAAGACAGACACTCCAATTGGCCTGTCACAAAACGAAAATGCTTTTAATGATTTGATTAATTATTGATCAGAGCAGAACCCCACCCCATGGAGATATTGCTCCATCTCTGACATAAAGGCCACATAGTGCTCGATTTTTCGACAAGCAGCGGCACACCCCTGTCCTCAGCGGGATACTAATGTCGCCCTATTCATCATCTCCTATTGAGTGGTGATGAGGGAATGGATTCACCTATGAGAGTCCCCAGCGGTAGCTCCCTAGACAGCCCCCACGCCCTGTTGTTCCCTGTGCAGCATCCCAGGGGAGGTTTCAATTAAACAGCCCGAATGTTTGGGATATTTTAATCCCCTTCTGCCTCGTTTATCTCTTTATCCACACCTCTGGAGCCCAGACAGTGGAAGAGTGCATCTGTGGATAAAACTATCTCTCTGCTCACTTTGTGTGCTTCTCATCTATGTGGAGATTAGGGGGGCGCAGTGTGTATGAAATTAGCCTTCTTGTGTCTAAATGCCATACAGAGACTGTGTTCATAGATTCTGCTTTGACACCACTGTTAATGCAGATTTTATTTAGCATAAAGCTTGAATAAAATAAAATAAGAGATTGTTTCTTACTGGTGCATGACAGGATAGATATTAAAAGTGGAAAACATTATGAGCACATTGGATGTGAAGAACAAATTAACTGGATGTAGTCTCTCAAACTCTTGAACAAAACAAAAGGATTTTTTTTTTTTTTTAAATTTTTTAGATCTGTGGTTCCTCACATAACTATGCACACAAAAATGTCCCAGTATTGTATCGCTGAAAGTCTGCAAATACTCGGTATTGAGGGGCAATAACAGGATGTCTATACTGTCAAGATAGCAGGGTCAAATCAGGGTCATTAAATATTCATGTTTAGGTTGGCCTATTTGTGTGGAAAAAAGAAAATTGACATGATGACCTTTAACAGTAAATTTGAAAAGGTATGCTATAAAGTGCACCAAGCTTGGCTTCGTTTTGTGTCTCATATTATTGACTTAGTGGTTTTACAGTACCTACGCTTGCTTTGCATAAGTACTCACAATCTTTGGCCAGTGATTTGCTGAGAAACAGCTTGTTAATGGTCAATTGATTAGAGCTTAATGGGAGTATTGATTGAGGTGATCTAGAATGTAAATTTTTCATCTAGTGTTCTGAGCTCAAACTGAATGGCCTGTCTCTGCAGGTCATGTGTTAAACGTAGATCATTAGTGTTCTACGTTCAGCTCTTCGCTCAACTGCTAACCGAAGCGTGGGAAGATTAGAGCAGAAGAAAATTAACCTGAACAATCTTCTCTCGTCATTTAGTTCCATGAGCATCACCGCAGTTTTGTGTGATACTCATTAAAAGCAATTTGTATTCTGTCCTAACTTCCAAAATCCTCATTTGCTTTGCACTTTTTAGTCTGCGTTTCCTCATAAATAAATATGTAATGTGTCTGTTCTGTTCATTTCACACTTTACAGTCCATGCTCTGTTTTTCCCCTAATCATGCATGGCCTAGTATTTTCAGAAATGTGGAGAATTGCATCATTGTAAGTGTGATTAAATTTATTCGGATCCGAATCATGAAGTTAAAGGAACAAAAAGATATAGATCATTTTGAGCTGCACACTATAATAAAAGATGTATATTTGTGCTACTCCAATTTTCTCAGCGTCTGTCTCTCCCTATACAGTATTATGTGTCTGTGTGTCAGACTGGACCATCTAAAGACAATCAGTATGACTTTGGTAAAGGATGAGAATGCCTGGGAGCCAGAGAGATTCATCACTCATCAGACACTGTTAGGAAAATTTAAGAGCTTAATTTTGTCGTTCCAGGCGGTTGATACAGCCGGTGATTCAACATTGTTATACCAGAGACTGATAGTGTGCAGATGGGCAGCAATTCCTCAAAGAGAAAGATGGTCTCTCTCACTGGAGTTAATGATGTCATGCTGGTGGCTGATCACTTTCTTTTTTCCTTTTTTTTTTTTTTTTTTTTTTTTNTTTTTTTTTTTTTTTTTTTGTTGTTATACTGCTATTCGGTTATATTGTCAGTGTACATTTCTAGAAGTTTTGTAACAAAACAGAGAAAGGCCATGTTTGTGAAACCATTTCCTAATGCTGACATCTGTAAATGGAAATTATATATATGTTAACATGTAAAACTAAGATGTTTTATTGAATGGTCCTTTGACACACAGCAGTGTAACACCATCTAATACTATTTTTCTCTGTCTGAAACTGCAGTGTGGCTGTGGTCTCAAGCATAAAACATCTACTGTATATAAATCTCCTTTGACATTGCCCAGGGATTCAAATATGAATGAGGTTGATCTTCATAATGCTGTTCTGCTTGTACCTGGATCTCTATTTTAATAAGCTAATTATTGAGCAGCTGTCTTGGTAGCCTGCGTCTGGCTGAGTCAGAGACTTGAGTCTGAATGTGCTGCAGACTGTGCCAGTTGACTCGCTGGCTGGTTGTTACGGGTGTTTTCCAGGGATGTCGATTGAATCCTATTCTAATCCCCTGCTTCCCTGCTGGGAGCCTGTTGTTGGAGAGCTAATATGCAGCACATATGACACTGTTGATAAGAGGGACTGCACATTGTTCAGTCAAATCAAAAAAGGATTGCTTTGAGTTATCAGCTACTGTTTGACAGAATGTATCAGTCTTAAAATGATACTTATAATATCAGTGGCACCGACTGTGTGTAGCTGTCACTTGGGTTTTTGTAGGAGCCAAGTGCAACATTTCATAAAGTGGAGAAGATAGACAGTGGTTAGATTTAATAATTTATTTGCTTCATGCAGTCCAAGTGTATGCCATTCAGAGGCATGATTGGAGTCAGCTCTCGTGGGGATTGCAGTTGGATTTCTAATGGAAGACCAAAAGAAAGAAATGGCTTTCTGCATGATTTGGTGAGAGGTTTATTCAGACAGCACAAAGTGTTGTCTTTATTCCACTGCTACAGATCTGTGTACCAAGTGATTTCAATATGCAGTTGTCAAGTGAAGGTCTGTGCACTTGATATTAGATAATCATGTCCAGTAACTGAAAGGAATTGCCTCTGGTGAGCTTTGTTTTGCTGTGTTTGAATTTGTTAAGTTATAATAGCAGTGGGATCAGATAAGCTGTGTTATGGAGATGGCTTGGGAGTGCTTCCCTAATTGCTCTGTGGTTAGATAAGCATCTTGGAAAACCTCCAGCCATCTGAATTATGAGCATGCCCGGGTTTAACTACCTACACACTAGCTGAACTTTGAACACACGGAGGACCTGGGAGGAAATACAGCTTTATGACTTCTACTTGTGCTGAACACAACTCCATTTACAGCATACGGAACCACACACACACAGATATACACAAAGAATATGGCTTTCACCTGGCAAGCAGCAGCATCCATCTTTTTGGAAAAAGAAGAATGAGGCCTGTCAAGATTAGAGCGATGAGTTTAATTTAGTGGTGGGGTTGTGAAAAAAATAAGACAAAAAATTGCTATAAACCTTTAATTCTGATCTGCGAGGGGTAATAAATGAGCTGAGCTCTATAACTCATATATTAGACTGCAAGATATAATGACTTGTACATTTATTTCCATCTGTACTTGTTGCTCATGTTAGTGAAGAAAGAGCTATCCACAAAGACGGGTGCATCAATAATGGAAAATTGTCACATAGGAGAAATATTCATAGAAGACATTTCTGCAAATGGGGACACAACACTGCAGCCTCATCCAGTTCGTTCTACTTCAGTTAAAATCCAGAACTTTAATATATGCTTTAATATCTCAGTGTCCACAAAAAGACAATGCCAAAGCAATATCAAACCTTTTGTGCTTGTTTATCATGGCAGTGCTCAGAGAGATACCCACATATCACGAGAATAAAACGGCTTGTGTGTTCAGAGGGGACTCGGCAGCGTCTGATTGNATACCCACATATCACGAGAATAAAACGGCTTGTGTGTTCAGAGGGGACTCGGCAGCGTCTGATTGATTTGGCTGTAACAGTGACAACAGGCCTCCCCTGTGTTTCAATCCGCATAATTCTTTGATTAATGCCTTGCATCCCAAAGTCGCTCCACTGCAACATGAAATCGAATTAAATCACCTGGATACAATCTGTAATTGATTGGAAATGTCAACGGAAGGGAGCAGTGTCGTTTATAATTGGAAGGATTTTTCAAAAATGTGGATTAAGTCATTTCTTTTTATGTTGTGTTTATTTGTCACATAATGCGTTTCATCATGCTGGTTGGTACTATCAGGATGTCACATATAAAGTATCAGTACTTCATTTCATCTATCTTGTTGCAATCCCTATTTCACATTGACAGATGCCTATATCAACATTCCTTACAGGCCAACCTATTCACATGTACGTTTCATTGTTGCTGGTTGTTGTGTACAAATACTGGAAGCCACAGATCACTAAACCATAAAATGAAAGCACTGTTCACTTCTGTCCACTTCGCAGTGTGTGACTTTGTTTCAAATCAATACTGTAAATTATTGAAGACGTAGGATGGGAATATGCCAAATGATATTCATTGAAGGGAATCATGTTCCCCTGGGCTGTCAATAAAGCAGCACATGTTCTTTCACACTACCTCTTGGCAAGCCAGCGCTAGATAGGAAATTCCAACTTCGACAGATTGTATTTTCAATGAATAACAATTACAGACTTTCATAATTCAGATCATGCCTCACCGTGTTGCTGCAGTGATTGATCATCTTGAATCTTGTCTATTGCCACCCACGTATATGATAATATGATAAGCTGGCAATATACTGTAACGCATTGCATCAGGAACCTAAAGCTTTCATGAATTGGAAAGTGTGTGTGTTCAGCATGTGTGTGTGTATTCCCCCATGTCAGTTAATACAACGCAGAATGACAGGATTGATAAAAATGAGGAGCCTGAGAGTGGGATGACATGAGACGTCACAAGCCAAATGCAAAATGTGATAGTGTACCCTATAAGAAAATTTGAACTTACAGAAATGTGTCTGGTTTTAGAAAGTTATTTTGCTGCATGAATATATATCTCTTTTCAATACCTTTGAATTAACTTGACAAATACATTTGGAAACTGTGTTTAAAAAAAATCAGCAAGCAAATTTTCAACATGGATTTGTGCTGGAATTGATTCATTTCCACTTTACACTATTCATGCAGGTAATACTGTAGCAAGCAGTCATTATGTTGCTGCTGTCATTTCGAGCATTTTAGAAGTCAGTTTTTTTACCATTTGACTTTGAGTGAAGATAGAAGCTATTTAAATTGTCTGCACCAAAGTCAACGCTAAGCCTCATCTTTAACCTTTCCTTCCCAGAAATCCACTAAAGTCTTTCACATGCGCCAAAACACTTTGAATTAGGCACGCATCCAGCAGAGTCAACAATAACGTGTGGGATCATCAGCATACAGTTGATTCCTGCAGCACATATTTGCCTTCATCAGAGCAGGTTTAGATTAGATGAGTAGCCCTCACGCTCTGCTGTCCCAAAGTTTTTAGCAAAATATTATGCGAGGTAAACAAGCCTAATACATTCTGAGCCATGAAGGTGCAACAGCTACTTCACTGAAGTGTGACAGACATTATATACTAGCTGTCAGTACTACACACACATAAGTGAGCAGTTGATGCCATATGAGTAGTAGTATCCTGATAGAGCCATCAATATCTACATCCTTGGCCTCATTCAGTCTGTCACACCTTGTTCAACCATGTATGTGTGTGCTGGCAAGATGGAGGTTTATGAATAGACTGACAGCATGTGAGATCTTTGAGCAATTTCTTCTGGAAAGGGGTAATGATGTGTGAGGTCCTCCATGCCTCCCCTCCTCAACATCCCATCACATTTTAGTCAAAACATCAACATCTACTCATGATGTCTTAATGCATCAGACTTCAGATTACCCAAGAAAAAACATGCTTTCAGACATATGCATCATTTTTTTTTTTTTTTATCTTGCAGACTTAAAAGCATTGCTGATTCAGAAAACTTCTCCATGCATTACAAGTTTTTTATAAAGCAAGGGATAGATTGAGAAGACAAGCCCTCATCTCTCTGATCTTTTATAAAATCCTTCTTGTAGCAGGATTCCACTGAGCAGTCATTGCCTCCTGCTGTGGCTTGGCCATCGAGAGGCACTTACCACATGCTGCCATACGCATTATTTACTCTCAGTCTCAAGCATTTTTCTTCACACTCTGGCCTCCATCTTGCTCCTCTTTTCTCTCTTTGTCCCCTTACATGTGCAAGAGGAGATAATTTCTTGGCTTTTCTCTCAGCCCATTTTGAGTAAATCCTGGCTGACAGTTTAACGACCTTAAGACATGTGGGTATAGAGTCTGTAGAGAGAGGTCTGATATCTATACCCAGCTGACTGACAGATGAGCAATGGAAAGGGGATGAAAGGAACACGAGATGAGCTTTAAATGCGAGCTGTGTTGTCACTCCCTCCTGCAACCCTAAAGCTGAGTTCACTCCAGGACACAGAAAAAACAAGAACGAAAGCTGTACAGATCATTTTGTTCTCTTTCCATTTAGCAAACTGTCTTCCAAATAGCAGATATGCTGAGTGTCAAGCTTATGAACTGTTGACTCCCTGCTTATGAAAATCGTAACTTTGATGAAAGCAGTATTTGTCGTTACAACTAAAGAAATGTGCAAATATGAACAGATGTGTATCCCACATAAATCTTTGTCAGGTATGTTCAGTGCCCATTTTTTTTCCCAGTTCTGTTCAATTCCGTACAATATAGCCACAATCCTACCATGAATAACATTAACATTAAAATTCAAATGGGATTTAACAGTATGAAGCACAGCAGGGTTTTAGGAGGGATTTGCATAGTTTAAGTTTCTCACTTAGCGTCTCACTGACAGCTTTGGCACAATATATGTATCTGATCTCAATTATGCTGCATGTGCATATCACGACCACATAAGAACTGTATATTACATATGCAATTCAAACATTCTAAGATTACATTTTAGATCCAGCTTCTTGCTTTGACGTCTTTGTTGTTGTGCACGTGTGGCCATGTGATTGTTCTTATATATTACAGTGTACAGCATGTGGTCATGTTTGTGTGAGTCAGCAGCACTTGGATAAAAGAAAACTTGTGTTGTGCTGTGTACATTTTGCCTCTAATGAAGCAAATCCACATCAAACCTGCTATTAATGTAAAGGCATGTCTCTTCTTCAAGTAGCTCTACTGGAGGCTTTATAATGTTGACTTAAATAAATCCATTTGAACTTTAGTAGCATTTTAACTAGCTTAATTAATTTCTTTGATCGCTTATGAAAGAGAACAAACCTTATTGTTCAGGGAAAATGCCATAGCTGCTCTCCTAATAGCTGTTCTTTATGAAGTTATTGCTTATCCCCCCCCCAGAAAAAAATAAATAAATCAGAAGTCCACCCGTGACATTTGAAGTCAACTGTATTGTTAGTTTCTGTGTTTGTTTTTGAGGGGTGAGGTTGTGATGAGTTCATGTTGACGTGTGCAAGCCTGGAAAAAAAAANAAAAAAAAAAAAAAAAAAAAAAAAAATATATATATATATATATATAGTTCTGTTCCTTCATCCTTTCTGGATTGGTCAGAGATGAGCAGTGAGTTTTCTCTCTTTTAAGAGACTATGAATTGTTACACAGTCAGTTACAAACCATAGCTGACAGAATACTACACAAAGTCTGTGAATGATTTACTTCCTAATGATTGGGCACAGCACCTATCAGTTTACAGAAACCACTGTGTCTTTTAATTAAATTGCACATTAGACCAAGAAATGGAGAAAATGGAACTCCAGGGCATTGAGGTGCATATTTCACATATGGATTGCATCTTTGCATCTTTAATTGTTTGTATGAACAATTATGGTATCGAAGGGAAGCAGGGGATACATATGACATTTGATGATTAGGAACAACAGTTGGAGAATGTCCCAATGTTGCTCCACTGCTCTGATCTTTGCTCTAATTTTAACATCAGCGAGGACATTAGCTACATCTCAGGCCTCCTGCTGATTTTTCGCAGAAAAGTCATTACATTCAATTTGGTTTTGTAAACGATGTACTGGTACCGTGGCTCCTATTCAAGGCAGCCTGGGTTTTAATTACCGTTAATTACAATTTGCATAAAGCTTTTTAGCAAACGGCTCCTGAAGCGCCTGTAATAATTATACATGTAAATGAATGGTAAGCTGATAAATGCCTGCGAGTATATGAGTTCACAAAATGGGTCTGCTTTTTAAAAGCCACCTGATTTAGAAAAAAGTCAAATGGAAAAAAGGATGAATGAATGTGCTTGGTTCTGATAGAGAAGAATGTTAGCAATAAAAGAATGTCTGTTTTCTCAAATGCTGTTTGCATATATTTGCAACTATTTTCATTATGCTAGATATATCTGCTGCAACCTTGTATACATGTTTTTATGAGAAATCTTAGGAAAACAGAAATAACCTCCTAGGTTTTTTTTTTTTTTTTTTTTTTTTTTTTTTNTTTTTTTTTTTTTTTTTTTAGACTTTTTGGTATTTACAATGATTCTTCGGGTATGACTTTAAAGTCCAATCTGGTCTTATTGTGGTCTTACAGGGGATTTAAGACCAGGAGAAACTAATGCAAACCAGCACAAAAATATAAACCTATTACAGTACCTGTATAAAGCCAATAATCTTTACATTTTTCTGAGAATTTTGTCAGAAAAGGTGCTGATTCATCTTCAGTTTTGGAGGCGACTGATTATGGTATTATTACACTAGCTCACATATACTTTATTGCCAGGTGTTGTTGGTTTTTCCATGCTCTATTGAATAAACAGTTTTCAAAAACACAATAAAAATATATCCTCCCAAGCATCATAACAGCAGAATATATTAGTGGGCTACTGTTTAGATCGATGTTTTAGCTGCTCACTGCTGTTATACAGTCCTGTGGATAATTTTACACCACCAACCTACACCATCTCAAATGGTGTATGTTGTGCAGGTATTGCAAAATAATCTTCCAACTCTTTTAGAAATAGTGGGATACTTTCCATAGGGCATACACAGTAGATGCACGTTCCATATAAGTATTACTCATCTGGATGTCAGTTTAATGTCTGTGATTATACAGGCTTGATAAGGTCCTGATTTTCCAGTAGCACCATATCAGAAAAAAAACTTTTCTTATGTTCTCTTTTTAAACTTAGTGTTTTTGCACTTTGGCATATACTTTCTGTTGCATTTTCTTCAATTTAGCTTAAGAAGTGATCAAAACTTGTGCACCAATAAGTAATGAATAAATAAATTAATAAATAAACTTTGGAGATAAATTGCCATTACTGGACATTTCTGCTCCTTGCTTTGTTGCACTTATAGTATCAGTGACCATCATTTCACAGGCTAATTAATCTTAACTATGTGTGTAACTAACATGTGTTTCAACCACACAATTCATTAACAGATCAAATGTTGCCACATGTCTTTTTTTACATGACTGAGATTTGTGTTTTTAATAAGTAACATGCCAGACTTTAATCTTTTAGAAATGGTATCTAGACTCTCTCACCTCATCTATTTATCACCTCATCCTTTGGCAAATAGTACAATTAGGCTTCATAGAGTATATTGGAAGTAAAGCTGTGATGTCTCCATCACCACCCAATGAGAACCACTAATAGGTGAAAGCCTTCACTAATGTTTTCATTGGCCATGTGTCTATGCCAAATGCTGTAGTTAAAAGGTGACACTAAATAAATTGGTCTCCACTGAGATAACCATGCCTGAAAACTGAAATCACATTTGATAGCAGTCATTAGGTTGGCTCGTTGGCCAAATACATCATGCTGTCACAAATTTGGCCAACAGAACCTATTAAATGCCATTAGTGAGGAGTATCTGAAGGCAGAGCAAATTACCCATGTGCTACACAGGTTTCTATGTTGGTATTTTCAAAATGATAGCTTTTTAAATGGATTGTGAACTATAACACCTGTATATGTTTGGCTTTTGGCACTGAAACACTGACATTATGGATATGCAGGGTGTTAGTAGAAATGCATTTTAATATTCTAGTTAAAAGGAGAGTTCAAGCTCAGCTATCTGGAATACCTAAATTCACAAGGGACAACCTGCTGCCTTCAGCTGTTTTATTTAGAAACAGATGGTAGTGGTTGAATGCAGGGCTAACAGGTTCGCCCAATGCATTTTTACTGAACTGACATTTAAAGTGTATGTTAGTTTCTCAATGTGGAGAACTGATATTCATACTCTCCTCTGCTACCTCTATCTACATCTCAGACATGGCTGATAAACAAGACAGCTCTGACAGAGAGGAGCCTCTGTGGGGGTGATGTCACCCTGCGACCCTCTTTGGCCCTTGTCACTGTCTGTGATGCCATGGTGACAGTCAGTGTCAGGGGAGGGGCCTGCGACCTTTGCTTAACTAATGGATCCTTCATCATCCCCCATACCAATAGCATGAGCCCTGTGTTTATTGCTCTTTATTTTAAATTAAATCCACAGCAGTGCCCATCCATCATGGTCGAACATGACCTTTACTGGAGGTGATGACTTGGCCCCGAAGAACAGACTGTGCATGTTTAAAACAGCCTTCTACACCAGAAGAGACAGTTTCCTTGCACTCTGTCTCCAAAACACCTCATAACCTGTACAGGAAATGAATAATTGAGGCTGTATCATGGCCATGTCCAAATACATTTTCTTAAACTTATCTATAATGTATTTTGTTAAATCAGTAGTCATAAGTCATTAGGTGGAATAACTCTTTAACACGTGAAATGTCACACTTCCTGATGTTGGAGACTGTACTCTGGTATGGCGAAATGCTGATTGGTTTTGTAGTGGTTTGTCAGGGTGCTCATGTCACTGTTGACAGTGCCAATAAAGACCTTTCGAACTCAAACCCAGCACATTGGATATAATTATATTCACTCTATGTTTTATTCCTATTTGTTGAAATCAATCATACTTGACAAACTGGCGCATTGGCCAGGTTTTATCTCTTTTTTTTTTAAGGTGGACTCCAACAATTTCTTCCACAGCCACTCTCTTGTTATTGGCCTTTTGCCATGCAAGGAGGAGATAGGGATCCATTGTTGAGTAGCCCTACCAATAGTTATGGTGGCCCTTAAAGTGTGTGTTTTTCAGTTTGGACATTTTTTGACTGTGTGTTTCCTAGTTTAGAATACTGATCATTGCTGTACTTTGGTTTCCTTGCTGAGTAAGAGAATGCCAGGGTACTCTGGAGATTCTTCTCCTCATTTGGGACATCACAATGAGTAGTGATGAGGAAAGAATAACCCCACTGTGTTGCACTGTTTCACTGGGTGATGGGATCAGCCCTCCAGGCTTTCTGTAGAATTGAAAGGCTGCTTCCTTTCTCCCCTTGCTGTACTTCCTTCAGTAAGACCCTAGTAATTTCCTTCTATCCATCAACACCTCTAATAGTTTGTCATGTTGTATGTAGTGATCTAAAGATCATCTCATGGTAATGAGTTTTGTTTCCTTGAGTCAGGAGGAGGACTAATGAGTATCTGAGTGATGTAACTGGTAGTAATTGTGAGCTGTGTTCAGTTTTAGACAGAATATTCAACAGGTTTTACATGTTTGACTTTTTTTAAATTTTAGAAATGATTACTTTTCCTCTTTTTAGTAGCTGCATCCTTTGACAGTCACTCCCTTTACAGCAAATTGTGCTAAATGGGATTTCATATTTTTTTGTTACAGAAATGCCTTTTTAGTTTCATTTCATACACAGGCAGTGTAAGAGCTCAGCATAATGTAGGGTGCTTTTGACATTTTCTGTGTAAAGTGGAGCTCAAAGAAAATGGAAAATGTATGCTGTATTTTGAGTGGTTTGATGTGAGATTAGAGCTTGTAAATATGCCTGTTTGGTGTAAAAATTTCATCCATAAAGCCCACTTTAGAGCTGTTTTGGGCCTCTGAGATGTAGTTATCTCTGTAAATGGAATATGTACAATGCAAAGAAAGATAATAATTTCCAGATGGCTGTGCATATCACCTTTGTTTTTTTTTTTTGGAAATTCTTATGTTAGGGGCCATTCTACCTGGCCATTGCCTTGAATAGGCAATGTAAAACAAATTGGAACTGCCACCTTGGCATTCTTATAAATTAGAACATGGACATAAAAAGAGGTTCTCCAGTGTGAAAGTAGCGAGAGGAAGAAAAGACTTTGATAATGCCATCTGACTCTTGGAAAAGTGTGTTTGAAGTTGCTCACTGTGTGATAGATGGCTGTTCACTGGACCATGACTACTCTCCTCCAAGTCTGGAATAATCAGTCACATTC
Source organism: Lucifuga dentata (assembly GCA_014773175.1). Taxonomy (NCBI): domain Eukaryota; kingdom Metazoa; phylum Chordata; class Actinopteri; order Ophidiiformes; family Bythitidae; genus Lucifuga; species Lucifuga dentata. The sequence continues at coordinate 471,248 of VXCM01000537.1, forward strand.
TACAGAGCCAGCAGAACAATGAGCAAACAAATCAATCTGTGATCTGCTGTGCCAGGATCTTAAGTTATCACACTGTCTTTCCAAAACTGCAAATTAGGAATTTTTTAGAGCCTAAGGGAAAATCTGTAATTTATTTGTAATATGAAATGCTCAGAATAATCATGTAGTATGCAGTACATATGTATGGTAAAACACTTAAAAGTGTCTAAATGTACCAGCTTCTACCCTCAATTAAAATCAGACTAAACCTATATTAAATTACCCCCAATCAAACTCGAGACTACTTGTGGCTAGTTGGATCTTTATAAAACACTTCACTGATATGGTTTTATTCTGACAGTTTTTAGATATTCAAATGAGCAGGCATTACTTTTCTAGCCAGTGTTGGTTTCCAGTCTTGTACCTATGAGTTTTGTTTGTATAACTATACTTATTTCTACTTCACAATACATGCTTTAAGGCTTTTACTGTGAAAAGTAGCTACAGCTACAAGTATTGAAACAATTTGCATATTTTCAAATGATTCATTATGCACATCTCTGAGTTGTGGAAGCCATTTTCAGTTTTCAGTCGTCTTTCTCTGGATGAAGTACTGTAATGCATTTTACAACCATTGTAACAGCATTTTCAAATAGCCCTAGAGAAAGCTAAACATTCACTGGCTATTTTTCATTACCTTATCTACCTTTTACTACTAATTTGCTATTCATTTTAAGAGGATGTTCAAAATTGACTTATATTTACAAGCCCATAGGTCACTGACTCCAAGGTCAGATTCATTGTGAAAAATGAAAAAGAATGAATATGTGAAACAGAGTAAAAGGCTTCTACATTATTTCTTTTATTAGCTCCAGCAACCCAAACGTTAATGAGGATGAATACAAGGCTTTAATTCATTATTCAAATGACTAGATATCTGCTGTACCCTCTCCAACATTAAGTATATTTAGAAAACAGACTACAGTGACCATCTAAAACACTTCACTGATGTGGTTTTATCCTGACAATTTTTAGCTTTTCAATTATGCTGGACATACAGTAATTTTTTTCATATAACAGTTGATGATTTATTACTAGAAAATCACATAACATACCGAAAATGTAAGCTACTGATGTCATAACAATGGATACGAAATTGTTTCAGTAAGAAACACAGCAACATCAGTTGTACTGTCAAAAATCACTATCAAACAGCTGTTTCAATCATAAAACAGTGTCTTTGCCGATCTTTAGGTTTGCTGCTGAAGAACAACATAAATATACCTGATATAAATATGGCTCTCTCAGTATACTTTTTATTATTGATAATGCATTGCTAAAGAGACATCAGAGCAGGTCTGATAAGACAGACATTGCCACAAAGATCCCCAAAGCCTAGAGATAGGGCTGTCACGCTTTCCTTTCTGTAATCTCTCCCACAGCAGGACTGGCCTGTCTCTGTGGATGAAATGGAGCGATAGCTGTCCATTCTTATCTGACAGGATTTGCTCTGCTGGGAGGGATTTTCTGCACTGGGAAATGGAGGCAGCACAGTGGAGCTGACCATTACTCTGCTTATGGTATGTTCTGGTGATCCTATGGCTCAGAAAGCACAGACAAAATACTACAATAACAGGAACACACACATACACAGAGTACACAATATATACAATGTACACAATGACAAAAGTAGTCTTACTGTACCATAAAGCCAGGTGGCCATGTATGTTCTTTGTCCTCTGCTTTATCTCTCTCCTCCATCAGCACTTTGTGCTGTCTAACCATAATGGACTCACTCAGGATTTAAACATGAGGTCAGCACCCTGGTCCCAGACTCATCAGGAAACAGGATATTGAAACAGATAAATGAAAAGGAGCTGAAGGATACAGAGATGTGTAGGCTTTAGATGGGCTTAAAAATGAGACCCAGGCATACAAACATATTATTCCAGTGAGACTGGCGGAGATACTGTCCTTTGACTGATTGGTATACTTAGCTTTAAGGTACAGAATGGCTAGTCTTATCTGGCACATTGGTGCACAATTGCCTGCGTTTGGCTGAAACTGAGAGAAATTACAAGTCAGCTGGGAAGTACACCACAACAGTATATCATCACCAAGAAGGCTCAGCAGCAACTTCACTTTCTGCAAAGGCATCACCATGAACACCTTCTACAGGGACACCATTGAGTGTTTTCACTGCCTGGTCTGAGACTTTCAGTGTCTGTGACTGCAAAACCCTACAACATATAGTGAAGACCATCGGTGTCTCTTTCCCCTCCATACTTGGATACCTACCATGCTCAGTGTGCATGCAAAGCCTCAACATTGTGGGTGACCCCTCCCACAGCCTCTTCACCCGCCTGCTGGCTAGTAAAAGATGCATTCAATCCAGCTCAGCCAGACGCACAACAGGTTCTTCTCCCAAGCCATCAGGATCTTTAACATTTTGTGTCCCCTCTGAAACTGAAATAAACAATCCAAATGGGCCCTTTCATCAAATACCCACACAGCTTTAAACAAGGACTCCTCATGCCTGACCTTCCACCCACTCCATCTCCCACCACCACCACCACCACCACACTCACATAGCACCAGCCATAATGATTCTTGAGAAATAAATAAAGATTTGAAATGAAATTAAAAAAAAAATACCTTCATGCTGCTAGTTCTGTATATACAACATACATATCTATACATCTGCATTTTTCTGTTTCATAGTACCTACCCAATACATGAGATTAAAAATAACTATAGTATGAAATTAAAGAGCAGACTTGACAAAGATATGTTCAACAGACAAATTTCTGTTTTGATGATTTTGAGGTGTAGCATGATGATTTTGTTTGGTAAACTGCACCATTCACCAAAATTAAACACTCTTGGAAATAAAGATGAAATTAAACTTCATCATTATCATTAACATCCAGGAGAAACATTGGGATGTGATGACAAGTTTTGCAAGCTTGCTATATAATTAATTTTTACAAACTTCATTTTTAGTCTGTCCTGCCCTTCTTCTCTGTGGCTGTAAATGAGATTGCTTGTCTGGCTCTACTACCTCCTGTTTTGCATCAGGAACCAAAGAGAGATGTATTATGAAAAACAATTTCATCGGTCACAGGTAATGAAACCAAAAAGGTCAAATGGGAGATAGTGGTGTGTGTGTGTGATGCATTCTGAAGCAAAACACAAATGGGTTTTTCCACTGCTGGTGAATCCTACCTGAGCCACGTGAAACCAAACCATCCCATCCCTGAGAAAGGGTTCAAGCAGCCACCTGTTTAAGTTTTTTCCTCTGCACTAGTGTTGTCAAGTAAGGCTTTCTGATGCTTTGAAACTTTTATGAAATGTATTGAAAAGTGGTTTGCTACCCAAAGGTTCATTCACAGCACACGTGGATAACATCTGGGAGGATATATTTGGAATCGCTGTCGCACCTTGCATGTTGAGGGACTTTTTTATCTGTCACATTGTTGAAGATGACCTGTACCAGCTGCTCTGGTGCTATAGACCTGTAGGATTCTGCTGTGACACAAATAGAGATCGATTTAATGACTGACTCATGGAGAAATGGGTGTTAATAGAATGTTCGAAGCAGGTACAGAAAACTGAGGTTTCAGCTACCTTCAGGTTTCAGCTGGGGTCAGCGTAATGGAAACAAAAGCAGACTGCTGACGCAGTACAATTCAGCCCCATAATGGAAAAGGGCAAAGCTACTAAATGCCCACACAGGCCGTGATGCCTCTTCTTGTATGTGTCTTATAATGCTACAAGTTAGCTCTATAAACGTAACTATAACATAATGATTTTTTTAGACATAATACAATTAGTTGTTTTCTCAGGGTCATATGGATTAACATTTCAAACTGTACTGTGTGCAGAAAGATCACTTTGTAGAGCTGGTGTTTACATGACAGCAGCCATGAAGACAAGCCTGCCCTGTTCTTGGCTCATGTTCATTCCAAGAATGTGCTTGTACTGAGGCTTATCATTATTATCCATGCCCCACAGCTGAGTGAGGACTTGAAAAAGAACTTGAGGTTGAGTTTGTTGGGAGAAAAGGGGAGAGAGGGGGTGAATAATGTGTAGATTGAACATGAGTTCAGGAGGAACATGCAAAATTGTCACACTTATCTGATCTGGCACAGGGCCAGAACCTTTATACCCTTAAGGGGGGAAAAGACAGAGATGTGCTGAAAGGTCTAAGTGTTTCCTCCCTGGATCAGACTTTACAGTCAGCAAGCAAGTATTCTTTGTTAACAAGTGTTTCCTTCTTGCTCCCTTGTTAGGATGACCAGTTGTTGATGTTTTATCTTGAATGGGATGAGTACTAACACATAGATCACTATACTATGCCACTATATTTCCCATTACCTATGGACACATATCTCCACTCTACAAACAAATTTGAGCCTGTCTTTTATTTAAGATCACTGCTGATGCTGTAATGCAATATCTTCGAGTATCATTTTGCGATATCTACTACTGCTCCTCTCCCTCTCTGTTCACCCAACTGAATCTGTAGAGTTAGGAGTGAATAAAATGTTCTATGGATCACAGTGCTGAATTATCTTTCCCTGCTGGGTCTTTAAAACCAGAGTAGTGTCGTGCTATCATCTTTTTACTTACATTTACTGTAAGGGCACATAGTGGTACAGGAATAGCGAGCGCTTCATTGACAGCGAAAGATGTCGTATTACCTTTAACTGTTCTCATAAAGATGTTTCTTTACGCTGACACCTGGGTTGTTTGTATGTGTTGTGTTAAAATGTGAGACTATTACAATGAGCAACCTTGTGTCTGCTGACTTTTACAGGCCACTTGAGCATGTACAGTATGTGCTTTCAATGTGGAAGGAATTGAAAGAATCTTACAGTGACACTTTTAAATTGCAGCAGTAATTTAACATAGCATGTTAACATTTGAAAGAGCAAGAATAAATGGCAGGAATAATCACATCACGTCTGTTAGTTTGGCTTTTGGATAGCGTGTAGCAAAGTGGTTCCTTTGTGCTCCATGGGTTTGGAAGGGTCAAGCCATGATTTTATGCTTCTTTTAGGCATTTACTAGCACTTTTCTAAGCAAAGAGATTAAAAAAAAAACCCTCCTGGAACATTGCGTTTTCTTGAGCTGGGGCTCTTTTGAATGTGAAGCTCTTATCAGTCTTGCTCTCATCTTTACGCCTGCTTAAATGTTAACATTTGCAGATGCCATGCAGCAATTTTACACCTGCAAACAGAACAGACCTTCAGCTGTTGCCTACTGCTGAACTGTTAGCTAATGCTAGTATTAACCAGGCTGTAGGGAGTACATGCTGCCACCATAGCAGTGGCTGTAATAATTGGGCAGGGATTTCATCTTCCCAGTCTGGGCATAAGGGTTGCTATTTATGCTAATAACCTGGGCAATTAGCCTGTAGAAACATGACTTAAATGGCCTCATCTGCATTAGTCCCAAAGTCACCCCACCAATGCACATAAAGTCACAAACACACTGCTGACCTCTTAAGAAGCTCAACACTTGGAACCAACCTGTTCAAACCCTGAAGTATGTTTCTAAGCTGTTTCTAAGTTCATCACTTGTTTCCCTGAGATTTTGTGCTGTTGCCTGTGGGAGGACAACAGCAGCCACATATCTGACTGACATGCAGACAGAATCCCCCCACTGGACAGCTCACGTTCTGAATCCCCTCCCTTGATTGGCTCCTCCCATGTCCTAAGGGTGTAATTAGGAGACAGGTCAGAAGAGGCCCAGCGATGCCTGTTGCATCAGTGAGGTGCAAATGACCCATCATCTGTTGTGACAGTAATGACATGTGTGCTGGTGGGATGGTGAGGACAGACAACAAGCAGTCATCATCTTCACCATCACGCATGAGAAGATGGTGGGTGTTACAGAGAAATTTAGCTTTGCTTGCTGCTGTCACGAATAAGACGTTTATCTTCATTGTCAATAATAACAGTAAAATTGTGGATAATTGTTTGAATATAACTGAGTTTTTGTGGCACTAATATCTCAAAGTCTACACTTGATCTCTGTCGTATTTTCAATCACATATCGTGTGTGTGATCGACGTGGTTACATTCTGTAATGTGTTTTGTGAATCCTGTGTGTGTGTTTGTATGTGTGTGGCGTGATCCAGCACCATTGCCGATTGAAAGACTGACAAAGCATGCGCGATCTTGCCCCCTCTCCCTCCAGCTGCTGCTCACAAAGAGCATAACTGGAAAGTGTTTTTGTGCAGTTGACATTTAGATATTTGAAGAGGCTTCCCCATAATTCAAGATGGGAAGTAGTGAAGCTGCTTTATTTGCTTGTGACATTTATGCACAGTGGACTATAGAGCTGGGTGCTGTCTGTAGTTAAATATTATATGGCTATATTGGTATGTACATTGTGACCACTTTGCATAGATTGTAATGATTTTAATTGGAGTCTGGCCAAAATTTTTGTCAAAAGCAGAGATCTTTGTATCTGATGATGTAGTGTGTTGATGATGATTCAAATTGGTTACACTGAGTTTTGCAAAACATCTGCAACCTGAATAAAACAGTATGTGTTATGCATAATTCATAATTTAGTATAGTCTTCCAACTACATTTGCAAAGATCATTTCAGCACTTTGTAGTAATGATGCTCAGATTTCAGTTGAATTTATGTAGGAAATACAGTTTTCAGGTTGTTTTTTTTCTGTCTTCCCCAGAGGTGAGAGTAGTAAAAAGATGTATCATAAGCACTGAAGTCAGAGACGCAAGCTGTGATCCAATGTCTGCTTCAGTGCAGCCACTGAGCTTTGCTTTGGATGTAAGCCATTTTTTTTACTGTTCAAATGAACTTTTGCTCCCCATTCCACCACCAACTGTATTGACAATGTTGTTGTATTTGAGGAACACTTGTAATCTTTAAAATGATGTAACCTGTTGTATATTCCCTGATGTGGGTGGTTTTTGTAATTTACTATGAACTAAATAAAAATGGACGTTTGAGTAATGGACATTAGTGTAACTCCTTGCCTAAGGCAGTGTTACCAATCTATCACTCCAATTTCATTTCACCCTTCAAAGAAGACGTGGCCTACTAGGAAAAAGGACATACTGTAAATAGAGTTGATTACCTTCTAAAATAGTTATATGAACAGTTGTAATGTAACAGTACTGTTCTAAAGTGCTGTAAATAGAGGTGGATTATTAGACGATGTCCCCTGGGACCAATAATGCCTTTTAAACCTCTGCCCCTACCCTTATGTCCAGACTTTCATAATAAATATGAAGTTTGTAATGGCGGCGACATGCATCAGGCTCTGGTTTAAGGTCCCTTGAGCTCCTGATCCTGTGCCCAGTTGGCCAATTCAGTAATTCATACATGGATAAAATACTTTTTTGTCAAATGAAATGCTTTAGACTGCAGCACATATAGTAATCTGTTGACTATCTTTTGGATTAATCAATTAATCATTTGAGCTCCAAAATGTAAAAAAAATTATTAGTAAGGCATTGTGGCCTGGTGGTCTAAGGAGGTTCCACACCTTTCCTCTTGCTGTATGTTGTCATCTCTCTGGCAAAATGCTAGTTTTACTTTTGAGATGTGAAAACACATTCATTTGGCCTCTAATATCATAACAAAAACATTGTTAAACCAAACTGATAACAATAAAAAAAAATACAAAATACATTTTTGTAGGTCTTCTATTTAGCTAGAACAGCTGTTTCTCTGATAGTTTGTGTAGTTTCTGTTATTTCCCCAACAGTGACATATATATATATATATCTATATATATATATATATATATATATATATATANTATCTATATATATATATATCTATATATATATATATATGTATCGTGCTGGAAAGCACATTTTATACCTTTAGTTCAGTTTTTAGACTCGCTTTCTACTCCTGAATCCTCAAAGTGAATTACATGTGAATTTTAGAACGGATGCACTGGCTGGGTGAATTTAAGTTGAGAGCAGACAGCACAATTTTTTTTTTTTTTTTTTAATTGGTTTTCACAAAATGATAATTGAATAACTTTTGGTAGAGATGATTTTCAAGAGGTCAACTGTACAGTCTTCTTGAATGCTAATGATGAGCCTGCTGTTTGTTATCAGCATGTTATCAGTTCTAAAAAAAAAAAAATGCTGAAACTGTTGGAAACAGTTTTGGAAAGTTAAGAGGCACTGCCAAGCTGTAAATCATTGTTTAAGTAAACAAAGCAGCTTCTCTGTTTTGGTGATGAATACATGCCCTCTAATCTGTGGGAGGGAAGCAGTGCTGTTTGCACCCAGAGACCCTGTACAGAATCTTTCTCCCTTTTGCTATCATAATATTTTAGCACAAACATTTACACAACGTGATCGCACTCCTCAACCTTTTTAATTAATCTGTTTATTCCTATTTTTTTGCACAGGTTCCACTTTGATATCTGGGTCACCTGTGTTTTTTCTTCAAGCTTGTTGTGCAGAGGAGCTCCTCGGAAGCAAAAACTGTTTTGTGACTCCACGATGGTTCCACTGCTTAAGAGTCTGTGCTATAACGTTAAAAGGCAATTTTTATGTTTTACTTCATCAAAAGCTTTGACATACAATTAACTTCCAGTTTCTTTTCTTTGGGCTTCGTTTAACCTGACTGTGGTCCAGCTCTACGTTGGCTGCCTCATGTCTCTCCAACCCCCACCCCATCATACCACAAGCAGCCAAGTAGCAGCACATAACAATGGGCGATGATTACATAGCAATCCATAGCTATTACCCATGAGGTGGAAAACATGAGCCATTCCCAAGAGCAGCACTATCATCACAATCCCTGCATTTCCTCGCTGGCTGGGCTGTTCTTCCCAGAAATACTGACCACTAATAATAGTGCAGCAACACCTGAATGCCAACACACACCTGGCTCTTATGGGAAGGACACTTCCATAATGTGACTTAGATGAATGGCTTGGCAGCATTACTTCCCTGAATCTCAAACCACAGTATCCTTATGCAAGCAGTTGTCAAACAGCATTCTGGCTTGTGGCCAAATGACAAAATCCCCACACCCAAAAGAAGCTTTTAATATTCCACCAAGCATACGCAGATCAATACACTGTATCAACAGAGGTAAAATTGATGTCTGTGGAAATACAGTAAATATATCATTTTAGAAAAGTGTATTGACACACCTGTAAATCTTTGATCGCTATTACTTGTTGTATGATGGCTCATGGGCAGTTGGTCTGAAGTCACATTGATTTGATGTGTCCAATTAGGGAGAGCCTCCACATAAAATAGTTTGTAATGGATAGTAGCAAATAATAGTATTGTTTGGAACTGTCTGTAGTTTAGTTGTAAATTATTCTCAGTTATTGACAGATTATTCTGCTTGTTTTCTCCCAGTTGATTTCCCTTGAGATTTAAACAGGCTGCACAGACAAAGTAATGGTATGCAGATATTTCAGTTTCAGTTCAAAGAAATTCCAATAGGCTGTGATATGTAAAATCAGACAGTAAGTTTATGCATTTGACCAAATGAAATCCAATCACTGTCGAGAGTCCTGAAGGAAAGAAAGTTGATGAAAACCAGTTTTTACTTTAATAATTAATATTTGACACAAAATAATTAATTCATCCATATTAAACGCTTTACTATGTTTAAAACTCTTAATGCAAGGATAATCAATCAAACAACTGCATCTGAAATGATGCATTATACAGATAAAAACTGGTGGATACAAACTCTGAAGATAATTATTAAGCAATTTGAGCTTATCTCTGTGCACAAAGGCTGCACATTATGCTCACAATATGCTGCAGGTGACCTTATAGGATCTTCCTGAACAGCCCTGCCAGGATGGTCTGTTGTCGAGAAATTAAATCTGGAACCTCGATGTCAGATGACATGGAATTAAAAGACATCCAAGGGTCATGGGAAAAGGAAATGGCTCCAACTACTGAATAATGTCAGGTAAATGAGAAGTGGAGAGCATTGGCTGCCCTCCAAGAAGAACATACACCCTGAAGAAAATTAGAAACATTGAAGACTAAATTGCCTCCAGCTGGACACCCATATCAGAAATTGAGGGTAGAGGGGACAGGGAGCACTGCTGTTGCATCACTGATTGACGGAGTGATATGCAATTTGTGTGTGTGTGTGTGTGTGTGTGTGTGTGTGTGTGTGTGTGTGTAACAGCTCTCATTAGGATTCTTGAGTGGACTACATGGTAGCACTGTGACCTTCTGCTGCTCAAAGATCCGTAATGGACAGTTTGAGAATTTAAGTATCTAATTACACATCTAAGTACATAGAAGTGTGGTTATCTAGTTATCTCTGTCCCAGGAGTATATTGGACAGGTACATAACCTTTTTATCTCCTGTACTCACACCCACTGGAAATGTGCTTGCAGAATATCATGCAATGCCTACACCTACACATACACACAAAATGTTACAAAACTATGCAAAAACAAAGAAGTACGGAGGTTTCTATATAGTCAATCATATAGAAACCTCCATCCAGCAACATTATATGAAACATTTTGTCATTTGTATACAGAAACATAAGCATGTATTAGCCTTTTGTATATGTTATTAAATATTTTCTTTTGCAATACTTAATTCAGCTGCCATTCATCTTTAGATAGCAGAAATTCCATGAAAGTTTGTTCAACTTGTTTAGATCTTAAATTTCTCAAGTGGTACAAACTACAGGGAATTAAATTAAACTTCCAGATAGGCAGTGATTATGCTGAGCATTGCTTGGAGCAAGTGTAAACATTGCCATATTGTGGCTCAGGAGACTCTCTGTATGTTGTATTCTGTGTTTATCAGCTGCTCTGAGCCGAAGTTGCTTGGTGTCTTGGAGATGCTGTTGTCACTTGCTGGGATCAGCCAAGCCCAGATTAATCTAGGAGACATAGCGTGCATCTCTTCATGCCTCCTTGGTCTGTTGAAAACTTGATAAGAAATTCACAATCCCTCCAATCACAATTTAGAACCACAGAGGAATACTGTAGTAATGAGTTTCTTCCAAGGCCGTTTGATTGCTGCTTTGCAGGTGGAAGATGGATATGGTGAAGACACAGCCCCTCAAGGCCCCCAGGCTATAGTCACTCCACAGTCTGATTTAAAAAGGGGACTTCTGCAGACTGGAAAGCAGGCAGAGTGGCTAATGGGAACAACCCATGGAGATTTAAGGTTGCGATAAAAGAAAGAGAGAGAAAAGAGAAGATGGCAAAAAAAAAAAAAAAAAGNAAAAAAAAAAAAAAAAAGAGGGAAGAGCAGGGAAAGTGCTTCCAACTCCCTCATGACACAGAATGAGCATCGATCAGGAAAAGTGTCTGGTCATACGTGCTACTTCTGACCAGAGAAGCTCACTTGTGAACTGCACGAACATCAACCCAGCCAGAATCTACCATGTGGGATTGCTCTCATAACAGGTGGCAAGGATTCTGCTCCCTGATGCTTGGGTATTTCGTAGCTTCTTATACCAAGTTGAAACTATTATAAAGCCCTGTTCTCTGCCTCCAGTCTAAACATTTACTCAATTATTGATATAATTGCAGCAGTAATTGCCAAGGCCACCGTAAGGTTAGGTTAGGTAAGGTGGGGCTGTTAGGAAAAGCCATCCATCACTGAGGCTTGCTTCAGCTGTCGTTAGCAAGGGGTTGTGTCTGTTCTTGTCAGGGAGTTGCTGGGAACAGGCCCTGAGAGGCCTATGGGTAAATCTGTCCGTGCTCCTGATTCACTGGGCCATAAAGATCACAGAGACTTTGTGATTACAGGGCCTCAGTTTGAGGTATCTGGGTTTGGGCTGAGTGCAGGGAGAGTGAGGAGAGCAAACATGTGGTGAAAAGTTCCTATCACAGAGAATAGGCAGCAACAATGCAGGCTGTGGAGGTAGGGGTGCTGCATGATAGAACAGGACCTGAGGTTATAAGCTGCGTAAGCAATGACAACTTAACAAGATGGCACATTTGTAATTATCATTTACGGCTATCATTATCTATGGCAGGAGCTGATTTTCATCCAAACCTTCACACGTTTTCTGTAACCCAGCAGGTATTTATAAGGCATAGTTTTTACAACAGGTAAAATCCTCCTCAGGGGCATGAAGGGAAAAACTACAGTGCAGATCCTCCTGTAAGTGAACCTGCTGCCCTCAGTTTGTACCAGGAGCTAAACTGTAATAAAGTAGAACACTGCTGACTTTCAGCATTCAACATTACTCGCTCTTTGCCCCAGGGAAGTTAGGTTTGTATTAATTAACCTCTTCAATTGTTTCACGTTTGCATGAACAAGAAAAATGAGATTCTCCTGCTTGCCTGTTTAATGTAAAGGTTCAGCACCATGTAGAATGGGATGAAAATATTTTCCTGGAGTAGGTTTTATGATTGAAAGGGAAAACATTAATATAAATCTTGTATATTAAAAACAGTTGTATATTTCATGACAAGATCCAGTTATTACATCTGTAGATACTGGATTTTAGGCTTTCCTATTTTTATAAATATAAACCAGTTGCATGTACTCTCTACTAGTGACAAAAATAACACGAGTTAGTTGAAAATTCAGTAGTAGAGAGTGCATGCCATTAATTTATAAGTTTAACAGTAGAATAAATGTAACTGGCATGGTGTACAGCAGGTAATTGTTACCTGATTTCACTGTTGACTGTTTAAAAAGATATCATGTCCATAGTTGTCATAACTGAATTAATACATTGCTCTATATGTGAAAGTTAAGTGAAAAGGACAGTATGTAACTGCATCATATTTTATGAGGGCACCATACAGAAAGGGATACAAATTGAAAATCAATGCAAGGTTTATGGCCATATTATGGCATTTAGCCAGGAAATATGCTGTCTCCAGGGGTCACCTTATTACTCATCATGTCTCCTGTTGGTTATGAAAGCAGACAATGCTTTTGTTTGATTTAACTCTTCTAAACAATATCTTTAGTCTGGTAGAGTCAGTGCTTTGCTTGGATAAGGTTGATTGTATGAATATATTTGAAGAATTGCATCTCACTTTCAGCCACCTATATAAGCAGTGAGTTATCTGAAAAAAATAGGAGAAAAAAATGGTAGTTTTTGTTTCACACCTAACACTGTCCAGTAATTGTTCTCTCCTCTGAGATGCACACTGACAGCTTTTTCTCCCCAAATGATCATTTCAACACTATTCACCGGTACCTTTGTGTCAGAAAATACTTCAGTTGTATCTTCTTTCCGTTTTAGATGTTTGCAGTTTCTCCATGTTTGGTTTATTTGTATTGCATACATGTAGCTGCATTTTAGTGTGTGGGAGCTGTGGGAGCCCTGATTGAGCAAGAAAGCGAGCTTCTGGAGTGGTAGGGATCAGCGTTGAGCTGTAATGTCGATCAAATGGCTGGACTGAACCAGGCTGAGATAGATCAGCCCAGGACACAGTCAGAATAAAGTGACTCTTCTGTAATGGCCTGTGGCCATACCATTTTCTAGATGACAGCACACATTCCTGAGACAGGCGAAGCCTCAGCTGTTGATGGTTAGTTGATTGTGTGTGGCAATGTGACAAATGGATAAAGGATATTTTTCTCCATTTTTCAACTCGGGAAACTCGTTTGTTAAATTTCATGTGTGGAGGATCCGTTTAGTAATTGTAGATTTTTTTTTCTGTGCATTTTTTTATTCTACTGTTCATTTCTTTTGTCTTATGTGTTTAGCATTTTTCTACATTGTCTGTTGTTGCATGTATTGGATTATCTCAGTCTTTGTGCAGGTTAGTGTTAACCTGCACAAAGATATCACTAGGAGATAGAGGTAAAAGGTTGTTTGGGAGGATGATTGAATCGTAAAAAAAAATCACACTGAAGCATTCCATAACTCCATGTACTCTGTCCTTTCTTTTACCACCAATCCCATTTTCTCACTTTACCATTTATCTCATGCCTCCATTGAGCCTAAATAATGTCTTGTTTTTACAGCACTGTGGATATAGCAGTGCAGGTCTGGATATGGCGGCTTTATCTTCTTTATGTGCCCATTTCTCTCTTTAGGATATCATTACTAGGGCAGAGGCACCGAGTCATCTGTATGTGGGTGCAGGTGACCTCCTCTCCTCTGGTCTGATTGTTTGGTGACAGGTCCTATTGGGGAAGTAGTGAGTGGTGATAAGAGTCTGAGGGAATGCTCAGGCATTGCAAATAGACCGACATGCCACCAAGAAACCAGGGCAGGGTGGGGTGGGGGGGAATCCTCCACTGAGCTACACTTCCTTTTTTAATAATGTTTATAGATGGAAGCAAGGGGATGTTTTCATTCAACTAAAAACCACCAACAGAGACTCTCATCTCTAATACTGACATTTACTCTTATCTTGAGCTAATCAGAATGCGGCAGGGGAAACTAATGAATATGTGTGCGGTGAGACAAAGGCTGCTTGTGTCCCATTTCCATATCACAAGTAAGAGGATTCAGTTACAGTTATGCTCTTGCCATCTTAGTAAAGGAGGACACACATTACTCTTGTGACTGTCTCCTTTGGCAGCCAGTGAAGCAAGAGATCGCAACATAATTTCCAGGCAGGAAGGAACATGCTGGTGGAACGTGCGCGAGGCAGAAGGCCACTGCAAGGCGTGAACATTAACACAAACACTGCCAGTCAAAATGACTGATTACCTCAGAGGGTGTGCTGTGAAAAGTCAATTCAGCCTCAAACCCCCCTCTATATCCC
>VXCM01000538.1:0-167500 GCA_014773175.1 Lucifuga dentata
GTGTCCCATCAGAGGACAGAAGATGTTTAACTTTGGTAACTCCTGCCTTCATAATATGCTGTCTCAGGCTCACAGAGTTAAAGCCTGCCAGAGGAAACATTGGGTTGCAGAAGACGGGCTCCTCCCAGACCCACGGACCTGCTTTCAGCTCCTCCATGCGGTCATGTCTGAAGAATGTCCATGCCCTCAGAACAGCTTTATAAAAGTCGGTGAGCCCTGTCGTGTCCAACTCCTGCAATCTCATGAGAAAAAGCTGGACATCCAGCCCCAGTCCTCCAACCCTTCTCAGCAGGACACAAGCTGGACCTCTCCAGGTCACATCAGCACCATACAAGAGTCTTTGTGCAGCCTGAAGCCGGAAAGCCGCCATCCTGCTCTCCAGATCCACCAGTGATTGGCCTCCTTCTTGCACAGGAAGATAAAGGACTGCCGCCCTCAACCAATGATGTCCAGACCAAAAAAAGGTCCAAAGAGAGAGAGAGAGAGAGAGAGAGAGAGAGAGAGAGAGAGAGAAATTATTATTAGCATAAACCAGTTATGACACTCAGCAGTTGTTGTACAGGCCTGGCAGCAGGTAAATAAATTATTCATCTCATGGTTTATTATAAATTAGTAATTCATCGCTATTGTTATCATTATTATCTTCCTATCATTGCCTGCCGTTACTGCTCTAATTCGACCAAATTATGTTTTCAGCAGCTGTCAGTGCTTTTATACTGAGGCTTCGCGGAAACCACGCCCATGACGTGCCCACCGCTCACATGATGAAAGATGATTGGCTGTTCTCGGCTGTCACTCACACCTATCCACCGTTGCTTCCTGTGTGAGCGGTTGGACTCTGCCTGTCTGCAGCGAGTCTCCGGTATGGACAGCCGTTTTAATCCTCAAGTTTTTACCGGAGGTTTTATCACTCTTATTCTACATTTGTCCCTGCTTACACCACTTGGAAATGGATTTCTGAGCAGGATAAGCCATAGTTGAGCCATACGCGAGCCAATTCCACCGTTTTAAACATTTTTTGTTGATCGAGTTGTTCTCGGAAGAAGAAAAATGCCACTTGCAACTCTTCTGCCTTTTACCGCGACCCCAAATAGGAAGTCTGCCAGCCCAACCTCTTTCAGGTTGACTGAGAAATTTATTTTGTTATTAGTGTTCAGCGCTTTTATCACTCTATGTTTCGGTGCCATTTTCTTCCTCCCGGACTCGTCTAAGCTGCTCAGCGGAGTTTTCTTCCACTCCTCCGCGGTGGAAACCAACACCCGCACCGGTCCGGACACCAGCGATTCCGGTTCGGCTGGAAACGACGAGAGGGTTCTGGCTAAAATCAGGAAAGATCACGAAAAAGCTCTTTTGGAAGCCAAGGACACACTGCAGAAACGGCCCGATGAGATAAAACAAGATATCCTAATTGAGAAGGAGAAAGTTGTGAAGGAGAGTGCTGGGAAGGATGTCAATAATTTACCTTTCATTGAATACCACCGCCCACCCGGGGCGACTGGACACGAACCTGTGGACCATGAAACCAGGGACAGACGGGCTAAAATCAAAGAGGTAAGGGATCTGTTGAGCCTCTGTGCGTACATGTTGTACTCGGTTCCCAGGAGTAACTGTTAAACCAAACTCCATTATAAAACCTGACAGTTACACGACAGTTACTACCTGACAGTTAACCGTGTTTTATGGCATCTGACATTCCAGGCAGAACGTGGCTCAACATTTTAGAAAAATCGGCCACCTTCCCTCCTCAATTCGGCATACACTCCATACACAAAGGAGCCTTTAATAGATTAAAATTTTAACTTTTACATATAGATCGCGAGTTATCCCTACAGTATCTTCCACCGAAATATATCACGTTGATTGGCAGCAAATAGTGTAGAGCAAAAACAAAATTACAAATATAATTTAAGCAAAGTTGAGTATAGTTGATCAGTTATAGCCGAATTTAGTAGAAACCCAGTAACAGTTTGTTAACATCTTTCTAAATATTTTGCGATGTAAGTATATCTGCTGGTAAGCAGGGAAATATGATTTCATAGATTTTTAAATGGAGTTTGGCGTAACGTTTTCTCCGTACGAGATTTACTGGATGTCAGTTCCAGCATCCACCGCCCCCCTCCGGGCTGAGCTACCTGTCTTTCAAGTTTTTCCTCTCCAGAACATTACAGGGCTGCTTTAAAATCATATCTGATCACTGGAAATCTGGAATATAGAGGGTAAACCCACCTTTAGTTTAGCCTGCCACACATTTTATATTAACTAGATTCACTGTGGACATCATAATATGAATAATCATTTAAGGACAGGAAAGTGAATTGGAAGAAATCTGGTTTATTTTTTTGGTCATTGTGGTGAGTGCATAATTTAGCCACCTATATTTCCTCTTATACATCATTTTTTTATTCATTGTCTGCACTGAGTTCCTATCATCCTACCTTAGGTAAAGCAAAACTTGAAGCCTGTAGCTAGGAGAGGGTGGAAAATACCAACAGGTAGCATGTCTGCTATTATTGCCTTATGTCTGCACAGTGTTTGGGGAAATAAGTGAAAAGGCTAACAGGAAATTCTCTGAGGTGGTTTCAGATGGTTGCTGATGGCAGATAAGCTGTTGCTTTTATGCAGCCATCATGTCATGATCTCAGCCTTGACTGATACAGAAACATCTCTACTGAAAATTCTTTATCAACTCTAGCTGTGATGCTAATATATTTGTGTTATTCTAAAAATGTGCTTTTCTGCCAGCAGTATTTGGAGCTCACTTTTAATGGACCTGCTTAGTGGAGCCATTTGATTAAAGCCTTTAAGGCCTTTAAACCAAGAGTGACATGAATAAATGATGTGAAATTGTGAAGTTTTCAGAGGCAAATTTGTTGCGGTAAAGAACAACTACTGAGCTGGGGATCAACCCAGGAGGAGCTATCCACCTCCTCAACACATCTTTATAAATTTTTGTCCCTTTTGTCATAGTTCTGTGACAGAAACAATCAGATGATCCACACGATTAGTTGTGTTGAATGTTATGAGTGTGACATTACCAGTAAACAACACTTTGATTGGTCCAATGCGTTTGTAGTGTGTTCGCACTGCTTTCGTAGTGGAAAAGTTGGAAAAATTGAGCTTGATCCAAAAAAATAAATGCTGCAGTTCCATCAAGCAAAACTCTTGTCATATGAAAGGCTCCATTAACAGGGCGTGAGTTTGAAAAATATTATTAACGCTCAAAAATGTGATGCGTAGTATCCACAGGCAAAAAGTTGGCAAAATCGAGCTCGATCTGAAAAGATAAATGCAGCAATTATGTATAATTCGCCAGATTATGGTACAATAATAATAATTTTTTTGAACTCAGTATTAATGCACCCATGATTTTTTGTTTTTTTTCCTCTATTTGTTAAGGAATATCAGGACCAGGTCATCATCACTTGATGTCAACTCTGTTTTTTTTGTAGTATATTCTTTTAGGGTGAACCTCTATAAATATTCACAAACATCACATCCTGCTTGCTGTAGTATTTATTGTAGTATAGTTAGTCAGTAGTATTTATTGGGCTAAAACATGCAAACCACCATTTTGGTCCTTTATGACTGGAAAGACAACAGTTAAGCTATAACACTATTTTATGACAACCAAAATTCCAGATGGTGCCAAGTCTCATAATCATATAAAATATTTCATTGACGCTGTACAGCTTTGACTTTTGTGTGTATAAAATACTTAAGTGAGTATTAATAACACCAAGAGTGAAATATCATACTTGGCATGTTTTGCTCAGAAGCTCAAAAGCTGAAATGGGATGTATCTGACCTTACCATGACATCACCTGTCACTAAAAGGTTAAGAAAGCCCGTCTCCGTGCCAACAGGCTGACGGATGTGCAATAGGCATATCAGCTCCACCTTATTGGCTGAGTGAGAGGCCGACTGTGTGTAAATTAGAGTGCGATGAGAGTGTGTATCCACATATTAACGTATCGAGGGCCTTTTCATCAATGATCAACTTCACTGGCTGAGTGGCTGAGACACAGCAGATAGAACACCATGGTTTACATTAGCAGGGAACAGACATCTTGGAAATATAGAAAAGTTATTAAAATACGTACATAAAATAATGTTTTTTTTTAACAGCAGACAGATGCTTTCATCTGCTGATTACTTGTTTAAATTGTCATCATCATACTTTTGGGACTTAAACTATACTGGTGTTTTTTTATTTTGTTTTTTTTTTTTTCNTTTTTTTTTTTTTGTTTTTTTTTTTTTCATATTTGAGCCTAATATATACAACATAACGCATACATGTTAAGTTAGTGATAACCATTTCCCAAAACTTCTGGAGTACTTCTGGAGTGGTAAATGTTCGAATTGTTTTTCCTACCCTCCAGACTGCTGTTGGCTTCAGTTGAAGACTGACTTCAGACTTGAAACATACAGTAGTTAAGATAAATAATCCATCACAGCAAACACAACTCTATTACATGTTTTTTTTTTTTTTNTTTTTTTTTTTTTTTTGTCAAAGTAATTTTATTTAACTGGTAAAATGCGGAGCTGCACGGAAGAAAATGTATGTCTCTGCCAGGGAATGTAGTCCCAGGAGTCGATGGCTTTTACTGAGAAATTAAAAATGACCATCCCTTCTACATTTGAATACAAAAACATAAAACCATATTGTAGTTTTCATGTTATTTTGCCAGAGCCCCCAGTCTTTCAAAATACTTAAAATTTTATGTTTCACCTGCTGACACGTGTATGTGGGTAGTATGTATTGAGCTTAAACATACAAAATCACCAGTATGGTCCTTTAAGTGGCACAAAAGGATCTGAACTCTCTTCTTTTATAAAACAAATCAATAATATGTTTGATTGTTAAAATGGGAATAAAGGCATGGAGAACATGAATTAGTTTTCGCATTGTGGAGTATGGTAGTGCATCATATCGAATTGATGGCGTCCCATGGAAATATGAGCAAAGGTGTAAGCATATATAAAATTAAGCCATAAATATATTGGTTGCGGGAAAGATCTGTTATTTTGGCTATATACAACAATATGAAAGATAATATTACCCCGACTGACCATATTTCATTGGAAAATCAATTCACATGATAACATGGAGGCGCAGCCAGCTCAGCAGTTACGCTTAAAATGTTTGTAGTTTAACAGGCTTGGTGCAAGCAACTGGGTTTGAGTTCCACTCTCACCATGCAGAACCCCCCACTGCTTGGCTAACCTGCCGTGGAGTCCTTGGGCAAGACACGGAACCGTAGCCTCATGTAAATTTCCAAACTTTTATTGTAGTGTGCAATGGTAATAAATTCTTCTTCTTCTTTAGTAAAGTAAATGACTTCAAGACATTAGCTAATGAAAAAGAGAAAATTCAAATACCTGGCACCTCAGGCTGGTATCTGAATGGGTATGTCATCTTTCATCACGCTTTCCTGCTGTGCCAGGTGTTTAAATTGATCGTCAACCATTTGCCACAGGCAGGAAAATCAAAAATTTCCACCTGTAATAAGCTTCACCTTATTCTATTTGCTCAAAGTAAACACTGAGTCAACTGCCTACGTTTCTACAAAGTTGACAGTAGAATACTTTTTGACAAGAAAATAAAAGGAAAGTCTGCCAAAACCTGCAGCTTAATGAAGCGTTTATTGAAACCCACACATACACACACACACACACACACAAAATGTAAACTTATTGTAAGAACACTAAGAGAAATATAGCACTAAAGTGCTATACTGCTAAATATGCAGCCAGTGTGGCCTGACATGAACATGAAACATGATGTCACAGTGATGCATGTTTGAGTGGAGCCACATTCGTCTCAACACAATCACTCAAGAATTAGACCTAATAGAAACTTCATACTTACGATGCCCCTCACTGAGAAAATAGATTTGATTAATTAATAATGGAACGGGAATTTTTTTCTGCTCTTTCTTAACACAATAACATACAACAACAACAACAAAGCAAATCCTCACACAGACAAAAAGAGTCCAAGAATATGATGTATGGCAAATAACAAATTCAAAAGACAGAATCAAACATTAAAAAAACCCAAAAATGGGAAAGGTTTTGAGTTTTGTGGTCAAAGAGAGTTGTAACAGAATACTTTCTGTGCTGTTTGTTCAACACATCCAGGAACTCGACAGACAAAACACAGATATATAAACCCTGTCTTAAAGGTGCTGTTGGCAAGTTGTAAAGTGGGCGGAGTCAGACCCAGCAGCTCCTCCTCCCCCTCCCTGCCTGTGTCACCTGCCTCTTCAGCTCCTCCCACAGCAGAAACCTCTCCTGAACATGAATCTCATTATGTTTAGCTAATGTAGCGGTACTCCATTTCTTGATGTGTATATGTGCTCAACATTTATCTACTGAAAATATTAAAATGAAAAAAAAGAAATATAAAAACAAATAATATAACATAGCAGGAATTTTAGCGGTCGGCAGCTGCTTGCAAACCAAAAGCTTAGCCTACTATTACATGCAAACGGAGGGACACAGAAATACACTACCAGACGAACACTTCACCAAAAAACAAACAAAAAAAAAAAAAANAAAAAAAAAAAAAAAGGCAACAAAGCAGGACACCAACGCTATCTGTTGCATCGCCGATTATTTCATAAAACCGTTTATAACCATTAATTTCCTCAGTGAAAGCAAAGCCATAAAGTAATATTTTTCAAAGGCTAACAAAGCTAGCCTTAGCCTTGAAGACTGCCTCATAAAACCTGTTTCTCATGTTTGTTTTACTCGTGAAATATTGGAACAAATTCTAAATACACCAAAACAGCACCTTTAAGGCAGGTTAATGCTTAAAGGACTATACCTTGATTTTGCGTGGTTAAGCCCATTAAATACTACATGCATACACGTTAGTTACTGCTAACCGTTTTCCAAAATACACTGCTGGAGTGTTCCATTTTAGATTTGTTTTCCTACCTTCCAGACCCCCGTTGGTTTTAGTTCATTCCAGTGCGCTATTAAAATCAGCAGAGACTTGAAAAGTGCTTGAGATCACAGCGAACCAAACATTGTTTTTATTTTTGTTGAAGTTACTTAATTTAACCAGTCCACATGTGTGTATCACCTGATCTTGAAAGATTAGGGGATTTGGCAAAATAACAGGAAAACTAAAACACGGTTTTGTGTTTTGGATAATTCAGCAACGTAACATGTATGAGAGTAGAATTTATTGGGCTTAAACATGGAAAATCACAGGTATGGTCCTTTCATAGGGACGCAGACGCAACAGTGGGTGGGCAGAAAATGGGATGTTCTTGCAGCCATGGAGGTCACACTTGAGGGACAGTTGTGAGGTTGTGTGCCACTCAAAATTTGAAACAACGCAGATAATTGGCCAGCGTGGAGGAAGGAGGTAGAAAGAGGGGAAAAAAAAGGGACAGATAAAAGGGAAAGAAAAACAAACAATAGCAAACAACTTTGACAAGTGACTGGCAGAGGAGGTGAGGAAGTACCAGCACTTATATGATTCCTCCATGGGAATTATAAAGACTCCAAAATGGCTGCCACTTCCAGGCAGGAAGTAACCCGTACTCTGGGATCCGAGGAAGATTCCTGTCTCGTAAAGTGGAAAAAATCTACATGAGGGATATGTGAAGGCTAGAAAGAAGACCAGACCAATAAGCATGAATCCAGGCTGTCCTGCGGCGCCACTGTCCTGGCTTTGATGTGCGTGGTCGTCGTGAAAGTGTGAGAATGCCAGAACATGTGGATGGCCCATATCGTGTCCATGCTAAGCATGCGCCACCTGAGCTCGTGGCCTAGTGTTATCTAATCAAGGCTTTCACGTTATTTAGAGGTAGAATTCTATGACGCAGCTTCCCACTCAGCCTGTCCACCCACTGACCCAGTTATCCAAGGATCTGACCTCTGGCGTGTTGCTGTGTGAGTGGGTGGGTCTTGTGTTTGCAACGGGCAGAGGACGGGCTGCAGGGCCGCTCCGTAAAGGATAAACAGCTTGTTGTGAGTGACCGCCACAATCCCGCAATCAGCTAAGTCTGCCTGTCTGCTCGAAATCAAAGGCTCTCTGGAGAGGACCATCCACCCCCTCATAGTCTGGAGCCCAGGCTTCAGGCTTTCAAGAGGCTTTGATGGCTGCTGTAGCTGGGTNCCCCCTCATAGTCTGGAGCCCAGGCTTCAGGCTTTCAAGAGGCTTTGATGGCTGCTGTAGCTGGGTAATAAAGGAACTTTGACTGATAAACAAAGGAGAAATAAAGGAAAAATGAAGGTAGCCACCATTAGTCACCTGCAATATTTGCACAGTAAAACTAGTTGGTTTCAGATAAAGCAGGAAGGGGAAACATTTTTAATAATAATAACTTTATTTATAGAGTACCTTTCAAAACAAAGTTACAAGGTGCTTAACAATATAGCCAAGTTCACACACAATAAAAATAATAAAAGAATTACAAGGTGCTAACAATGCAGACAATAGTGCACAAGACAGTGACAATCGCAATACAAAATAATTTATTTTGTAATTTATTTATTATTATTATTATTATTTATTATTTATTTTTTAGGTGAAGTGCTTGAAATCGTACGACAGTCAAGGATTTGGCGTCACGGTCCCAGAGGGAACTCTCGTTTTTACAGCTGACACTGAAATGTGTCTCCCGTACACACACCAACACATCTTGTCTTTCTCTTTTTTTTTCCCTTCTTACCAAAACGTAGATTTCCAATCTCATCACATCTCTTGTAATTTTTACACCCATGCATGTTGCTGTACAATAGTTGCTTATTGCCTCTGTGTAGTTTTGCATCATGGAAAATTTCTCACACAGAAATATTGGGAATTGAAAATATAAAAATATTTTTTAGAATGGTNAAAAAAAAAAAAAAAAAAAAAGACCGCTGGGGAAACCCAGACTTAATTTTCATGGCAAGCTTTATTTAATAATGACAGACTAATTAATAAACACACTTTCACCTTTTATGCTCTGATTAACTGCTGCTGTCCTACTTGCCTCATGATCCTACTCCGTGTGTTTGTGTGTGTGTGTATGTGAGAGAGAGAGATGAGTTGGTGTTTGTTGGTGTTTATGTATGCAGATGAGATGAAATGAGTGTGTGACTAGCCATAAGGTCAATGTGTCTGCTGCATGTACTTTTTCTCTGCTTGCTATCTTAAAGGACGATTGCTTAACACCTCCGTCAGCCCCCCCCATCCTATTTGAAATGCGCACACACACGCACACCTTGCTGTTCAGAGAGCTGTGGCAATGGATTAGTGGCTTATGCATACAAAGGTCTTTTCTTGCCATCCAAAGCCAACTGTAGAGGGAAGATGAAATCTCTCTCTCTCTCTCTCTCTCTCTCTCTCTCTCTCTCTCTCTCTCTCCCCCTCCCTCCCTTTTTAGGATTCAGTTCAGTTATTTTTGCCCACTTCAACACAATTGTTTTCCCTGTGTTCATGCATGTGTGGGTGGGTCGTTTTAGCATGCATGTGTTTCAGAAAAAGCCATTTTCCTGCCTCACCAACCTTTGGAAACAGTGCAGCCAGAAATAAAATTCTCTCCATTTGTCTCTCTCTGTCTCTCTCTCATCCTAACTTGGCAGCCTATAAGTCCTATTTCTGTATCGACCATTTGAACTAATTGCCTCGAGTTCACTGGCCCCACTTCTTTTGTCTGGCCTTTCCTTAGAGTGAAAGCCAGATTTGTGTGTGTGTGTATGTGTGTATGTGTGTGTGTGTGTGTGTGTGCGTGCGTGCGTGTGCGTATGTGTGTGTCAGATAGAGTTACTGCTGGGCCCTCCAGGTGCTCCGTTTAATTGTCTAATGGCTATAATAGCTATGGCTCACAACCTGCGCTATTGCTTCCTGCATAGGTGTGTGTGTGTATATGTGTACGTTTATATGCTGATGCAGACAAAGAACTCCATTCGGTCATCTTACAATAGAAACCCTGTTCATTTCACTGCTAATTTTAGCAATAAAATATGGAAGTCATCAGGAGCAGCTTTTACATGGAGCCACTAATAATCAGAGTAAAAGCTCCATCAGAATAAACTGGATCATTTGAGGAGGAAAAAAGCCAAATTAGAAGCTGTGGTTTGAACATTTTACTATTCAAAGGATGAAAATCTGTCATGTAAACCTTCTTTCCAATTACTTTGTGTATTGATCATAGCTATATTCTACATGACTGCTTCACCACCATCAAGGAGTGGATGGCAAAAAATTTTCTCCAGGTTAACTGAGATCACCATATCATCATTACAGTTTGGTTCATTTCCCATAAAATCCAGTTGCAGAAATTTAGGTATACTCTTTGATCAACATTTAAACTTCGAACAACACATTCACAAAACTGTTTGTACCAGCTTTGTAACATCTCTAAGTTAGGATCTGTTGTTCTGCGCAGTGTTTTTGAGACCATCATACATGTGTTTATTTCATCCAGGTTGGATTGTTGTAACTCTGTTCACATGTCTTCACAAATCTCTTTTGGGGAAACTGCAGCTTGTACAAAATGCTGCTGCAAGACTGTTATGCCGGACTAGCTGCAGATCTCCCATTTCTCCTGTTCCAGCCTCTTTACACTGGCTACCTGTGAAATACAGAATTGATTTCAAAATTTTGCAATTTACATATAAGGCTTTTCATAATCAGGCTCCGGCTTATATATGTGAACTTTTGACGCCATATTCGACCAGAAGGACTCTAGATCCTCTGATCAGGGGCTTCTTGCTGTCCCTCGGTCAAAGTTAAAGTCAAGGGGTGATTGTGATTTTGCTATCATGGCCCCCAGGCTCTGGAATGGCCTCCCCAAGGATATAAGACTGGCAGAAACTGGACTCTTTTAAGCGGCTTCTTAAACCTTTTTTATACAGACAGGCTTTTAACTGATTTGGTTTTATATTTTGTTTTCTGTTTTGGCTATGTGTTTGTTTTAATTTTCTTTTATTGTGAAGCACTTTGTGAGTTTTGCTCTTGATAGGTGCTACATACNTGTTTGTTTTAATTTTCTTTTATTGTGAAGCACTTTGTGAGTTTTGCTCTTGATAGGTGCTACATACCTTACCTATATCATCAAGAAAAGTTTATGTGATTGTTTTTGCCCACTTATGTGAGGTAAAAGCATCACATCCTTTCTGAGCAGCATGAGGTTTAATCCATTTGGTGAAAAAAAAAAAAAGGAAACTGATTTCCATCCCTGTTCTACTTTCTAAAATAATAGAAAACTGCCACTACTGTTCACTATGAGTTGAATCAGTCACATCAGAGCACCGTTATTTTCCGTATCTTATGAAAATCATTGACTACATTTACATTACAGGCCTTGATGCTCAGTGCTGATTGTTTTTATTGCCTATATCCATTTTTTTGTTCAATTCTGAGATATAATTCCACATATGAATATGACCCAAAATGAATCTGAGAATATCAGATTGCGTGCATTTCTTTTTATTGTTTTGGGGAGTATAATATTGCTTTAAAATAATATCATGATATCTCAAAGTATTTTTGTGATAATGATATTCATTCTGATAGGAGTGATGCAACACTGAAAAACGTTGTGATTGCAGAAGAAAACAATACTGCAAACTGTAATGACATGAGTTAAAATTAGTTAGTGGAAAAACAGACACAGCAGTGTTTCCCTTCAGCAAAAGTATAAATAACCTCATCCTGTAATATTTTAGGCTGTTAACAATTGAACATGACTTCCTAGTCTTCAGTCGTGTATTAAAAATAAACTATCACCAAATAAAAGGACTGATTATGGCTTAAGAATTGATCTTTGGCAGGTTATATTCCCTCCAGTGATAACCTCTATGACACTGCATTTATACTAACTAGCTAACTCGACCACAAGCCCGTGGTTGAGGTGAAGAACTCAACTGAAGTGAGCATAGCGGCTATGCTAACACTGTTAATACATCACAACAAGAAGTCACCTCTTTGCTAATTTCTGTCACCGTTAGCTTTTTCTGCCACAGTAGCTAACGGTCCAGCTATGCTTAGCTGAGTCAGCATCACGTGCCTGGCTTGCCTCCTCACATAAATTTTGACTTTCTTGGTATTCACCAGGTGTTTCTGCTTCAGGTGGTGAAACAAATTTGTTGTGTTCCTAAATAGCCAGTTAGCCTTGTAGCTGAATGATTACCAACAAACAGAGGCAGCGGAGGAAGCAGAGGAACTAATTTGTCAGGCGCTGACTGCACTTCTTTTGAGCATCCTTGCTTAGTTTCTTCCTGTCGCACATTATGAGGGATTATGGCGGTAAGAGAAGCTAAACGACTTAACTCTGAGAAACATCAACACCAGTTCTCAGCCAACGACTCTGCTTCTGTCTGGAAGGAGCTCAGATCACAAACTACAAACCTAAAGGCCCCAGCTCCATTAACGACTTGTGCCTGGTCAACGACCTGAATGAGTTCTGTCTCTTTGAAAGACAATGTCCACCTCAGAGACCCCCTTCTTTCCTACTGCAGCGACGACCCTCTCCATCCTGGAGAGGGACGTTAACAGGCTTTTCAAGAGACAGAACCCCTGCAAAGCAGTCGGACCTGACTCTGTCTCTTCATCCACCCTGAAGCACTGTGTGATCAGCTGTCTCTGGTGTTCACAGACATCTTTAACACCTCACTGGAGACATGCCATGTGCCAGCCTGGCTTCAAATCCTCCACCATCATCCCCGTCCCCAAAAAACCAAGGACCACAGGACTTAATAACTACAGACTCGTTGCCCTGACCTTGGTGGTAATGAAGTAATTCGAGTGCCTTGTGCTGTCCCACCAGAAGGCCATCACTGAACCACTCCTGGACCCCCTGCAGTTCGCCTGCAGAGCCAACAGGTCTTTAGATGATGCTGTCAACATGGCTCTCCACTTCATCCTAAAGCACCTGGACTCCCCAGGAACCTATGCCAGGATCCTGTTTGTGGACTTCAGCTCTGTATTCAACACCATCATCCCGGTTCTGCTGCAGGACAAGCTCTCCCAGCTGAATGTGCCTGACTCCAGCTATAGGTGAGTCACTGACTTCCTGTCTAATAGGAGGCAGCACGTGAGGATGGGGAAACATGTCTCTGACTCCTGGACCAGCAGCACCGGATCCCCACAAGGGTGCGCCCCACCCCCCCTGACACTACATGTTACATTTACTTACATACATTTNGGATCCCCACAAGGGTGCGCCCCACCCCCCCTGACACTACATGTTACATTTACTTACATACATTTAATTAACACACATCTTTAGCATACTGTATATTTTTCTTGTATATTTATATATCTTGTATATTTTTTCTTGTTGAACACCAAGCACCAGAGCAAATTCCTCTTATGTGAAAACCTACTTGGCAATAAATCTGATTCTCATTCTGATGTTAAAATTCATCATGCTGCAATATCATCAACATCATGATATGATCATTTTTATCATATATAATCATGAACAATTTGATTTGGCACAGTGCTAATTTACATGCTAACACACATATCCAATATGTGTCACATGAGCAAAAAATCAGTATTGGGCCACTTGTACAGTACCTGCTGATGCTTTAGAAACGTCTCTGCCCGAGTTATATGGGCACAAAAGTGTTCATATCAGTTTTTTAAACTTTTGTTTAAAAAACAATGAGTAAAACTCCTATCATTTTTTATGCTTTAATTATTAGGAAAATTGTTAGGACATCTACAGCCTCCATAACATATTGCCATCATTTGAATGTGATGCTACAGAAGGCATCTTTTATGGTGTACATTAGGTGAAAATGTTGTAAATGCCCGTGTTTGAGATAATAACGTGGAAATTACCTAGAGATTGTAGGCTACTGTAATATATCAGGATGTCCACTGTCTCCCTGAGAAGACAAATCATGCTTTGCCTCTTCCCCAAGGCCAGTATGCTGGCTTGAACTAGAGTCAAGTAATGAGTATTGTAATAGCATAATAAAGTCACTGTAAATATATAGGTCTTGCAGATAGCCCACGAGGCTTTACATGTTTTAAAGTCCACATATTAATATAGATTGTTATTGGAAGTCTGTAGGAAGTCAGTATAGATCGATTGGTCCATTGGTTGGGTTTGGGATGATAATACTGTAGAAGAAGTGCTGGGGGGGGGGGNCTCCTGGCTGTGGGGGGAGGAAGGATTATAGACTTGGAAGTGACTGATGGGGTAATTTTGCATACATGTCCTCTGTGTCTTTGTGTCTATGTGTGTGTGTCCTGTAGAATTCCATTCCTGCTGCCATCAGTTTATAGTCCAGCGATAGCTGAGGGCAAGCCCCAGTGTCGCACACACACCAAAGGCATGGATGGAGAGATGGGGTTTTATTAAGTTTTACTGCCTATAGCCTGTATCCATCTCAGAAGTACGTCTAGCGCTCTACCACTCTATCTTTGCTGTATTCCTGCTCATGCATAATCATTGAGCATTGATTTGGAAAAGCTCAGGGCAAAATAAATCAAATGGATCACTGTTGCTATTATGCATTTGCGCTATAGGTCAATGCAGGAGCTAGCCTTGAAGTGTGGATGAGAGGCAAGTACACAGATATGCCTTTACGCATACAGTATATAAACTCAGAGATGCACAAACCACCCACGGCAGCATCGCCAGTGTGTCATGGAAAGTTAGATCGAGTAAGGAAGCATGAGTGGAAAAGTAACTCATGAAACCAGCCTGTGATGGTTGGGCTGAACGATTAAATTGCTTTTATATTGAAATTTGCAAGAGCTGCAATGCTGGGATAAGCTCCAGCCCCCTGTGACCCTGAAATAGGATAAGTAGGTGTAATGGATGGATGGATGGAAGGAATATTAAACAAGTTTTAAGAGGTGAAGGTTTTAGCTGGTTTTTGCTGAAGTGACAACTAAATGGACTACAGTCTTTTGATCCAAATTATGTCAGATGAACAATAGTTAAGTTAAATGAGACTGGTGCAGTACCCATTGAAAACGTGCCTGTTCTGACCGGGCTGGACTTTATGGTGTGTGCCGCAGCCTGCCATAAGTGCCCATTGAGCGGAGCATATGCTGCCGCACCCGGAGCGTATCCTGCTGTGCGTGGACTACTTTTTACCATTACAGCTCAATTCTAGAACTGCTCATCCAAACAACTTTGCATGCAACACTGCATGTCCTTGGGTCCTGAGCATTACACCTGCCGAATTTCAACTTCATACAGTACCAGGTTCTTGAGATGCTGGTGCCACAGACGGATGGAGAAACTGTCTTTATAGATAGATATAGATACTTGTCTTGTGTTAGCAAATCAGTCAGACAGAATTCAGATAGATGGACTGATGGAGAGATACATCAACCCATCTCATTCTCTGGATTACCATGGATATTTACTTTAGCAGTTCCATTATGCATGTCCAAATTTCGGGTGAGGTCAAGGGAAAACTGGGCCATGCTTCGCTTTCATTGTTAATACTCAATGAACAGCCAGTGAAGCATGTTTTTTGCTTTGGATGCTGTGACATATAAAAGTGGGAGGTGATGCAGTTTTCAGCTAGTTAAGTTTGAATGCAGCCATGTTGATGCTGTGTTAGATGTGTGTTGATTTAGCTGTCTGGTACTATTAAGGCTGTAGTCAGTGTTTTGTGTTGGATGTTATATATATATGTAAAGCTGTTTCTGGAGTCAAACCCAATTTACAACCCCAAGGGGACAAAATGTTATAAACACCTTTTAATAGCCTTTTTAATTGTACAGATGTACTTAATAAACTAGTACTTAATGTGTATTAGTTATTCAGTTAATGTTGTTTCACTAGGCTAAGATACATGAGCATCTGAAAAAGCTAGCTAAATGTCAATAAGAAGTAATCAATAACTTCTCTGGCTCCCTCCACGCATCACTTGAACCACCTCCGTGTTTCAGTCCACTCGCCCCGCTCTCCTACACGTACCGCTTCTTTTTACACTTTAGCACCACAGATAGAAACTATCCGCAGCCATAAACAACAGCCCAACATAAACCAGCAGCCATGCACTTAAATAATTAAAGAACAATGAGCCAAGTCCACTCAGAGACTGAATGAACGACCAAGCCAACACATTAAAAAGACACAGAAAGGTCTGATGTGTGGATTTTCCTTTTTTTTCTTTTTTTTTTTCATTCGGACATGCTGTGGGTGTACTTTGAGCCTGGCTTTTCTTTACTGAATCATATCAATTCACCACAGGCTGCAGTAGGAAATGGACCTGGTTTCCTTGTGTGTGTGTCTGTGTGTGTGGGGGGGTCTTTGGGCTCCTCTTCCCGCTGTGGGCAGCTACCTATTGACAGATTGTAGAGGCTGCAAAAATGTGACCATGTTTTATTTGGTGTATGAGGGAGTTATGAGTGCCCCATGAATTGTGTGTCTCTCCTTTGCTCTCGCACTCATTCTTTTTAAGGTCGATGCTTCAAAAGAACCAGGCTGCATGACTTGGTGTCTAACCACGTTGTAAAGCAAGCTGTTCAGAATACCAATACTTGAAAGTGGGGCGAAAAGCCTGCTGTCAGAGTGTACACAGGAGAAGGCACAAGTCATTTTTTAGCTTGTATTGCTCTTCATAATTTCCTCATATTGATAGATGCCACAGCTGCCAGACAATAGATTCCACCTAATTTTTGCTCATGCAGAAAGCAAGGGAGAATTCTGTGTGTATTTGCAATCTCGCCACTATGAGTTCCATAAACAAGGATGACAGAGAACAATCTTGGTTTTGTCTGTTGTCTGGTTTAGAAAGCTACAAATTTTGGAGGATGCGGCCCCTAATTTCCACTTTGGAAACAAGGTTTCAGACGCTGACAGATGATCCCTTTGAAGCATACCGAGGCATTTGTTGCTGTTTGTTTTGACATCATATACACTAGATGATGGAGAAATTGAAGAAAATTGTCAACACATGAATTGATAAGGAAAATTATCATGGTGGACTGACCAGGAGAGAGATCCACCCTATGTGCAATGGTCCCAGGCCACTTTCCGACATGGACGTGTAGATTTAGACTTGGATCATTAGCAGTCTGCAGTTGAATTGCAGGATTATTAGCACTGCTTTAGCTACAGACAGTGATGCATGCTTAGCAGAGAGGCTCTCAGCCTCTTGGGGCTTTAGGTAAGCACACATGCTAAATCTATGGGCAGGCATTGTCATTAATGACCATGTTTCGTATGTTCGCTATAAGATTTGTGAGGCTGAGAGGTCAAATTTGTCTTATCATGTTCAAAGATAAAATGCTGCTAGCTCTTTAGCGTTTTGAGGATCTTGATTGCATTTACAGGCAATATCTTCTTAATATCGGGCAGATTTTAGGTTAAATCAGCAAGAAATGATGTGATTATTCTGATAAGTGATTATTCATTTCAAAGGAGGTCTACTTTTTTGCATGGGCTGATGGAGGGTAAAGAGAGATTTAGAGATCACATTACGAGCAGTTTTCTCAGATAAGATGCTTAATATGTCAACCATATTAATATCTGCTTCACAACTATAATAAAACACACTGAACTCTCATTTCCTTAAATATGCTCGTTGCCTTTACTGACAGATTGTTTCACGTGGTGCATGTGTCACAGTTTCATATCAAGGTCTGACATGATCTTTTCTTCTGTTCTTCTTTTATTATTCTTGCTTCAGCGATGTGAGAAGATCATATCTGAAGGATTAGAGCATTTATCGAAGCGATTAGATGGTAATGACGGCAGATGAAGGGATGAGGGATTTTGCTGTAACCTTTTCATTCGAGTTATTGTGTGTGTGTGTGTGTGTTTGTTTGTGTGTGTGCATTTCTTTTTCGTGCCTGCATAAGATCTTCTGAGGATATCCGGTGACTTAACAAATTCTAAGAAGGAGAAGAAACTGGGTTTGTAAGTTGTAGTTTGTTGGCAATAGACTTCAAATATTCATAAGCTAAAAATAGAATTCATAACGTATATTTCTCATGTTAGTCCATCCGTAAATGTAAGCATCAGTACAACTTAAAAACTACTTTTTGCTGCTTAGAGCGACCTTAAAGGACCATACCGGTGGTTTTGCCTGTTTGAGCCCAATACAATCTGCATACATGTCATGTTACTGACAACCATTTTCCAAAACGTATCACTGGAATGATTAGAATTATTTTTCCTGCCTTCCAGACTTCCAGACTACTGGTTTCAATTCTTTCTAATATGCTATAAAAATAAACTTATAGAGACTCAGACCTTGAATAATCCATCACAGCAGAGTAAATTTATTTAACTGGTCCAACACAAAGCTGCACACAGAAGTAAATGTATGTCTCCACTAGGGAATATAGTCCCAGGAGAAAATGAGTTTTACTGAGAAATGAAAAACTACAAAAAAAAACAAAAAACAAAACATTGAATTTTAATTTTGGTGTATCACTTGAACATTTGATCTTGAAAGATTTGGGGTTTTGGCAAAATAACAGGAAAACTCAAATACGGTTTTATGTTTTGGAAATTGGTTGTCAGTAATGTAACATATGCAGGTAGTGTTTGTTGGGTTTAAACAAAATCACTGGTATGGTCCTTTAAGATTTTGGTTCGTAATAAATAGAACTTTCAGGGCCAAAAGATGTCTTGCAAGATGCTCAAGATGCAGTGATTCAGGTGAGAGTTCTTTGTTCAGGGTCGTCAAGGCAAAATTTTTGATTTATTTTTTTCTTTTTTTTTTTTAAGTTCTGACACCTCCCCCGATTGTAATTGGTCCAAATATCACCAGGTTGTTGCATCACCAGTGAGGGATCAGTGGGCTGAGCTCGACTTTTGTTTTAGTCTATCTACTTCCTTTGCTGATGGAGCAATACTCAGTATTTGTCAAACAAACAGAAAACTCTCCATCTTCCTTCCTTCCTACTCTGATTTTAAGGACAGACCTACAATCTCCTTATCTGTGTTCTTTGCCTTCTTTTTATCACTAAATAAACTATAGCCGCTGCCAACTCCTTTCTCCGTTGACTGCAAGCCTCATTCAATGCCACCTCCGGCACTGGGCAACTCGTGCCCTCTGCCTAACTCCATGTCTCTGGGATATGTTCATCATTCTGCCTTTAGTTGTTCAGGCAGGAACCAAACTAACCTTAGTGCCAAGAAATCATGACTTTATCCATGACTCATAAGCAGTCCTATTTCCTCTTTTAAAGCAGCAGCAAGTTGCAGCAGGCACGTTTTACTTGATTAAAACCACGTGAACAGACTAAAACAATGCATAGTTTGTTCCTACACAGCTACTGAAGTTCAAACCACATGGGGAGTAAAAAGAGTGGAGTTATGGGCGCTTCTAGCTGTCAGGTTGGAGACTGTTAGCTTAGCTCTGTCTTGATTAGAGGATTTATTTTACATATTGGACATACAGTATATTGTACAAGATCAATAAGCTACATTAGGAATCGAGCAAATAATCAATATTGTTGTTACGGGCATAGGTGTGTCTATTGAACCCTGAACTGTTCTACTTTCTGGCACTGTAAATGAAACAGATTGAATGTTGAGAGCTGGCTGTAAAATAACACTGACTTCACAATCTGACTGATGACTGAATGAATGCATCATTCTGGCTGACTTTTCAGTCAGTTTTCATCAGAATCTTCATATCCATGCAGACCTTTTGAAAGGCTAAAATAACCAGTTCAAAAAAAGCTTTTTTTCAATTTGACAAATCTGTTTTGGACTGGCTTCCAAATAAATGTTTATGAAGAGAACATGCCTTTAATTCATACCCGGAGCATTATTATGAGAGTACTACAAAGATATAAATGGGTATTTCTCAAATTTGACATTAACAGGCATATCGGCTCCTCTTTAACCAACATTACTGTGAACCATCAGCTAAATTGTAGTTGTATTATATATCATCCAAGGTTATGTTTCAACATACCCAGGTTCCTTGTTCATCAGCGGTTTGTTTTGAAGCCAATTCTTCTGCGTAGACTTTTGAAGTGAAGTTTCTCAAGATCAGAAACCGAAGAAAGCACTCACAAGTTCCAAGAAATCAAAAAAAATGCCATTTCGTATCCTGTCAACAAGTTGGCAACTTATTCTTGGCATACAGAAGCTTCTAGATGTTGGCATAAACAGGCTGGCAGCTTTCAAACGCTTCAGCTGGTTTTGATTTGAAACCCTTTGGGCTGTGAATCTCCAGAGGGAATAAAGTATTTTGTGGCCAAGCCTTGCAGCTCAGTGATGGAGATGGGCAAAATGCTCCTGGATATTCAATATTAACGTGTCCTAAACACTCTCAGGGATATGGCCGACTGATTCTCTCTCCCAAATCCAATTCCTTCTAATACCCAGAATCATAGGCTGCCAATCACATACTCCATTTATTTTTCAATCTTCCTGTCCCTTTTTCTCCACTTTTCCATACAGACTGGCATTTTAACACTGCAAGCTGTTTTCCTGCATATTGTATCCAAGAAACCGATGGATTTTTCTCTTTGTAGGATGTGAAATTTAGGGTGCTTTCAGGCCTGTGGTCGCTTTGCTCTGATCCGAATCAGGGGCTAGGAGAAAGAAACTTGAAACCGGAAAAAGATTATTATGCTGGGAAAACTAAATAACATGGAACAAAGCCAGAATCTGAAGACCTGTTAGGTAAGATTGATATGTTGTTGTTGAGCTGTTTAATAACTGTGGTTTTCAGTTTCAACTAAGTCAAGACTGGAAATCTATTGTATAGCAGCCATGGTAAAAATCTTACCAAAGAACATACATTCTTTCAGACAGCAGCAACAACAAGAACTTGGATAGTCATGCTCTGTCATTACTACTGCCTTTAGCATAATGTAGACTTGAATGTTAGCATGAAGAATTGGACAGTCTCAGATTTTAGTTGAGTAAAAGGAAAGCTTGAGGCCTCATTTTCAGACATTTATGCTCTTTCAATCAATTTGTAGCTCTTTGTTGAATCTTTCTTGATAATACCTGCACAAACCTACAAACCTGCTCCCCCAAAATTCAGCCTCTCAAATTGCCTGAACGTAAGGAAACCGAGCAGAATGCATCATCAGCCACAGATCATATCTCCTTCCATTATTTGCGTGACATGTATATGCATAAAGAGAGAGAGAGATTCGCTTTTAGCAAAGCATGTTCTCAGATGAATGCAAAAACCTGAAATCATCTGGAACAACACGCAAAAGGCCTCGTAACTCTAGCCTGCAGTTTTTTCCTTTTAGTCATGGGTGATTTGTTCACCTGTAGGTTGAATGGGGAACGTCTACAGCAGTTTGTGATCTAGCAGCAATTCATCTTCCCTCATGTCTTCAGTTTTTTTCCTTAGTGGTTTGAACTCCAGGTTGTTGCGGCTTTTTTTTTTTTCCCTTCTTTTCCTTCAAGGCATGTACATTGGCTTTGTTGTGGTGTGCCCTGTTAACTTTACTATTGGGAAAAGCAAACCAAGTACACAAGTTGAATTATTCAGCCTGTTTCCTGCAGCCACTGCAGAATGACACTGGGAAGATGACTGTGTGCGTGCGTTACAATGCAAATTGGAGTTATCTACAATTGTATATGGAATGTTTTTACACATTTATGAAAATGGACTGTATATTTTGTAAACTGCATTGGAAAAAATCCTTTCAGACATGCAGATTAAGTCCTTGGATTTGACAAATGGAAAAGTCCAATAAAGAAATGAACAGACACAAACGGAGAAAAGTGAGTGAGAGACCTAGAGAGAGAGGTGGAAGGAGAAATGATCTGATACCCATCATATCAGTGGTGGAACATTACTGGACCTCGTGAACTTTTTTTTTTTTTTTTTTTTTTTTTTTTTGTCATTTACTTTTCTGAAAATTCACATCATATCACGGAGTTGAAGTTTAAGAATCCCTTGACTCCATGACCTCCTCTCCCCTTCCCCATCCCAACCCTCCCCACTCCACTCCACCATTTTTACACAGGGAGTACAACCAGTTGTACAGCTGCTGATGAGTACGGTCTGGTAACGCCAGGTTTTTCCTTTCCTTTACGATCTTAATCACACATGTCCAAAGTTGGGTAGTTGTTGGACGAGTGATGTTGATCCTTGCAGAAGAGAGTTCTCGGTATAAAAATGTCCAATAGGTATATCTTAACAATATCTGTGTGAAATGCCACGTGGAGTTTTCCAGCACTGAGCTACAATCTTTTTAGCCTCTTCTTGATCTTTTTGGCAAACCTGATTTCACATGTCTTTTCAGAGATGGAAAGCTTCAAGTCTTTGTTGAGTAGATAAAAGGTGGCAGTGTTCCATTGTAAAGTGTGTGAGATGATACGAATCACTTTACTCCAGAAATTAAATACTCCAGGACATCCCCATGCGGTATGAAGAAAAGAGTATTGTGTTCCATGGAAAAGAAAGGACAGTGCAGG
Source organism: Lucifuga dentata (assembly GCA_014773175.1). Taxonomy (NCBI): domain Eukaryota; kingdom Metazoa; phylum Chordata; class Actinopteri; order Ophidiiformes; family Bythitidae; genus Lucifuga; species Lucifuga dentata. Next base: position 22,338 of record VXCM01000538.1, read on the forward strand.
TGGGGACCAGTCCCATCTGATGTCTTATCCTAGGCATCAAAACTTGATGAATGTGGATTTGGATCTTTAGAGGCTTCAGACACATTATCCCACATTGCATCCCTGTCCAGTTGGCACTCTAATATTGACATTTCTTTCTCCCTTACCCTCATTTCTGAGGATGGGGTACATTTTTGGGAGGCTGGTCATAGATGTAAAACTATTTTTTTAGGAACCTACTCTATCCAATCTATTTTTAGATGTTTTCTTTTGAATCTGATCCCCATGGAACCTTACAGGCTTTACCAGTTGATCTCAATTTCAATTTGAAAAAAAGATTATCAATATTGTATTGGGACATCAATTGTTGAAAACTGATGGGATCTCACGATTTTTTTTTTTAAAGAAAGGGTCATTATCTGCTTATCAGGATGTCAGTGTGTTGTAACCCTCACATACATGCAATCTACAGACAGGCATGTCCTGAACATCTTATTATTACCTCAGCAGCTGTTTTTGCAGGAGGTGAAACTCCTGGCTGGCTGCAGACTGTTCTAACCTGATCTGACCCAACCAGTGTGCTCGATATTTGACCGCATCTACCGAACAGCAGTAATTGAAGCCCTGTGGCAGTAAATAAACCTAACACCTTCCTGTCTAGCTCATCTTCACCCATCTTTTCGTGTTGCGTTAAGATTTTGCAAGCTGTCGAGCATTGCAATGCCTGTCTCTTCGTCTTTCGCGTATTATTTTTTATGCTTGCCATTTCCCTCACCACCCCTAATTGAATTGTGCATGCTGCATAGAATATTAGGAGGCTTTACGATCCTTTTTTGATCAGGATCCAAAGTTACAACCTTCCGAGGACAGAAGGTCAGTAAAATTTGTCTTGGGTGGATAAATCAATAACAACAACCTGCCCAGAGTGGCCTGTATCTCTGTCTCGCTCTGCAGCTGTTTTTTTTGCTATCAGATTTCTCTTTGTAGCTGTTAGTTTGTTTCTCCAACTTTAGAATGTCACATACTGTAGTTTGGCACATTTTCTCTACGAAATGACCAAATGACAATTGATAGGAGCATTTTCTTATGTAAAATGTCTAATGTTAAGATCAGAGACACCAGAAGACTTTGTTTGGATTAAGGAGTGAAGGACAATATTTACAAGACACATAATCCCATTTCATCTGTTTTACACGGGATTAGACTCAGACTGTAACCAGTGGTTCCACGGAGAGACAGATTATGAAATACTTAAAAGTTTAAAGCCTTTATGTTCTCTTATTTAATGCAGCTATTTAAAAAAATCTAAAAAAAAAACAAAGGAATTGATCAATATATTCAAGCTGAATGACACCATGTCTCATTTGTAGTCAAGCGCTACAGTCCACTCCGTGTTTTTGCTCTCTGAGGTTAAATTCCCTGGGACCTGGAGCTGGTGCCCTCATGTGACCCAGACTGAAGGGTCTCTTTACTTTACTGGTCAGATGAATAAACCCTCAGTATGACTCACTGTTGAGCTGTTGGAGGTTTACATAAACTCTGCTCTGTGTTTGCACTATGGCGAAATTGTTTACTGGTGTTTATAGTCTGGTGAAAGCTTGTTTGGTTGCCTCAATGGGCTCTGTGCTTTGACCTTGGTGATACATGGAGAACTCTTCAGATTAGAGAGATGTTTGTTGAAGTGGGGCTGGTTTCATTATGACCTAATGGCTGCATAGACCCTGATAAGAACCGACATCTGGATTTAGTTCAGCAAATAATCCAAAAAACACAAATTTTCATCAAATTCTCATGCTGACTTGCTGAAATCCACCTCTGGAAGCTGCTAGCATTCCTTTTAAACCTGCTCACAAAGCCACTTTTGTCCTTTTGGGGAAACAAAGATGTAGAGTGCTGATTGTAGGAAGAAAGGATTTGGTTTGGTTCTCTCCCAGTGCTGCGCTAATAATTACAAATGTAAGACTTGTAGCTGCTTTAGCTGGCTAAAGAAGATGCATTGGGTTGCTGCCCAGCTGATGAAATAGGGGCCTCCAGGCTTCCTGGTGGGATCTGTAAAGAGCAATTTTTCATACAATGTAGCCTGACAACAGACACAACACATATCCACTGCTAATTTTCACAAAACAGCTTGTTTTTTTGTGAAAAAATTAATGAAATATTTATGGCCTAAACGGTGCAAATGGGGAGACTTTGTACAGCATCATTTTCTTCATGGTACTTAAAAGAGTTTGTTTTTATATTAGTTCAGTGCCTGTAAGACTAATTGCACTGAGGAATAAGGCAACTTTTGTTTTTAACTTAAATTTAAATATATTAGGTGAAAATGTTATGAATTTGATTGCCACTGCGGGCAATCAAATTCATAACAGACAGACATATATATATATATATACCGATGGATCCTGGCATTGTCATCTTGGAATATGCCCGTGCCATCAGGGAAGAAAAAATCCATTGATGGAAAAACCTGGTCATTCAGTATATTCAGGTAGTCAGCTGACCTCATTTTTTGGGCACATATCATTGCTGAACCTAGACCTGACCAACTGAAGCAACCCCAGATCATAACACTGCCCCCACAGGCTTGTACGGTAGGCACTAGGCATGATGGGTGCATCACTTCATCTGCCTCTCTCCTTACCCTGATGTGCCCATCACTCTGGAACAGGGTAAATCTGGACTCATCAGACCACATGACCTTTTTTCATTGCTCCATAGTCCAATCTTTATGCTCCCTAGCAAATTGAAGCCTTTTTTTCTGATTAGCCTGACTGATAAGTGGTTTTCTTAAGGCTACACAGCTGTTTAGTCCCAATCCCTTGAGTTCTCTTTGCATTGTGCGTGTGGAAATGCTCTTACTTTCACTATTAAACATAGACGTGAGTTGTACTGTTGATTTTTTATGATTTGATTTCACCGAGCGTTCAAGTGATCTCCAATCACGATCATTCAAGATTTTTTTTCTGACCACATTTCTTCCTCGAAGATGATGGTTCACCACTATCCTTCCAGGTTTTAATAATGCGNTTTTCTGACCACATTTCTTCCTCGAAGATGATGGTTCACCACTATCCTTCCAGGTTTTAATAATGCATTGACAGTGCTTAACCCAATTTTAGTAGTTTCAGCAATCTCCTTAGTTGTTTTCTTTGCTTGATGCAGGCCAATAATTTGACCCTTCTGAAACAGAGTAACATATTTTCCACGACCACAGGAAATGTCTTCCGACATGGTTGTTTAAGAAATAAGATTGCATCAGTTAGGGTTAAATAACTTCTTGCCAGCTGAAACATATTAATCACTGCAGTAATTATCCAGTGGAAGGCTCTTACCTATTTGCTTAGTTAAATCCAGGTGGTGACTTTTTTTTTTGGCCAGGCAGTATATATATATATATATATATATATACACACACACACACACTGGTGATCCAGCAGGTAAGAACTTGATCTTCATAAAGAAACAGAAGATCTGTTTTGTTCCAGCTCTTGGGATTCTACTCTTTATATTCTTTAAGCTTCTGCTGGGACATTTAGCAGCCAGTAAACTCTATTTCTGTAGGCACTTTTTTAATCAGGGACAATTATATAGACAAAACTATAATGCAAATAGTTCTGTAATTATAGCTGGGACCAAGTCCAGGTATTTTCAGGCAATACATTTGCCTAAAAAATGAGAAAATTACATGGCAACTTTATTATTCCCTTTAATGTGCGGCTTAATTACTCTGGAGTGTAGCAGATCCCATTTAACTTGCTCTGTAGTGGTATAATTATTACATTATCACAAGTTTAAATATCATTACCAAGATAATATTGGAGATTGAGAAGAGAAAACATAAATGATTTGATTTGAAAGCCCAGGGCTGTTATTTCTATATTACAACCATCACAAGAGGAATAAACAGTAAAGCAGGAAGTGTTTGGAAAAATTGTTTTTTCTGTCCCTCTTTCTCCCTTTTACTCCAGACGTGCTTTGCCTTTCCTCTGCACCCCTTAGTCAGTCTTTTTTAAAGGTGCGTTTATGCCACACAAACACTGTCCACGTTTCAAAAGTCGCATGGCGCATGATCAGGTGTGCGACCCTCAAAAGCAGCTTCTGTGGTGAGCTGTTTTGGCCAGAATTAAGTCATGTTTTCTGCGCTATCGCGTCCATATCTGCGTTAAGCGTAAAACAGCCTTATGGTTTTGTCTTACTGGGTGTATTTCCATAAGCATGAGCCTCTATATCACACTACAGAAATGAGGGAAAATAAAAACAATATCTCCCCTTTGATGAAAAGGTTAAAGCCATAATGATGTGGATGAGACGACAAAAAGCTTTAATTTGTTTCTGTCAAATGGACGGAATGAGCACTTTCCACGTTTTCTCAGTCCTGCCAATTCATATTCCACAGTTAATCTCCGGTCTGTCGGCCCAAGTCATTTGAATGGAGCACAGGGTATATTTCCTGGCATTCTCCTCTCATTCTCCTCATCCCTGCCAGCCTGTTTAACAAATGAGTGATGGCCTGAGCTCTGCCGCCTGCCTCCTTTCCTGCCTGCTGGATTGAAGCAGGCAACAGATATAATGGAGGCAGGGAGGGAAAAAAATCAATCTGCCTTTCACAAAGTCTTCATTAGTTTGCCTTTTGTCAAGTGGCGGGGTCAAACCAAATTCTGCTGCTTCCTACGACCAGCAGAAAGGTCAAGTCAATGAATGCGCACATGGTCTGATACAGTCGTGAAAACCCGAGCAGTCGGGGTTGAAAGGCAACATTTTGCACTTCATCCTGTGTCAATGAAGTTATGATGAAATGATGAGGAAAGACTTTTTAAGAATCCTTTCATATAAGAAAGGTTTCTTAAATTCTTAGAATACTGCTTTACTTTTTAACGCTATGCAAAATAGCTTATTTCCAGCGATGCAATAAATTGGGAAAATGTGTTTTCCATTCAGCATGTCACCTCAAAATTATGTATTAAGCATTTTTTAAGCTTTTGAATTCATCTCTCTCTCTCTCTCTCTCTCTCTCTCTCTCTCTCTCTCTCTCATCGGGTATGGGAGCTTGATTGGTAGGCTTTAATTAATAAAAGCAACACTTGTACAGCTCCCCAACAACACGGCTGATCGCTGTTGAGGCTCTTCATCTCCGGGCAGATAATGAATGTAATCATATCACCGAGACTCCAGTGTTAATATGTTTTTCAAATGTCTTCACTGTCAATAATTTTGTTCTCACTGGAGTGTTATTTTACAGCCAGAACTAGGTTTTTCACCAAACATCCAGTCAGAGATATAGATTTCCTCCTTCTCTTCGGTTTCATCATTCTCTCCTCTCCTCCCCAGATGGCCGTCAGCTAATATTGATTAGTGTGTAATGTTGCGTTGCAGGTAGGTTTGGTTTGTTGACTGTATTAGCACAGTGCTGAGCAGTGTTGTATTGGGAACAATACATTTTATGACACCCCCCTCCACCCCCCAATCACTTTCACGGGTCTTCACACAGGCTTTTCTCGTAAGGAGCACTGGGATATATGAGAAATAAACGACGTCTGATGGGAAATTACTTCGTTATTGACCCGAGTTTATTGACTTGGATTTTACTCACTGAGTGATCATAGATTGGTCAACAATGGATCATGAACTAAATCTCTAAATCTACAGTGAATCAGGAGGTAGAAAGACATTTTCCGCATGTGGTAGAAGTTATGGACAGGATTCATAAAACACAGTGCCAGACAGGGTCGGATTGACCATCAGGAGAGGTGGGACTTTTCCTGGTGGGCTGTAGCCCATTGGTGGGTTGGCTGGTGGCCTTTGCACTGCACAATATAGTATTAATTAAACTTTACTTAAACTAAGCAAACATAAATTTTTTCTTGCATAATTTTCTTGGCATGGAGAAACAGTGGACAGTTATGGACTTGTGGACTTATTTGGCCCACCTCCGGTATCATTAGCATTTTACCATACTATCACCCCCCTCGCTAGACACCTTAAAGTCTTAGTAAAAATTAGGATCCCAATCTGACCCATTCCAACTTAACGTGTCGATAAGGGCAAATATCATCATGCAACCATGTTCTCTCATTCAGCTGTTACTGGCATTGGTCAGCGTTTTCCTTGAAAGAGGCATTACTATGTTACTTCATAAAACACACCATCATGCAAAAATTAAGACTTGTTTTATTCTGGTGGTAAATTTAGTGGCATGAAATGTGGGTGATATTTAAAACTGCCTCACATGTGTTCATGATCAATACATTTGATATTTAAGCCAGCTGAGTTGATCAGTCAATGTGTTGAAGCGGCGAGTTTTGAACTGATCTTGTGCATGTTCTTGTAGCACTGCACTGCTTCCTCAACTGTCACGTGTCTCGCTCTCTCTCTCTCTCACACGCACACACACACACACACACACACACACACACACCCCCCCTATGTGCTGGAAGGTGTGTAACAGGACAATGATGCGCTGATTAATGTAAGGGAAGCTTTATGAATGATAATCACGGTGCTTATTTAGTGTGACGCTGTATAGTTACTGTTTTTGAGGGGTTTTTCTTATAAATCCCTCCCACTGTGAGCCGTGGTCGTTCTTAAGTGTTTTATAGTTTCAGTGGTAGTTGCTACAGCCCCAGAGGGTAGGAGAAGAAGTAAAATACTGACCTATATGTGGTTGCTGAAATACTAAACCACTTAGGAAGTCCCTCAGTGAGCCCTGAGGACTGGTCACGACGCAGAGAGAAATGATAATTCTGTTCTGTCACTGAGCAGTTGTGATTAGATATGGTGAAAGATGGTTATGTGTTAAGTTTTGTTCCACAACAGATCATGAGTCTAAAAATTAATATTGTAAACTTTGGGATGAGGAATAGCAGATTAATCTCTGGATTTCACAGCTCACTACTTCTTAGGCTTAGTGAGCAATATTCTTCAACATCTAAATATATTTGATACCACTATGATATACCACATCTTAAAAGACAAAGCATTAAGCGATGTCACAGTGTCACTTCATTTTATGCATATCTTCTTGATGATGCCCATGAAATCTTGAACTCGGAAGAACAGAATCTAATTCAGTAGTTTGCTGAAGAATCACTTTTAGTTTGAAAGGAAAATTTAAAATTGACTATAAAGGTCATTAAAGCTAGTGGCTAGTGTCAATTATTCACAGATTATAAAGGACTATACCTGTGTTTTTTCATGTTTTTGCCAGTTTAGTCAAATCATTGCTCTATATGATGTTGCCGATCATTTTTAAGGTATGATAAAGTAGATTTACATCAGATTAAGACCTTTCCACAGTCATGTTCCCATTAATTTGTATTAACATATAAAAATCTGTAGAGGAAAACAATGAGTGAAACTATCAGCTCTTTTTGGTCAAAATAAATTGTTGGATTTGTCGAGGAAGAGATGCTTCCTCAAATGTCTCAGCTTGTGACTTTAGTGGTCAACCTTTGGAGAAAATAGATGTTTTTAGTCCACTAAGTCTTTATACCATGTTAAAATATAACGATACAGACAACATTTCATGTGGAGTTGGTTATGTCATCCAGACAAACATTGTTTCAGCTTTTATCAGTACAAAGGTTGCAGTTCTGCTGTGTTGTAAAGTTAAGATAAGTCAAGCACAAACCTGGTTTGAATGAGCCCGTCAGTAATTTGATGAGTTTTTTTTTTTTTAGTCTTGTCCAAGTCTTTTTATTCTATTTTACATCATAAGACTCCTTTAAATAAGCTTGCTCATAATATACATATCTAAATTAGGAGATGAAAAACTACTTTTTCATATTCACAGTCTGGGAGTTTCCACCTGTGGTAGCGCTATGCTTGGTTTTGGTTTGCCTCCTCATGTCAAACCAGTGTTTTTTTTTTTTTAATTTTATTTTATTTATAACTTCTTGTAAATTATGTTTCTGTTGCTCTGTCACAAACACCTCTAGGTCCACATAGGAAATTTACTCCATCATTCCTTGTCATTAAAGTGCAGCTCAGCGGTGAAATTGCTATGCCTGGTTACTGTGCTTATTATTTTTGCATTCTAATATCTATGTCTGGGCTTATTTGCATGTCTTGCTTGAGTAAATAATGCAAACACAGGTGGGGACACAAAGTATAGTGTTTCCTGAGTTTGCAGCAGTGTCTGAGGATCTGGGCTTTTTGTCTTAAGATATTCACACACCTACACAGTCTAGTCTCTGGTTGAATCAGACTAAATACATATTTTTCTTCTGTATGATTTGTTTGAGCAGGACTTAACATAACACATTAACTACATCTTTCTGGATTCTCCTACTGGATCATCTTGTTTTTATATTTTCCTGTAAGGTTTCATTGTTTTTTTTCTTGTAATTTGCTTGCTTCCCCACCTACCAGCTCCTGTTGCACACCTGGCCGTTTGAGGAGAAGGAATCTCTCTTTAAATTGTCTCTCTAGAGGTTTCTTCCAGTTTTTTTCCTTATACAGCATAAGTTTTTTTGGGAGTTTTTCTTTGTGTCTTCATAGAGAGCTTGGACTAGGTCGAGAACCCTTGATGTGTGGGCCTGTAAAGACATTTTACGTTGATTTATGTGATTTTAAGCTACACAAATAAACTTGACTTGAATAATGATACTTGGGTGTGGACCAAAGTGACCACACCAAGACCCTTTTGAGTTGTGGTTACAAAAAAAAAAAAAAAAAAAANAAAAAAAAAAAAAAAAAAATCATATCATGTGGTGGGAACATGGTTGTTACTCATTCTGAACCAACTACAAGGAGATCTAATGAATGTCTAGAACCGGAGAGAGCTACTGTAGGTGTGCATGGTGAATCCTTAGCAAACTCCACCTTTGATTAACCGTAGCTAAGCATGGGGGTTAGGAAGAGGTTTTGTATAGCAAGCTCACCGGACACGTCTTTAGATGTTGAAGGTTAGCATGTTATATGTTCTCAATACGTGCTCATTTCTCCTGTTCAGCTGTCTGAAGGCAGCACGTGTTCTTCACGCATAGTTTTAGCATAGCATAGTTTTGCTTGATGTGTGGCCCAAATGATGACTACAAATAGTCGCATATGCTAATTTTGTCATTGTTCCAGGTTACATCACTACGCCAGCATATTAAACTGCTTATTGCTGTTTTAATTTTCTTATTCCTACCCAGACAAATTTCTGACCAATGAGCCCAATGAGCATTTTCAGCTGGCTTTTCTTCACTTATTTTTGCTTCATTTAAAATTTTTTTGTGTAAAAGCAAACCAAACAGTAAAAGCGATAAAAGTAACAAGTCATTCACTGGCTTGGACCAGAGCAAACAGATTATACACTTGAAAACAACCTTATGTCATTGACATTCACGTTCCTCGGCTTTCCTTACATAAAATCTTGATCCTCTCCTCCGCATCTACCCACAACCCTCAAAACTTGTTTTACCCAACTTTATTAGCACTTTTTCCGCATGTTTCCAGATACATTTTCCCCAAACCCCTGAGCTGCAGCATATGAGGTAATGATGTACAAAGGCTCCTAATGTCTTCTTCGTTGTAATATCTGTGCAGCTCCAGGCTCTGGCACCTTTACAAACATCGTTTCTGTTTCTGTTTGAAATGCGTCAAACCTTGCATCCCGCATCGTTCCATCTGTCTTCAACCCACCATTTCTTTCTCTTTCAGATGAAAAATATATAGATAACCATGGCAACAGCAAAGCGTAACTTACATGACAGCTTTATTTTTTTTGCGTGCGTCTACAGCCATGCATTTGCCCATGTGAACTAGCATCATTGGCCGGCTGGGCTCAGAGATAGAGATGAGAGAAGCATTTGATATTTTTGCAGAGTTGCAGAGTTTGGTAGATCTTTATAAAATGAGAGAGGGGGTGGATGTGGAGGGAGAGATTAAACTCAGCATAGCATAAACACCGACATGCCTGGTAAACAACCCCGAAGCAAACAATTCAACACATCAACCACCACGAGAAACCGATGTGAGTTCATGCATATTTCAAAGCCTTGTTAGCACTTACAGAAGAATGTGATTCATTTCAAGTTTGTTTTGTCTTTTTATCGAGCTGAAAAATTATACTGATGACTTGCTCAGCTTAAGACAACTTTTATATTTGCTTGCGTTTCTGTCTTTTCCAGGAAAAAATACATAACTTGTATACAGATTGTATAAATTAGGCTCAAACATGCAAAATCACAGTATGATCCTTTAATGCCCATCCAAAGCAGATTATTTAATTGAAATCAATTAAATGATCAATTTATTGATTATACATAAAATATTGATGTAACCAATGTTTTAACACTGCTTATACTCACTAATATACTTTCTAGTTATTGTATTTTGATGAAATCTCCAATGTTAGCTCAGACTAACTGTGTTATCATCCTCTCCCTTTCTTCTCTGGGCTGCTGTATGTTTTGTTTTATTGTCTTATAGTTTATTCTTTGGTTTTAGTTTTTCCCTCTTTTTCATTGTTCCTATTTCCTTTTTCATCTTTATTTCATGAACTGGCTTTGATAGATGGATTTATGTAAAATTGTACTTTTATTTGATTTAATGTCATTTCTTTTATTTCGTGCGTTGTGTATTTTCATTTTGATATGTAATTTTTCTCCTGTTTTTATGTGAAGCCGGTAGTCTTTCTCTCTCTCTCTCTCTCTCTCTCTCGCTCTCTTTTCTCTGTCTGTGCACCTGCTACAAGGGCGTTGGGTCAAAAGTGTTTCACCAGGGACAAACGTGGGAGGATTCAGTTTCAGCCTGTCTTTCACTAAAGAAGCCCCCACAGGAACACAGAAGCGTGCACGTGCAGACACACACACACACACACACCCTTTTCTCCTCGCTGTTTTACACTTTCGGTCACTTACATATAACGTAAGACACCCTAGAGCAAACAGGGTCATTAACCCCTCGATCTTTGCCCTGCAGTCAATGATTTGACATCATCATGATGTGCAAACAGCAGCAACGTGCCCACGCTGGATTTGGGAGGGGATGTACATGGACTTCAGTGAATGTGTGTATCAGCACCTTGTACACTAGCAAATCATTCGTTTGAGCTCTGGGCTATGCATTATTGGTGTTCAATTTTAAAGTCATGGTTGATTTATATTGCTGATCTACTTTTTTGTTTTTTTCATCTCCCAGCATTGAAATGGTGTCATCCTTCCATTTCTTTCCATTTTCCTCTCTTTCTTTCTATTTCTTTGCTTTTTCCATGCTTGTTTGATGTGTGTGTGTTGTTCTTCATACATTTTAATAATATGTAAGCTAGTGCTTTCCCTGTTGGCCCAAATGACCTTGAGTTACGGAACGTCTGAAATGCAGTCAGGCTCGCTCAGTACGTTTACATGTACACAATATTCTGATTTCTGTCTGTACCATGATCGAAGGAAAAATACAGAGTAAGATGTGTACATAGATGGAACTAATATGATTTCATTTTCACCATTTAGAAACTGTAACGTCTCATAAGAGTGATTAGTAGTAAAATGGGTAATCACAACATCCCTGGCAAAGAATACTTATGGCGATCGTAAGCCAGTAAATTGACTTAACATTTCATCACAATCACACTTGTTCACCAATAACGATTTATTGATGTTTGAACAAAATGATTTATTGCCTTAATCAGATTAGAATGACATTATAACATATAACGTTTGGTACAATAGCCTGAGCATACAGTACAAGGGTCTTCTTTGCAAAATCAGCACTGAGCAAAAATCTTCATTGTTTCCTCGCTCTCAGTACAGGGAGAGAGTACTTCATTTAGTCACCATCTCCTCATTTATGCTTTGTCCCAATTCTCATTTCTGTCCTAATGTCTCTTGAACTCTTTACCCTTCTTTGTGGTCTCCCTGGGTTTGGAGCAGACCTCCAAAAACACAGCAACAGGAGGCAGTTCTAAAATAACTCCACTATGAAATGGGACACCACTTTCCTGAGCTCCTTAGGTTGTTTTTTTTTGAGTTTGACTTTTGAGAATAAGCACTTCAAAAGGAAAAGAACTGTGCAGACTCAACAAGCGGCATTTAAATACAGCCTGAAAGTTGCAAAACACAGCTTTAACTTCAGAATAAAGAAAACAACCTGTCAACTTCATGGTTTATTAGTCTTTGATCATACAATGCAGTGTTTTGCTTTTGATGCTGGGATTTCCCACTTCCCTGCAGTATTTGAACCTTGCACGTTGGAGTTTGGCTTTTTGTATCTGCAGTTTGTCTGCTTTTGATGCCTGCTTTGCTTAATGATACCATTTCCTGTTCGTGTGTGGTTGCGTTTCATCTGTTGCAGGGAGCGGATACAGACTCGAACCTAAGTTTCACTCTAAAATTGACAGTATCAGCTTTCATTTTTACTGTGGATGAACTCTAGTGTGCGTTGAATAATACAATTTCTCCACCATTAGCCATCCTGTTGAGAGGAATCACTTGTAGAGAGGGAAGGAAAGAGCTCACGCTGGGTGTGTGGGGGGGTGTGGGTGTGTGTGTGTGTGTGTCATCAGTGAATACAACACACCTGTTATTAGTTGACTGACTGAAGAGGTTAGATATGCTGAGAGGAGAGGTGGGGCAGGGGGAGGATGGAGAATCGGAATAAATTGAAGAGTGAGAGAGGAGGAGGCGATTATCAAAACTTCTCACGCATTCTGTCTGCAGCCTGCATGTGTGTGTGTGTCTGCATACACCACAGAAAAGAACAGGTGTGTGTGGGCAGCTAGGGATCTTCCTCCTGCATTGGCCTTTGTATTGGTGCCCCAGAAAACCGTTCTACCTTAAACACAGAGCCAATTATGGAGCTATTGTACATCTAAAATAGCTTCAGCCACTAGTTCCTGAAGAAAAAGCGGTCAGCTGGAAAATCCTGAGCATTTAATCCAATAAAGTCAACACTTAGGGATCCCGAGTAATAATCCAATAAGGGTTAGCATACAGAGATGCTGAGCAATGTGGGTTACATTTGCAGTTACACGCTGCATTACAGAACAGCGGCCCCGTTGTGACTGAATGTTCTGTTCAGAGAATGCGAGACTTCATCGGGATTTCCTCTCTTCTCTGCCTCAAACATAACCACACGCTAAGTCGTTTACGTTAGCGATATCACCAGCCTGGACTTCCTGATAAATAAGTACCTCAGATTTTTCAAAAAAAAATAACAGTTATTCCCATCACTACTTAGAGTCACCAAACAATGACTTAAGTGTATTACCTAGCACAAATTGAGGGCTAGATTTACTCTACAGATCTTGATGCCCAATTCCAATTCGATCAGCCTGAAGAAGACGTGTGTGTGTGTGTATTGTGACTCCACACACAATGAGGATGATGGTTTGAGTGGCCAAAGAATCTCCAAGCATCATAGCTGGAGAATTGCAGACATTAGTTGGGTCAGAAAGTCAGCAAAAGTACGATCAGAGGTCAGCAGGCCGATTGAGGAAAAATATTTGTTTCATAATAAGAATTTCTTTTTCCTTTCAATTATTTTACTTTAATTAAAGGTTGTATTTTTGCTAATATTTTGAATGAAAGATCAAGAGGATAAACAATAAAGACATTTCTTTTTCACAGCCCATTTTGCTTTTATTTACCGGGGGTGCCAACATTTATGGAGGGCACTTTAGAAATAACTAGTATAATATAAATGTCAGTACAATGGTTCAAGTAGTCTGGTCTAGATTGATGGATGCATGGATGGATGGATAAATGAATGAAAGGTCATGAATTAATGCACAAATAAAGATATTGTTCATTCATCATCACAGATCTAGAGGGTCACCTTTGGCTATCTGATCTACTCTCCCTTGCTGCAGCACCACTGTGCCCACATGGGTGAAATCATGCTGTTTAGGTGCTGTCTCTTTAAGGCCCCCTCCTGAGAAGCCCACATTGTTCTGATTGGTCAGTTGCAGCAGGACTGAGTTAGCAACATCCACAGACTTAAATGCTGGCCAGACACTGGCTTGCTAGTTTCAAACTTTGTCAATACAGTGGTCCAAGCAATCTGGGATGGATGGATGGATGGAAGGATGGATGGATGGATGGATGGGCAGACGGACAGAGGGAGTTAAACTTGTGCTTTGTGTACGACCTGTCTGATCTGAATAGACTTTGCTCCAGCAATTTTTCCACATTGCCAGATCTCGGCAATTAAATTGCTTAGTGAAAAGCTACAACCAATAAGAATGTTGAACAAACCCATGAAAATAAGATTCAAGTAATAATTCAAATGGAAATGTTTCTACAATTTCTAAAACTACTGCAGTGCCCATTGAAAATGTGCCAGTTCTGATTGGGCCAGACTTTATGGTGTGCACCGCAGCTTGCCATAAGTGCCTGTGGAGCGCAGCATATGCTGTCGCACTCGGAGTGTATCCTGCCACCACGCCCGGAGCATGTTTGGACCGGGCCGTCTTTGTGGTATGTGCCACAATACTTTTGTTCTGCATGTCCTCATGAGCTAGCTTTCTTTGCAGTGCCCTTTGAAAATGTGCCTATTCGACCATGCCAGACTTTATGGGGTACACCACAGCCTGCCATAAGTGCCCATGGAGTGGAGCATATGCTGCTGCGCTTGGAGAATATCCTGCCACACACGGACTACTTTTTACTGGCACAGCTCAATTCAAGAACGCTCATCCAAACAACTTTGTACACGACACTGCACGTCCTTGGGTTCCGAGCAATGAATTCCAACTTCATGCAGTGCCGGGTTCTAGAGATATTGTTGACTCAGACAGACAAAGATTTCCATCTGTATAGTTAGATTTCCTATTATGATACTCAATACTGTGGCAGACAAGTCCTTGTTCCCTGTTGTCCTGAGGAGGAAACACAATCTCTGCCATCTCGAGTTCAGTATGGTGGGTGAGACCTCGACTCGCCTTCCTTACATGTGTTGGAGTGCGGTGTGGAATGACAGCGTCAAGTAGTTCTCTTAATGTGACATGCACACAGGAGCAGTAATTAGCGGGCTCACTGGCTTTAATTAGTGGGTTTAAATGGAGGAAAACTATCGCAAGCTGTTCTTTTGATGTGTGTGGGAGATGCTATGCAAATTGTGTGGCTTTGGTTCTCTGTGTGTGTTTAAAAGACGGACACGTGAAGATGAAGCAACATTTATTATCTTTTCAGCAGTCTTGTCTGACATGGCTAAACCAAATCAATCAAAACTGAAATCAAAGAAGAGTATGTACTGTTGTGGTCGTGTGTGTGTGTGTGTGTGTGTGTGTGTGTGTGTGTGTGTGTGTGTGTGTGTGTGTGCTCACAACAGAGAGAGATGCACAATGGGCAAGAGTTATCTGAACTAATTACTGTATGCTCTCCCATGCCTTTCCATTGTCCTTGCAGCACACACACACACACACACATTCTCCTGTGCCATGCAATCTAATAACCAGTTGTTCAGTGAAATCAACGTTTATTCATGCGAAACTGTCTTCCAGCTAGAATGATGTAACCTGATGAAGACCATCAACATTCAGTGATGCTCCCAATATGAATAAAAAAAGAATGAACTCTTGGTAACATTACAGCATTGTGCAAAGATTTTTTTTTCAAATTTTCTGCCGTCCCCGAAGCTCTAGTTTGGTCCAGTATTCTATCTGCCATCATCCCTGTTTGGTCTAATATGCTGCTTCCTTTCAGCTCTGGTTAGGTCCAATATTCTATTATCTTTTAACTCTGGATAGGTCCAGGATTCACTTTGTTTTTAGCTCTGGATAGGTCCAGGAAAAATTTAAATGCCGTCACTTCATAAGGCTGCGTAACTATTAGCAGGCAAAAGATGGATTTTTAAGGTGGGTGTATTGTTTGAATATTTGATTTTGAAAGATTAAGAGATCTTGTAAAATATCAGGCAAGCTGAAATACGGTTTTATCCTTTGAGAAATGCTTGCTTATGGGCAGCACTTTGGCGCAGTGATTAGTGCTGTTGCCTCACAGCAAGAAGGTCCTGGGTTCGATTCCCGGCCGAGGCAGGGCCTTTCTGTGTGGAGTTTGCATGTTCTCCCCGTGTCTGTGTGAGTTCCCTCTGGGTGCTCCGGCTTCCTCCCACCTCCAAAGACATGCGTGTCAGGTGAATTGGGAACTCTAAATTGCCCGTAGGTGTGAATGAGAGCGTGAATGTGTTTGTCTGTCTCTGTGTCAGCCCTGCGATAGACTGGCGATCTGTCCAGGGTGTACCCTGCCTCTCGCCTTATGACCGCTGGGATAGGCTCCAATCCCCCCATGACCCTCAACAAGACAAAATGGGTTTAGGAAATGGATGGATGGATGGATGAAGGTCCAGGATTCACTTTGTTTTTAGCTATGGTTGGGTCCAGCTTCAGTTTGGCCCAATGTTCTTCCTGCTTTTAGCAACAGTTTGGTCCAATATTCAATCTCCTTTTAGTGTTTTAAGCTCTGTTGGACTCAGTTGGTAAAAAAGGAACATGTATGATTTTGTTAGGGGGACCAAATAATTTAGATCGAGGCCATATTTGGCCCGCGGGCTGCCACTTGCTAACTCTAGTTTATTGTCTTTGCTCACTAACCATGAATTCAGCTACTAGTTTCCTGGCTGGTTGACTGTGTGTGTTCTTGTGTGCTGATCATCAGGGAGTCAACTGCAGTAGCAGTAGCAGAAGTAGTGTTGTCAGTCAGCAGTTACTCTACACACACACACACACTCACACACACAGATGCTTGCAATAGGATATGGGTAGTGGCAGAGGGTGTGTGTGTGTGTGTGTGTGTGTGTGTGTGTGTGTGTGCGTGTGCGTGTGCGTGTGCGTGTGCGTGCACCGTACAGTAATATGATCCCTTGGCAGAAATTTTGTAGGCTGTGCATCAGCCTCAAAGCTGCTTTACTGTGTGTGTTCCTGTACTGTATGTACGAGAACAAAGCTGACATTACTGTGAAAGTGGCAGGAGGAGGCTCCATATATGCTACACACTACATCACAACAACTGTAAGCATCTACATGTGATGAAAACACATGGTCATCAAAGTGTGTGTGTGCAGACTTGCAGTCTGAAGGTGGAGGATAAAAGGGTTTTAGTGTGTCTAATCCAGAGGGAGGTTCTAGAAAGCTCTGAGATGATGCTTTAACCTGGATTAGCAGAACAGGCATACAGACTGAAATACGTGTTACGCTGTCAGACTGGAAGACAATGTTATTACTGGTATTAATCCAGCAGGAAACAGCAGATTAACATAAATTAAATGTTAAACATGAAAAGAATGAAAGTAACATAAAATTCTCACACAGTGGAAAAATGCTTTTTTTAATTTCTATTGCATATTTACATCCGAGAGCTTCTAAAATTGCTGTGGCTCAAACAACTCGAGCCGCCCTCTTACAGCTCAAATTTGATTGTCCTGCTCTTTAACTCTCCTCGTTTGTCATCTTCCCTTCCCTCCTCCCCCCTCCCCCCTCCTCTTCCTCCCTGTCAGATGATGAAGCATGCATGGGACAGCTACAAGCGCCATGCCTGGGGTTCCAATGAACTCAGGCCTGTCTCCAAGAAAGGCCACTCCAGCAATCTATTTGGTGAGTGAGAGAATACACACACACACACACACACACACACACACACACACATACACACACACGAATAGACACACACAATCACACACACACGATTGATCTCTCATCCTGCCACCAGCAGCCTTGGCCTTTAGATTAGCAACCAAATGGGCCGTAGGTTGGAGCCATCCATCTATGGAAGCTCCAAATGTCAGCTTGATCATATATTTATATGCTGTTTGTGCCGGTCGTTGGTATGTGTGTGTGTGTGTGTGTGTGTGTGTGTGCGTGCTGTTAATGAGGTGCACGGGATGTCCTTTTCTGTCTCTCCGGCTCTTTCTTCATGACTTATTTCTGTGTATTTTCACTTTGTCTTACTTTTTTTTGTCGATGTCTTTGTTTAAAAAGAAAAAGGCTCCAGAGGCTTTGAGAGGCTTGTTAATAAGACATATCATCACACACGCACATACACACTCACTCTACTCAGGAAAAGTTGCTGCTGTTGTCCGGGACAGCTCTTGAAAGCGAAATGCAGGACACGTTTTTGTGGCGATTGTCCTCCTTTGAGCCTCGTAACATTCCCAGATAGACTCGTCCATTTGTCCCTCAACTCACTGACAACAATACCACGATCACGGCAAGCGGGATTTCCAGAAGAAATGGCACTTTACTCGAGGAAATGTCTGCAAAATGGACCAATTCAGAGGCTGCCACTGGGTAAATTTTGCGTCACATTTTGCCTTATTCTTGTCTATTTTCTATTCTTTCTGCTTGGTTCTCTTCATGTTGGCTTTTGGGTGCCTTGCTGCCAGTTTGGAGGGAAGATCAGACCCTCTGCCTGACTGGGAATTTTAGGTTTGTGGTAGAACACGGTTATTGCGGCTATTGTCCTGCACTTGGCTGCAAATATAAAAGGGCTAGTCAAGGAACATTACCACATAAGATAACATTACCACATAACATTACCACATCTTGATCCACATAAATCTCTAAACATTTTCTGTTATTAAACTAGCGAATTGCTAGGACTGCACAGCCTTGGTGGAGGGTGTGTCCTCCAAATAATTTCTATTTTCTAAGGTGTGTACATGTTGTTTGGCAGGTGTTTTAGTGTGTTTACACATAATGAATAATGTAATTACTAACTGATTGGATTAACAAGAGCTGAAATTGGATTTTTATTTTCTTTCTTAATAAGATCTCTGTCTCTTGACCTAATTAAATTCTGTTTAGATTCCTTCAGCCTCAGCTGAGGTGTGTGTGTGTGTGTGTGTGTGTGTGTGTGTGTGTGTCTCTGTCTGTGATATGTGATGTGTGTGTGTTAGTAATGGTGTGTGTGACAGTTTGGAGTAGCTCTGTGGCAGGCTCTTGACTGGATAAGATGGCATTCTTGTGTGAAAGATGGAGCTGTACACCGACTCGTCTCTTGACACCAAAATCAAAGTACACCCACACACGCTATTTTCTGATTGGAACACTTTCTGTTTGTTCTCCTTGCCCTCATACCATAACAACCAGGTACAGCAAGGAACTATGAACCTTCTCAGATGTGTGTTTTGTGTTCTTCCAGTGCAGTGACATAACAGTGTATATAACTGCAAGCCTAGTTGACACAAATAAACTGGAAAATCACTATAATTATAAATTTCACAGGTTCACAGGATCTCAATCCTGGCCTCCAGTAGCCCCGCACTGCACATCTTCCATCTCTCCCTGCTCTACCCTCACCTGACTAGCAAAATCAGGTGTGTCAAAGTTGCAAAACTTGAGATTGACACCCATAGAAATGCATCAGTCAGACAAGCTGCCCCTGAAACTTTTTTCATGTAACGTTAATTTACCCACTACACACTGCTTAGACACACCCATGTGTGGGTGTTACCTGACACAGCTGGCCAGTCAGAACAGAATGGTCTCTTCAGGAGGGGTCCTTAAAGGACCATACCAACCATTTTGCATGTTTGACTCTAATACTGTATATTAAATTTTCATACATGTAAGGTTACTGACAATCATTTCCCAAAGCATACTACGGGAACAGTGAATAGAAAAAATGTTTTCCTACCTTCCAGACCTCCGTTGGTTTCAGGTCATTCTGCTATGCTATTAAAATCAACTTGTTGATACTTGAAACGTTCTTGGGAATCCATCATTGTGAACAAGATGTGTATTCAGGTGTTTTTTAGAAGTTTTGCAATTTTGGCGTTTAAGCGCAACAAAAAGCATGGAGTGAATGTATATCTCCACCAGGGAATATAGTTTCAAAAGAAGACCTGAGTTTATCGAAAAATTTAAACAACCATGACTTCATAAGGTTGCACAACTATTAGCAGCTCAAATGTCAATTTTTAAGGTGGGTGTATATCACTTGAATATTTGATTTTGAAAGATTAAGAAATTTTGCAAAATATCAGGAAAGCAGAAATACGGTTTTATCCTTTGGGAAATGGTTGTCAGTAACGTTACATGTATAAAAATTGAATTAGGCTCAAACATGCAAAATGGGTGGTATGGTCCTTCAAAAGGACAATACGTAAAACAGCATATTTAAACCCAGTGTGCACAGTTGTGTTGCAGCAAGGGAAAGTAGAAGTAGATCTTTTTTTTTTTTTTTTTNGTTTTTTTTTTTTTAAGATATCAAAATAAACCCCTAAATGAAAATATGAACACAGAAAGCTTTATAATGTGCTCCCCTTTAAGAACACACACTATTCAATGCAAGTGTCATAAAATGTTTTTGCTATTATTTATTGATTGTCATAGGTGATCTGTGGTGATTAATGAATAATAATACCTTTATTGTCATTTAATTCACTCTGACACACACAGTTATCAAAACTGTATAATCAGTTCCTGGACTGATGTATAAATACAAAACACAAAGTCCCATCCATCCATCCATCCATCCATCCATCAATCCACCCATTCACCTAGCACAGCAAACATGAATGGAAAAGACAAACGAATATTATCATTAGAAAAGACACATTCACATCTGTAATCCAATTACAAGCAGGTTAGTTTAATTGAAAATGCTAAATTGTTCATTTGTTGGTGGTGTAAATAAAGTTTTTCCTATTCATTTTAGCACAATGAGAAGATGTCCTCGCAGACTGACACAATATAAAATGACACTTTGCACTGGGTTCTATTAAACAGTCTGGAAAAACCGCCGGCTCATTTTTTAATGACTGCTTTCTTATGTTTAAGCAGGAAATTCAATCAGCTTTGTGTAAATTCCATTCACTGTTTCATTATGGGATTTATCATATGCAAATATAGGCAGAGGGGAAAGCGGCTGTGTGAATGCTAATTGTTACATTAGCTTATTCAACTCGCTGTGTTCGTCTCGCTCTCTATTTCCTCCTATCTATCCATCCCTCATATCTGTGCTTTAAAAAGTAAATAGGTTTTAGTTGGCTGCTCCTGCAAACCCACTTCCATCAGTAAATAAGGCAGCTTGGCCTCAGGGCCTTGTCACAGCCGTTTCCAACTCCTATAGAACATGATGTATGATGATAATATTAGCCTGACCTGGAATATTATGCAATGGAGCTTCCTCCCAACCCTCAGGCTGTTTGTCTCATATTCAGGAACCTGAGATTCTGGTTGAAACGAGGCAAGAGAAGTTAAAATTAAAACTTTGACACTGGAATGAAGCTTCAGATCAACACCATTCAATAGCTTTTCATATATAATACGGTTATTAGCTACAGCAATACTTGTTGTCAGATATTACCATTATCACCGAGCCAAGACAGAACAGTCAGTGTGTTTACATGCATGTTAAAACTTTGATTCTACTTTGATTAAGACCAAATATAGATTTTTTTTAAATGTAGATACAGAGTAGATGGAGTTTTTTGTCAAAACACCATAATTGAATTGAAATCAGCAGAAATTGATGCTGATTTACAATTGGAAATCGATTCACTCACGCATGTAAACATTCCATTGGTTTATAATAAGAATAACAACCTTGCCATGCATTTCCTCACCTCACACCTTGTTCATTCATTCATTTATATGCCTTAATGTGTCTTTCTGCTTTAATTACAGACAGAAAATAATCAAATAACAAAAGAATCACCACGCTGTGCTTTCCCAGACTAGTTTTACTAGTTTTGAGATTCTCTTTCTTTGCATAGTGTAAGGGTGATCTCCCGGTGCAATGTAGGATCTTCAGTAAACTTCACTCTAAGTACACTACAGGCCAGAAGTTTGATGCCACCCCCAGATTTAAAAAAAAAAAAAAAAAAAAAAAAAAAAAANGCACAGGAAATGACAAAAATACATAAAATAAATGTAACTAATTAGTTTTCAAGAAGAATTTGTCAAAATAAAAGCAGTTTGAAGTCATCTCAGGCTCAGACTTTGGTTTCGTCAAAGTAACCCCCTCTGGCCAAGTCAGAATTCTCAAAACCTTTTGCTTCTTTTTTTGGATGGATGTAATTTTGGCATAATTTTGAAGAATGTTTTGGATCGTTGTCCTGTTGAAGAATGAAATTTTGACCAATAATTCGTAAACCAGATGAATTGCGAGTCTTTGAAGGATGGAATGGTAATTTTCTTTCTTCATAATTCCTTTAAATTGGACCAAGTCTCCAGATCTCTCTCCCCCAAAACACTACACAGCATTACTGAACCCCCCATGTTTTACATGCAGAACAATAGCATGACCAGACTGTGTAGCATGTTAGTCCCAAAATGATGTGGGAGAAGGCAGACAGCAGTTACTGAATAGAATGTTAAAACTCATCAGCAGGGAGTTGGAACACAACTGGAATGCTGCAGTAATACAGACTGATGCCTTCATTAAAAATCATTTCTTAAGCCATAGTGGCTACATAATGTGATCTTGCTGACAAATTATTCTTAAAAACTAATTAGTTACATTAATTTTATATATTTTTGTCTTTTCCTGTGCAATAAACTGTAAAACAGTGTTTTTTGTTTTGTTTTTTTTCTGGGGGTGGTTATTTCTAGGGGTACTTCTGACCTGTAGTGTAAGACCTCTGACACTCCTCTTTGAGACAACACCTGCAAGCTTACTCAACACCTGTTATCATTTATATCCTGAATATAAATGATAACCTGTTACCACTTTAAATGCATAAATGCTTTTGCTTTACTTCATAACAATTAAGAACTGCATTTTAAAGATACATCCGTTTTTAAAACTTATAAACAATTAGGAGAACTTGACAGCTGCGTGTCTGTTTTGCCATTCTGGCTTGGAGATTGACTTTTTATATCCAACAGTTTTTGTTTTTTAAACAATGCAGCCAAATAATGAATCTGGAAACTATTTTATTTGTTGTGATCATTCCAAACCATCGGCATAAAGCCTGCAGATGGAGTAGATCCACTTGAGGAGGGTTGGATCCATCTTCTCTCTCGTCATTCCCTGGAGGTGCACGATTCCTCCTGCCAGCTGTGCAGACAGCTGCTCACTTCTCCAGCATGTGGTTGGATGCTGCTCAGATTCAGGCGGTTTTGATGTAATGCTAAATATGTTTTGTAGACTATTATGTTAGTCGGTAGTAGGGATGACACACTTTGAGTTTTATATGGTACGATAATAGTGAGAGAAATAATTGAGGTTTCACGATTATATAAATTTAATTCTAACAGTTTATTATTTGGCAAAGTTCAATTTGCATTTTTTTTATGGAGATATATATATATATATATATATATAAGACTTGGATGTCTCATCCCTCTCCCATGCTAAACTGGAAGTAGTTTGTAGCAGCAGCACGAGGCAGTTAACACACACACACTTTTATAAGCACAATTAATAGTAAAATCCGTTAATCTCAACATCCTTAGTAGATTGTATGCAGTAGAAAGTAGAAAATCTTGTGTCAATTTTTTGATGGTAAATACTCCCGAATCTTTGCACCATTTAGAACTGCATACCTAAACGAGTACGTGTCTGTGTGTCTCCTTTTATCTCCTTTTCACCACTTTCATCCTTTATAAATCATTCATAAAAAATGATATCCACACTCATGTACTCAGGCCTGATAATAAATGACTCAGGATAATTCTTTCCCATTGTGGGAATTTACCGGCAGCCATATATCTTCTTAAAATGTTGGCCGGGAAGCATGTTTATCTCCTCTATAGATCACTTTGGCAGACGACCAACCATGACTGAGGTTTTAATATAAAGCAATATTACAAATCGCTAAATTGATGAGACACTGTAATACCATAGAGAGACTGAGATAAAGAGATGCCAGCTGAGCTTAATGTCACATTGGCAGTAATAATGTACAGTCAGTGGCTGGTTTATTAGGTCTGCATCCATGTTAATGTAAATAACTATATTCTCAGGATGAAGCCAAATTATACAGGATTTGTTCTTATTTTACTGAAATAATAAATTACAAATGAAAGGTCTCTCCTTTGTCAACGCAGCTCGGTACCGTTTGTGTTGATCACACACGATCCTGAAGCTTAGTGATACTGACAGTTTGGAAGCAATGTCAATATCACTAAGCAGAGTTGAGTGATTAATTTAATAACATACTGCGTTGTCCGCTGTTCCCAAGCAGGACATCAAATGACGCCGTTCACAGAAAACCGAACCTGATGCTTTGCTTTCATCTCAACTGGCCCTGCCTGACCTCTACTCTCTTTTGTTGCTTCAGTTTTAGGGTTTGCCAGTACAGGGTTGGAATGAATATGTATAAAGCAGCACAAAGAGATATGTCACAAGCCTCAATCAGGATATAAAACAGACCACAGACTCTTGTCACCTGAGATGTTGGTGATGTCGTTGATTCACCCTGTCTGCATAAATTAAAAACAGCTAGAGGCAAGGGTTTGTTTTCTCCTCTTACTTCTTATTTTAGAGCTTAATGAAAGAGAGTGTCAGGGTGTAGGGTAACGTTCTCGTGCACCACTGCTGGGACTTTGGGTGTTCAACACCCATTAGCAGTGCCTCCATCTTGGATTTTACTATGTCCATGGGTTGGAAGCCAGCAGACAGCAGGAGATTTTTGCCTTTGCCAGTGATTCCTAATGGTGTTCAGGGCACCTGTACCTAGAGGGGCAGGATGTAACGGAATATTATTAAGGCTGGATATGGACGCTATAGAGGGTGTACAGAAAATGTAACGTAATTACAGCTGAAATGGCCAGCCGCCGAGGCACTATTTGAGGGTCACTGATGAGGTCACGCACCACTCAAAATTTGAAAGAGTGCACACCATTTGACGTAAATGCGCCTTTATTGAAGATCAGCCCAGTGAACAGGTATGGAGGAAGAGAGGAAGAAAGGGAGAGAGAAAGACAGAGAGAGAGGGGGGAAAAAATGTCTAACAGTTGAGGAAGTACCGGCACATATATGATTTCTCCATGAGGGGTTATAAAGACTTCAAAATGGCTGCCACTTCCTGGCAGGAGTTAGCCTGTACTCTGGGGTCGAAGGAATATTTCTATTTCGTGAAGTGGAAAAATCTGAGATATGTGAAGGCTAGAAAGAAGACCAAACCAAACAATAGGGGTCCAGGCAGAGCTGAAGAGCCTCTCGGACTGCAGTGGTTGATCTTGAAATTCGTAAAGCAGAAAAGACGGTCATCATGACAGCGCAGGAACCATGAATGCCAGGACACGTGGATGGTCCGTTTCAGATTACCGTTTGTGCGAACGCACCAGGTCGTAACCTCCTAAGAATTCTGCCCTCAGGATTTCACGCCTCCCAGAATGGCTGTGGAGTTAGCAGTGACAGGGACTGCTAGCTAGAGCACAGGGAACTGGGCAATCAAAATGGAGAACCTCCCCACACCACCCCTCTCTATCTCTATTCTCTTTCTGTGATCTCTTCCTCCCACCCTTACACCCCTGTATGTGGAAATGGACGTCATAAAAACTTGTTTCTGTGTGATAATAGTCAAGTGCAGTGGGATCTGGCTGCATTTAGTGTTCATTTACTTGTTACCTGCAAAAACATTGTGGTATTATACATCATTTTAACCAACATAAGCTCTTTGACTGGTAGGCTGTCGGTAAGGTCTGATGCTGCATTCATGGTTCCATAAATAAAAACAGCTAGTAGAAACATTTACCTCAACCTCAGACTATAATTACAATCAGGATTGTTCTATGTCAAACTCTAATTTGAAGATTGTAGTAATGTTTAGTGTAATCATATGTATTAGGTGGATTGCCCCATGTCACAACCTACTTTTTCTGGCATCTGAATTTTGAGTGTCTTTTTCTGGCATCTGAATTTTGAGTGTCTTTTTCTGGCGTCTGAATTTTGGATATATTTAGCTCCAGTACTGATGTTCACTGCGCTTCATTTCACTGTTGACCGGCTGCTGGTTTCGCTTCACAACAGCCAAACAAGCAAAAGGTTGAAACACAGGTTTTCTTCCCTTTCCTCTCGTTTTACCCGGAGGCTTGGATGGAATGGTACTTGTGTGTTCATCCAGCCAAAAAAACTCCCCATGTGGTGCGTCTGTGTGTGTCTCTCTGTTCTCTGTCTAAAATAAACACACTTGACTGGACCACAGTACATTAAAGGTCACTTCTGATGTCTTGTTGCAGAGAAAGAGTAAAAGTCAGACTTTTTGTGCCGTCGAGCCCAGTGTGGCCTGGCCAAGACCAAGAGTTTTTGTGTGTATGTGTGAGTTATTCTGCCATCTGTCTGGTTGACCCAAACACGACTAGCTGTGGGCTGTTTCAGTTGAGGACAAATCAGAGGACATTTTTTTTTTTTTTTTTAANTTTTTTTTTTTTTTTTTAATATTTAACAAGGCATTTGTATGCATTGGTGTCATAAAATCATCAAGTCTGAAGGCCTGTACATGCAAGAGAATAAATGACACAAAATTAAAAATTTTTTGAAGGTGAATTTGTTGAAGTAAATATATTTACACCAACACAACATGTTTTTTTTTTTGTGAATATTTATATAAGTTCACCCAAAAATAATGCACTACAAAAANAAAAAAAAAAAAAAAAAAATGAAGTCTACATCAAGTGATGATGACCTGATTCTGATTTTCCTTCTTATGAGAAAAAATAAATAAATAAAAATGGAGATTGTGGCTAGATGTTTGGATCTGTTACTGGGTTGGGGGAAAGAGAGACAAAGAGCATAATTCTTTCCCTGACCTGGGCTGAAATTATGTTGATGATGGGTGGATGAATGAAGGGTGATTTAGGGAAATGCTGCCACACCAACTGTTAGAGCAACATGTTAAAGGACCATACCATCCATTTTGCATGTTTGAGCCTAATACAGTCAATTTCATAATGTTACGTTACTGACAATCATTTCGCAAAGGATAAAACCGTATTTCAGCTTTCCTGATATTTTGCAAAATCTCTTAATCTTTCAAAATCAGATATTCAAGTGATACACCCACCTTAAAAATTGATGTTTTGCCTGCTAATAGTTACACAGCCTTATGAAGTCACAGTCGTCTAAATTTTTCAATAAACACAGGTCTTCTTTTGGGACTATATTCCCCAGTGGAGGCATACATTCACCCCGCGTTTTTTATTGCGCTTAAATGCTAAAATTACAAAACTTCAAAAAAACCTGAATATACATCTTGTTCGCGACGATGGATTACCTATCCCAAGAGCATTTCAAGTATCAAGTTGATTTTAATAGCGTACCAGAATGAACTCAAACCAATGGCGGTCTGGAAGGTAGGAAAAAAAAAATTAACTCACTCTTCCAGTAGTATGCTTTGGGAAATGATTGTCAGTAACATTACATGTATGAAAATTGAATATATTAGGCTCAAACATGCAAAATGGGTGGTATGGTCCTTTAACGGCAGATAAGTCGTGTCTCACTCCTCCGCCCCTGTTCAGGAAAGGTTTCTCCAGTTTGACATTAGACATCTTACTGACTGATGACTGAGACAAACCTTCACAGACGAACAGAACAAACTTTACTTTTAGCACTAATTGGCATTATCTCCTCAAACTTCCCCTCTTCACATATCCGTGTTCTGTAATCCTGTTTGTGTTTTGGCAAAACATCAAAAATGATAAAGCATATTTGATGACACTGCAAAGAACTTGATCTTTACGGTAAATATAGACTTACTCAGCACATCCTCTAGTTGCCTTTCAGAACAAACTTTAAAAAGTAGAACAGTCAATTGTTTCTCCTCCAATAAAAGTATAAATCACTGGTTGTTGGTAATGTAACATGAATTAAGTTGTATCTAGTGAGCTCAAACACGCAAAGTGATCGGTATGGTCCTATAAGTTAGCTGTATAATTTAACATCGAGTGGAGGTTGCAGCCTTAGCTCTCGCAGAGCAATGCACGTGAATCAGACAGTCAGTCTCCGTAATTGAAATAGATGGAGTAATTCTGCGCTGGCCTGCCCTCAGGTTGTTGTGTTGTGCATTATATGTTATGTATTGTGCATTTTGTGTGTGTGTGTGTGGGTTGTGAGTGTGAGAGAGGTGTGTTTGGTTGTCTCTGAAATGATGTAAGTCGTGCTTTTGTAGAAAAAGGGAGTGGGACACAGATAAGGGCCACTGCAGCTGCTGAAATGGGGGTATCCATCACCTGAGCTCAAACACACACACACACACACACACACACACACACAGAGGCATGCGCGCACACCCTGCAGGCCTCACTCTGTACACTCTCATCTCCAGAGCTTTTGTTATAGATCCTTGAGTCTGCATCCGCATTGATTAATCGCCACGCACATACATACACACATACATACCCCCTGCCCCCCCCCCCCNCCCCCCCCCCCAGGCCTGCAACACACTGCAGTATACAGTCCATCTTCTAGGCAATTCTACATACACACTTGTGCACGCTCTCACACAATCCTGGAAGAATACTTCGTCCCTGAAAGTTCACAATCCTGAATCCAAATAGGGAGACAACAAAGAATTAAGAACTGTTTTTAGTATTTTTACATCAGAACTTTCCATTTTGTATTTTGTATGTCATCGCTTTAATTCTCTTCACTCCGTGTCACCGATATTCAGCTCATACATAGAAGGAAGCTCGCTCCTGCCTTTCACTATAACCTTGACAAAAACTGTTGACAACGGAGAATCTGGCAGGAGAAGCCAAGAGGTTAATACACTTTGTGTGTGTGTGCGTGCGTGCGGGCGTGCGCGCGTGTGTGAGTCTTTTCTGCCTACGATAACAAGATTAGCTGAAGGCTTAGCCAACGCTTTTCTTACTATCCCAGTATGACCTCGCAGGAAATACGGTGTGGACTTAATGGTGAAGGAGTTTTGGGCTAAATGGGATCTCCAGAAGTCTGAGGATCACAGATCTGGATCAAATTGTAGAATTAAGGATTAGACCTGGAGTTTGCTTTAAGTTAATGGCAGATATGGGACAGATTAGGACCCTTTTGTTGATCATGGAGAAGATTTTAGTGCAACACAGGCTGGAATTTCATCTTCTGGGGTGTGTTGAGGTTGTTGAGGATTTCTGTTTGTTACTTAGGATCCTTTTCCACTACACAAGGAGCAAGAACTAGAAACTAGAACTAGACCAAACTAGAACTGGCCCTAGATCCAGTTCTAGTTACTGTTTTGTGTTTGAATGTGAGTGACCAATGAGTATTACATTTATTACACATTTGCAAGGATGGAATGGGTGGAGAAAAGTGTCAGGTGTGATGTGTGACAAAAGAGTCTCGGCAAGAATGAAAGGAAAGGTGTACAAAACGGTGGTGAGACCAGCGATGTTGTATGGCTTAGAGACAGTGGCACTGAGGAAAAGACAGGAGGCAGAGCTAGAGGTAGCAGAGACTAAAATGCTGAGGTTCTCTTTGGGAGTGACGAGGATGGATAGGATCAGGAACGAGTACATCAGAGGGACAGCGCATGTTAGATGTTTTGGAGATAAAGTCAGAGAGGCCAGACTGAGATGGTTTGGACATGTACAGAGGAGGGATAGTGAACATATCGGTAGAAGGATGCTGAGGTTGGAACTGCCAGGCAGGAGGCCTAGAGGAAGACCAAAGAGGAGATTTATGGATGTAGTGAAAGAGGACATGAAGTTAGTTGGTGTGAGAGAAGAGGAGGCAGAGGATAGGGTTAGATGGAGGCAGATGATTCGCTGTGGTGACCCCTGAAGGGAAAGCCAAAAGGAAAAGAAGAAGACTCATTTGCAACTCAATTATTAATAGTATTCCTAATGTTGAACCGTAACACCAAAACCAAGTTATTTAGTTGCGAAGTTGCTCAAATTTTTTTGTGTATGAAACAAAAGTGTGTGTACTATGCTCCAAAGAGTGGGTTTATGGAATTACGGAACAATTGAATCAGCAAATTTTGTCAATTCAAGCTGCACAAGAGTGGAACTCTACAGCAGCACACATTACAGATTCAACACTTTGAATTCGTTTGCTAAAGCTAAAGAAATGGCTGATTAATAGTCAAACCTGTGAACATCAAACCTGCACTTGAAGGGTCGAGAAAGGGATTTGGTTTGGATTTTATTTCTGTTGGATTCAGTAAAGAAAATGGTCAGACCTGTGGAGCGTGTGATTTTGAATTTGTCGTTTAATTCTCATGTTGATTAAAATACTACACTGTGTTTAAAAAGATATTTTTTATGATGATTTTTGCAGGATGGTCCAGGCGGCCAATGTGTTTTTTATTATAAGTCTTTTTAGATTTGTTTTTCTGTAATGTATCACGTTTTTGAAGGACCATACCATCCATTTTGCATGTTTGAGCCTAATATAATAAATTTTCAGACGTATAACATTACTGACAATCATTTCCCAAAGCATACTACTGGAATGGTGAATTATTATTATTTTTTCTACCTTTCAGGCCGCCATTGATTTCAGTTCATTCTCTTACGCTATTAAAATCAGCTTGTTGATACTTGAAAGTTCTTGGGATAGGTAATCCATCATCGCGAACAAGACATGTATTCAGGTTTTTTTGAAGTTTCATAATTTTAGCCTTCAAAGTGCAATAAAAAGCATGGAGTAAATGTATGTCTCCACCTGGGCATATAGTCCCAAAAGAAGACCTGTGTTTATCAAAAATTTTAAACGACCGTGACTTCATAAGGCTGTGTAACTATTAGCAGGAGAAACATCGATTTTTAAGGTGGGTGTATCACTTGAATGTTTAATTTTTAAAGATTAAGAGATTTTGCAAAATATCAGGAAAGCTGAAATACAGTTTTATCCTTTGGGAAATGATTGTCAGTAACATTACATGTATGAAAATTTAATATATTCAGCTCAAACATGCAAAATGGATGGTATGGTCCTTTAATCTTTTTATATTGCAGCTAGCCATCTTAGCATCTTGGCACGGAACTACAGATGAAAATTAGTCAACCTTCTTTTTCTGGCATATTTACATTTTGATTGTTCATTAATGCGCTTTGTGCCAGTTTTAATAAATAAATTACAAATCAGCGAGTGGAATGATTCATCACGGACTCCGACAGAATAAAAGGTCAGGGTACGATGATGCACAAAGCTGTGGAGTAAAGGTCATGAGTAATTGAGTTACTCCTTATGCGACCTGTAACTGAAGGCTGACTTGGTTGTGGGAGTTTTGTCTCCTTTCATGTGGCTTCTGTGACATAATCCACGGCTCTGATATTCAGGTCGTATTGTGCAGGACTTGCAGCACTGAATAACAGTGAAAAGAAGATGCTGAAGCGTCGCTGCAGAGCTCGACATGACCCAGAGCTACAGGGCAGAATCAACCGTTGAGGTCGTGGTTTTTGTTCAGTCCTTTCTTCATCTCTGTTGTGTGTCTGATGTAATCCGCATGGTATTTACTGGTCCTCAGCATCAAAAGGGAGCCGAGATATCACCGCTTCCAGTTTGCTAGCTGTCATAGTCCCATACTTTGTTGAAATATGCTTATAACTTCTTTGAAGTGGTGCTTATTTGATAATATAAAATAGGCTACAACAGATTTGAGTTTCAATATGTTTTATGTATATTTAAATCACTGATAATATAAAGGATATTTCCAATGATTTTGCATGTTTGAGCCCATTACATGGGCTACATACTGTATATGTTACATTACCCACATTTCCCACATTACATACTACTTTAGCAGTACATTTTAGAATTGTTTTTCCTACCTTCTGCAGTTGGTTTCTTTTCATTCCATTATGCTATTAAAATCAACTTGTAGACTTGAAACATGCTTAAGATACGTAATCCATCACAGCAACCATAACGTCTATTAGATTTTTTTTTGTCAAAGTAACTTTATTTAGTCGGTTCAACATAGAGTTTCACAGAAGACAATGTATGTCTCTGCCAGAGAATACAGTCCCAGGAGAAGACGGCTTTTACCAACAAACTAAAAAAGACCATCCCTTCAATATTCTGACATATATGTTAGCAACATTAAATTTTCAGGTGGGTGTTTCACCTGAACATTTGATTTAGAACAATTACAGGATTTGGAAAAATAACAGGAAAAACTATAATATGGTTTATGTTTTGGAAATAGTTTGTAAGTAACGTGTATGTGTGTAGTATGTATTGGTCTTAAACATGCAAAATCACTGGTATGGTCCTTTACAGAACTGAATATCCTTTTCATAATCTTCTAATGGGTCGGGGTGTGCTTTACTTCAACTTAAGTGTTAATCAGAGCTTTAACACGTTCTTGGTTTAGTCTTACTGATACTTCATCCCATTTAGATTTTTTTCAGTCCCAACCTCACACATTTCTGACCAATGAGCATAGCCTGCATAGTCACATGGCTTTTGTTGATATGTTTTTATTCATCTGAATTTTTTCTGTGTGAAACCAAACCAATATATCATCCCACTCATTTATAAAGTTAAAGTATATATACATTCATAAAGTTGCTGGCAATCACAGGACTTGAAACGAGTACAAAGAGCAAAACAACAGTTCAAAACATATAATGAAATTGTAATATAATCTTCATATAATGATAAAATATTAACTCAAAATTTGAAAATATCAGCATATTTGCAACACAACAAATCAGGAAATGTGTTGAAATATGTCTAAATCAAACATAAATGCAGTCTCAGTTGTTTGTGCAAAACAAGACAAATTAGGCAGTGCAGGCTGATTGCTCACTTTGTGTTTTTCATCAGAAAACACACATACACACAAATCATTATTATAAAGTAAGTAAAGATGCAAATTGTAATTATATTCTTATATAAAGCCTCCTCTATGACTAGAGATCAGATGTGCAGCTTGACCTCTCAACACTATCAGTGTTGCATGTTAGTGTGTGAAATATCACACGCACTCACACACAGCACAGATTACAGCTCTGTCTTCCTCGCCTGATTGCATCAAGTGAAGGTTTTGTTCTGAATAGACAAACCGTGCATCACTTCTTGTCTGATACACAAACACACACACACATGTGCGTTAACAGCAGCATGGCAACAGGGAATGCAATAAGTTGTTGTTATTGACCAGTGATGCACGCTAATAGACTTCTCACTTACTTAGCGCTGACACACACATAAACACAGTTACACGAGCTGATGCTAATGTTGTTATCACTGAATTACCCTGGAATAACACATTGCACATTACCTACAGGAGTGTGTATACACGTGTGTGCATTCAAAACGTACTTAACGTTCCAGGTCCTGGGTCTACTCTGTAGTCTCCTCCCAGTTCCTCCTCCCTCCCTGTCCTCCCCCCCTCCCTGTCCCTAAGGCCTGGTTTGTGCTTAATGCGGATGCGAGGCGGACGGACACCTCAGACATGGAGGCATTCATGGTTCTTGCACTTTGATAACGGCCACGCATAACAGCTGCGCACTTGAACTCCGGGACTTTTGGTGGCACTGTAGGACAAAGCGGCTCTTTCCCGCCCCCCAAACATGGAAACAAACCCAGCGGAAATGGAAGGTTAAACTTATTCATCCACTTGTATCTGTGATCTCATTCTTTTCGTAGCCAAAGCTCATGACCATAGATGAGGATTGAAGGCTAGAGCGAAAGGCTCAGCTTTCTCTCTTTATCACAATAGTCTGATGCAGCATCCATATCACTGCAGATGTCACACCAATTCACCGATCATGCTCCACCCTGTCTACTGTCAAGAACCTGGATACCTACATATATAAATGTGACATTGAATTTTTTTTTAATTTTTAATTTTTTTTTTTTTTTAATTTTCAGTAAATTGAGAATATTTTCTAAAAAAGCTGTTGTTGCTTCATTGTGGAGTATTTAGAGTGATCAGGAAAATGAAATAAGTATGGCTGTAACGTCATTTATCAGGACGTGATGGTATGTACAACAAGTTGCTTGAGCATTCCTCTGGAAACCTGGACCTGATGTTAAATGGTGTCTTCATCTATGACCAGACCCAGCAGTGGATGTCGGGCTGTGCCATCATAAAACTGCTGAACTGAGAAATAAGAAAAAACCATGTCCTGTCCTAACCTCTTCTATATCTTCTGCATCTACATTCTGTCTGTGAAACCTGCTCTTACCAAGTAATACACAGATACATGACTGATGAATCATGTGGCACGCTTAGTTGTTCAGCAATTCATTTAGAGGCCCTATTATCAAATCTTCCAACTAAAGAGTATTATGCTTATACACTTAAGATAAATCATTATAAGATGACTGTATGAATGCAGGTAAGTCTTTAAGGTCTTCAGGTGGGCACCTTCTTCATATCTGGTGTTTATGAGGAGGCTTAACAGTGTGTTCTAGCATCCCAGAACCACCCCCGCTCTGTGCCCGCTTCCACACACTCAACCCTGCCTCTTTTACTGCCTGTATATGCTAACTGCTTAGCAATCAAGCTACGTATTTTAGCTTGCACAAGCATCATAAGTTGCTGTGATTCCCTGAAGCAAACCTGGCTGAAAATCAAAACCCACACATTAAAACCCACATATCAAAATGACGAAAAAAAAGAGTAAAGCTGCTGCTTTACACTATTGAAAAAACGGTCTTTGACAAACCTTTGAGTCAATTTGATTTGTCAGTATGAATTTCCAGAGAACTGTATTTTTTTTTTTTTTTTTTTTTTTTTGAAAAGGTCAATTTACAATCATTTCTGAAAAGATTTCCAAGCCTGAATTTGAAGCATTACAGCAGCCAAGACTTGTTGCTGTGGGCAGTAACACTGGTGTTTGTGGTTTTCTGGAAAGAACTTACAATAGTGCAGAATTCCCCCACTGTGACCACCTACTGAAAATATAATAAGATCTTTTCTGCTCCGCTGCTACTCCTTCAGAAAGGCCTTATATATTCTCGACTCCCATGCCACTCCTTTTTTTATAGAGCCTCTCCCCTACTGCTCAGCTTTACAGTCACATATTGGTTGTGTTTTCTTGTACCATCTGCTGCTCCACCAAACAACAAAATCTTCGACTTCACTCACATCACCTCTGAGATCCCTGAACCGCTGCTGAATTTTGCTTTGATTTTTTTTTCCTTGTCCCATCTGACAGATATAAATCCTGGAATGGGTAACATAATAACTTTAGCACAATTTTGGACAACTTGTCGCAGATCCCCAGTGTGTGCGATCAATTCATGTTTGACTCAGCATTGCTTTCCCACGTAGAAGAACTAGCTCGTTAGTTTATCCCATATTACATCTTAATAAAAAGAATATCTGGGTTTTTAAATTTTAGGGAATTTTCAGACCTGTGGTCGTTTGATGTGGTCTGAATCAAGACTAAATCTAACTATTAAGACAGAATCTCTGTCTGTATGTGGCACTAATATCTCTAGAACCCAGCATCGTACGAACATGAAATTCAGCAGGTTTATTGCTCAAGGCTCAAGGATGTGCATTTGGATGAGCGGTCCTTGAATTGAGCTGGGCCAGTAAAAAGTAATCTGTGCGGCAGGATACGCTCCGGGCACGGTGGCAGGATACGCTCCGGGCAAGGTAGCATGTGCTCCGGTCCAGTGCCACAGTCTCAACCCGACCCTGTACAGCAAACAAAGCTAGCTCACGAGGACGTGCAAAAGTTGTTTGAGAAGTTGAAGTTGTTTTGACAGCTGTGCAGGTAAAAAGTAGTTATGTTTCACTATATTAGAAGCTCAACTTTCTTTTGTACTGGAGCTTACAATAGCTAACAATGCTACCAGGACATAATGCTATTGTTAACAAACCAATAGCTAGCATTGCTAACCTACGATAGCCGTGCTGCTACTGTTGTTAGCCACCAAACACAACTACGCTAACGTCATATTATCTACAGCTACAGATCAATAGTTAGTTGTTGAACACTGAAGGGAAACGGAGTTGGAAGAGTTTCTGGCCGGTTCTGAACAGGCACGTTTTGAATGGGCACTACACTAGTTGTAACAGTTTTGCATTTACGGCTCGGTTTGGTTCGGTTTCACTCAGGAAAACATTCAATCAATCTAAAATCTAGCAGTAAAAGTCATGAGAGAACACACGGTCTGCTTACTGATCAGCATTGTCTGGGGGCATTCAGAAAGAAAGTCAAAACTGGAACAGGATAACTGAATTATATGGAACAAAGATGGAATTTGGATACTTTCGTTTTGATCATTTGCCAAGATATCTTCAAGATCTTCAATGTCTGCAAAACTGGTTTTTATATTTTTGTTTCACATGCTGCCTTCAAATGTGTTAGGTAAGATTAATGTGTTACAGCCTTTTCAAAGCATCCGTTTGATTTGCTCATTAAAAGTGTAGTTTATGTTAGCCACACACCATGTCTGGTTCTTCAGTCTATAGGCCAGTAGATTGCTCTGTAGTTGATTCAGAAGTACTGTGGATCATGTACAGATGACAAACGAACCACACCAGAGTTTGACGCTGACCGAGACCTCCCCAAAAATGTTTTCAGTACGGTTGTTCCAGTCCACACCCAAGTGCGATTGCTGCGTTCCAACCTGCCCAAATGAACGATACAGAGGGGAAACGAACCCTAGTCTGATTGAGCCGGACCAAACCACATAGGTGTGAAAACACCCTGAGACAAAGTAAGGAATTTGAAGATGTCTGTTTGGGCTCTTTTCCAATTTTATTGACTAAATGATGCAGTTGAAATAATAATCAATATAGCCATTTAGGGTTAAATAGTCTTCTTACAGTATATCTCTCACATGCTATTGTGTCTATGTAGCTGTTATTGCCCATATCAGAGGTATTGAATAAACTGTTATTTGTTCAAGAAATATTTTCCTCTAGCAATGAAAAACTGTCAAAACATGTCCATGCTCACATCCTCTCACATGCACACACAGATACAGGACAAGCTGTGAGGGGGAAGGAAGCATGGTGACAAGACAATGAGTGTGAGGAGAGTGTCATGCCCTCTTTCTGTAGCTGTGGAGGATTTAAAGAAGTGAAAATGAGAGACGAATGAAAAACAGGAAGGACAGACAGAGAGGAACACTGATCAAAGCAAGGACATGTTGAAACTGATGGTCACATGACTTGAAATACATGCAGTTAGACAAATTTGTTGAAAAAAATATGACATTAATTTTTCTCTGGTGGAAATGTTGATTAGCCAGCATTTCAGAAGAGTTTTGGATGTGTGATAGGCATATAATCTGAACAAATTAGAAACATTAAACATCAAATTTTACTAGCTTCATCCTGAAAAATCAGTATCACAGTTTGCTATTGAAATTTTGTCCAGTTGCAATCAAAATAGTCTTTGCAGCTCACCGTGTTGTCGTTTCAAAATGATGATCGATGTTTCAAATCCGACACAATGCAAGCAAACCATTAGTGGTGATCGAACATAGAAGCTGTGCGCCCTGTGGATGATTCAGTAGAATCTAATGGAAAGCTTTTAGCTTCCTGTGAATCCTTCCATCACCTTACGGAGGAATAAAACCCACATACAGTAATCACAACCTGCAGCTTCCTGGCTTTCATCTTGGCTTTACCTTTTCCCTGTTTCATTTTAAACCCTTTTCTTTTCTCTGTCTCAGGATTGTTAGTCTGTCATTAATATTATTATTTCAGCATTTTTTTCTACTTGTTCTTTTTCTTTCTGCCTTTCTTCCTGGCCCTCCCTCCGTACGTACATTTTCACTTTTGCTGTTTTCACCTTACTTATCATCTCCTTTATTATCTCCATTCTTTTTCGTATTTTTTCATCACACAGCTTCTTCCCACTGCTTGGTGAATCCTACCTAAACAAGACATATCCGTGCTTTTTCCAGCAAAGTGCGGACTAAGCATGCATCGGAGTCAGTGACATGAGGAATTCAGCAGTTGTGTTTTTTCTTATGCTTTTTATTACTTTAACAAAATTTGAATGTGTTCCAATCTGCCTTCATCCATTTATACTCCAATTTAAATTTCTTAATCATTTCTCTGTGCTGCTTTTAGGATTTCTCAGTCCTTGTTTTTGTGAGTTTCAGCAATATAGTAATACAGTATACTTTCTTGTCTCACACTGAGCACCTGTATCTCATTTGCCGTTTCTTTTAAAGGACAATATCTGCTGATTTTGCATGTTTGAGCCCAAGCAGTAAATATTAGAATTGTTTTTCCTACCTACTGCCATTGGTTCCTTCCCTTCCACATTTGGGCAGATGTGATGCCAGGTAAAACATGGAATTTTAAGGTGGATGTATCAGCTGAACATTTGATTTTGAAAGATTACGGGATTTGGCAAAATAACAGGAAAACTAAAATAGTTTTATGATTTGGAAATTGGTTGTCCATAATGTGTATGTGGATCGTATTTCTTGGGCTTAAACATGCAAAATCACCCATATGGTCCTTTAAGGATTCCAACATTTTCATTTACCTAGTAGAAATTAAAAAACTATAAATTTAGAAATAATTTGTGCTTTTTTACCAAAAAAAAAACCCTGTCAACTATTTTGATATGTGAGCATTAGTGCACAACTATGTCAACGCAGCTTGTCTGACGGCGGGCACGAGCACGCTTTTTGGCTCCACTTCGTAGCAGGGCCAGAATTTTGATGGATAGGCTGGAATTGCTTGGCTTGGTTCAAATTTAAAGGAAATGGGGAAGGAAGCAGATAGTTGGCTCACGATTTGACACTTTAGTGGAAACAGCTTTTCATGGTCAAACAGATGAAAAAGATGCCTTCTCTTTATAACAGGTATGTTAGCGCTAAAAGTTTTGTGGCGGACCCTTTGCTGCATGCTTAATGATGTACACGCAGTAAAGCATTTGAGTGGTGCTGGGTAGGTTTGAAGTTTTGGGTAATAAAAGGAGTTTGTGCGTATCCGTGTGTGTGTATAAAGTATGTGTCTTCCCTCCTGCTACGAGGCTAATCATTAGAGATTAGAGATACTCCCGATGTTTCATCAGCATTGATAATCGCTGCTTTTCTCACCATCTGCCGGAAAAAAAATCATTTTTTTTAACCTCAAAGCATAACTCCTAACATCTGCTTCTTAGTTTAACGTTCTTTTAGCGTGTCTGCCGCCGACACCTGTTGTCATTCATACCTCTAAAAGCAGCAGTGCGCCCACTAACAAGCCTTTTTTTTTTTTAAGCACTCGAATGTACATGGGAGTTTTTCCTCAGCTGGATACTAAACTTAAAGGTCTTTATCCAGCCTCCGTCTTCCTCTTCTCCTGTTTTATGGCCCTTAGATAAAAATGCATCATTAAAGTAACAGGAACACACACTGAGAACGAGCCAGAATCTGTAATGTATCTCTGTTGTGCATCTCTTGCAGGCAGCATAAAGGGAGCAACGATAGTGGATGCTCTGGATACTCTCTATATCATGGAGATGTATGAAGACTTCGACGCTGCTACTGACTGGGTAGAGAAGAACCTTGACTTCAATGTGGTAAGGAAGGGTTTTTGTGTGTGTGAATGTATGTGTGAGATACCTGTAAAAAAAAAAAAAAAAAAAAAAAAGCCAAAGCCCTCTTCCATAAGCCATATTTCAGTCAATAGAGGCATTAATCGTCGATCCCAGGGGCATAGATGATGTCGCCTCAGAAGAGAACCCCGACCCCATTTGTACCTGCATTAATATACACTGGTTGATTTTGAATTGAATTGAATTTTATTTCGTACAGATTGGAGGTGAAAGCAGCGCTCAAAAACCAGGCTTTCCACCAGTGCATGAATGCAACATAATAGTTATGGCTTCCAAATTGGAAATCCGTCTATTTGG
Source organism: Lucifuga dentata (assembly GCA_014773175.1). Lineage (NCBI taxonomy): Eukaryota > Metazoa > Chordata > Actinopteri > Ophidiiformes > Bythitidae > Lucifuga > Lucifuga dentata. The sequence continues at coordinate 61,900 of VXCM01000538.1, forward strand.
CAGAAATCCCAAATGTAAATCGCCACCTGTTGTTTGAATTTCAGCCAAATCCATTTGAGATTTGTTGGTAAGACACACGAGTGGAAAGCACAGCCTCCTTCCATCTTAGTTTTGCGGAGGTGAATAACTAATTATTGATGCGTATGCAGTGATCTGTTTTAATGAAAGCAAGAAAAATCTGACTTTCGTGTGTATGCCCAGGATCGTATTTTGGTTGGCTGTGAATTTAATCCAGCTAACTCAGGTCTAGACACGTTCTGTGTTGCATCTTATTAAACTCGCCGATGACACTTATTCAGGCAACTTTCACTCCACATCACACAAAATAGAGTGACAGCACTTTTCTCATCAAAACACACAAACACACTTAGACATTTTGAAAGCTTCTTGACTTCTTGCTAAAAACAGGCGTCACAAGGGACATAAAGCTTTTATAAGTTCATAAAACAGGAAAAAAATCAGGAAGCATTGTTACACAAGGCCAAGTTTCCAGACAAAGCCTAAAAATTGTGTTGTATTTAAATTTTTAATAGTTCTGATGCAGCTGTTTATGAAAAGCACCTTGTATAGCCTTTAGGTGGAAAGATTTAAAGGACCATACTAGTCGTTTTTGACAATTTGGGCCCATTTATAACCCACATATTATCATATCGTACAACCCTCATGTTATGTTACTGAGAACCATTTCCCTGAACATACTACCAGAACAGTAAATATTAGATTTGTTTTTCCTACGTTCCAGGCTGCCACTGGTTTCATTTCATACCAGTACACCATAAAAAAAATACAGAGAATTGAAACACGCTTGAGTAAACAAAATGTCTATTAAAAAATTTTTTGTTGAAGTAACTTTATTGAACTGGTCCAATAAGGAGCTTTAAAGAAGAAAATGTATGTCTCTACCAGGGAATATAGTAGCAGGAGAAGACAGCTTTTACAGAAAAATTAAAAATGGCCATCCCTTCTGTATTCAGACCTAAGTGTTAGCAGGCAAAACATTGAATTTTAAGGTGGGTGTGTCACCTGAATATTTGATTTTGAAAGATAAGGGAATTGACAAAATAACATAAAAATTATATCTGCTTTTATGTTTTGGAAAATGGTTGTCCTTAATGTTGATGCATGTAGTATTTACAGGGCTTAAACATGCTAAACTACCTATATGGTCCTTTAAATCAGTTGATAAACTGTGTGAAATGCCAAAACAAAAAAAAAAAAAAAAANAAAAAAAAAAAAAAAAAAAGTGACATAATGACATGAGCTGGGAGATACTGCTCACTACATGTTAATCAGTGCAGCTGTATTACAGAAGACTTGAACAGAAGACTGTGTGTGTGTGTGTGTGTGTCTGTGTCTGTGTGTGTGTGTGTTTGGGTGAGGTCAGCAATTAGATAAAAATAAAACCATAATGTTGCTTATTGCGCTCAGCCATTACCCTATCTAAGCTGAGTCACTGTTGTGTGTGTGTGTGTGTGTCTTTGCGTACGTGTGTGGTGTGTGTGTGTGTGTGTTCACTTACAGTAACTGAAAGCAATGTGTTAATATGGTAAGGCATTATCCATATTTAAAGATGAGAGAGAGAGAGAGAGAGAGAGAGAGAGAGAGAGAGGGGTATTATGATCACATGATGATCACTAAAATCAGGGAAAAATATAAAAAGCATAACATACACAGAGTTGTTTAGAATTTAGTTGAAAACATATTGTTTGTAACATGGTGTAAAACTTTCTGAACCCTCGTGGATTATATTAAGAAATAATTATCCACTCTTCTAATGGGTTTTGCTGGCGATGCATCACTATGCGCTTGAGCGGTTTCAAAACCATACTTTTCAGTTTTTGATCATTTATCACCACAATTTCACAACCAGAACAGCCCAAATATAGCTAACATTCAAAACGTGTATTGTCTTTGGAGACACAGGAAGAGAACGGGAACGAATGAGACAGACTGGGGAAGACAAAGACAAAGATTTGCTGGATGTATCTGGGACTGTCTGAGACTTATGAGAACAGAAACACACCATGCTCACAGCAGCGATGACAGTAGCCAGGAAGGCTTCTGTGTGTGGATATTGTGCCAGAAACACACCGAGTAACAGATGGAGATGGGACAGAGTCCAGACACAGCGTGCTTGATGTCTTTATGAAGCATGTCTACATCAGTGCTTCTGTCCGTCTGCCTCTGGGTTTGTCTTTATTTTTCTCTGGTCAGAAATGCACACAAACATAGGGCGTTTTCATGCCGACATGGTTTGGTGCAGGTCAGTTAGACTAGGGTTTGTTTCACTTGGTAGGATTTGTTTGAGCTGTCTGAACACAGCATTCACACCCAGATGTGGACCAGAACAACTGCAACAAGACCACTTTTGAGGCGAAGGTCTTGGTCCAGTTCCAAACAAACTGTGGAGCGGTTTGTTCGTGGTCTGAAAGTGATCCAAACTACTTCTGAAGTCCGTATTACTTCAGAACTACTTATGAACTACAGACTAATCTTTTGATCTACAACCAAGGTGCGCATGGTTAATGTTAAGTAAATTCCATCCTTGATTAGAAAATCCAGTGGATGCTGTGAAAAACGTGGTAACACCTCCTGACCTACCTGACACATCTTCAGATGAACCTGTCGAGGGCTAGCATATTGTGCTCAACATGTACGCCATTCTGCTGTTCAGCCATCTGAAGGCACCTTCACAAAAAGTGAAGAAACATATAGCAACAAGCAATTTTCAAGTTGTTGTGTTGAAGTTAAATTCAGCTTCTGCTGCCACAGTTTTCTTGATATGTGGAGAAAATGACTATGACTAGCAAAGTATCCCAATTCCATCTTTGTTTCGCTTCGTTATTTAGCTGTTCTGGCATAGACTTTTTGATTTTCTTTCTCCCGCCCCAGACCTGTCTGATCAATGACTCACTTGAGTTTTGCTACTAGATTTTAGTTCAACTGGATGTTTTCCAGTGTGAAACCAAACCAAACCAAGTGGGAAATGCAACAAAGTGAGAATTTAGTCCCTGACATGAACCAGAGCAAATGAACTTCAGGTCTGAAAAACGCCCTTACACTCATTACTCATTACTACCGAAATGACAGCGATGACTAAATTTATAAATCTAAAATGTTAATGAGGCAGAGTTGGACAAAAGGTCAGTAAGGAGCATTAATCTTGCCTGTGGCTTTGTACAGCTTCAGCAGTTCTCTCTGCTTCTAAGTGGGCTGAATCAAGAATGTTTTCCCTGCATCACAAGACTTCAGAAATTACGACTGCAGCTCTAACACGTCATCAAGTCTCTGCGGGGCCCACAGGTCACTGCCATTTATTTCTGCTCAAGCAGCTTGCCAGCACTTTTGATTTTATTGAAGGTGTAAGGCAAGAGTACAGGGTTTATGTTGCTCCAGAGAGTTTCTTTGTCAACAATCAAAAGTTCCGGAAATGCAACTGATGAACATTTATTAAACTGATGGAGTTAAAAGGAGAGTCAACATTTCATAGAATGAGAGAACTATAGTGAGAAACATTCCCCCCCAGTAAGTTGTAAAAGTTCAAGCTGTAATCTGCAAAACAGCAGGTGCAGTGACATGTTGCAAATTGCTTTTCACACAAAGGTTTGTGAGGTGAACTTTTACCTGGAACAAAACCTCATCAGATCATCATTAAAAAGCCCTCAATTTAAAGTTCCCTGTGCTTTCTTAAAGAACTATACCGGTGATTTTTGCACGTTTAAGCCCAATAAATATTACCTGCATACACGTCACTTTACTGACAACCATTTTCCAAAACATAAAATTGTACTTTAGTTTTTTCTGCTATTTTGTAAATCCCCTGATTTTTCCAAATTAAATGTTCAGGTGATACAACCACCTTAAAATCCAGTGTTTTGCCTGCTAAGATGTACATCTGAATGTAGAAGGGTAGAAGGAAGTCATTTTTAATTTCTCAGTAAATGCCGTATTCTCCTGGGACTATATTCCCTGGCGGAGACATACATTTTCTTCCATGCAGTTCCGTGTTGGACCGGATCAATAACGTTAGTTTGATTAAAAAAAAATATTTAATAGTCATCATGTTCACTGTGATGGATTACTTATCTCAAGCATGTTTCAAGTCTCTACAAGTTGATTTTAATGGCGTACTGGAATGACTGGCAGTCAGAAAGGTAGGAAAATCAAATCTAAAATGCACTATGCTTTGGAAAATGGTTTTCAGCAACGTCACGTGTATGTGGGCTGTATATACGGGCTGAAACATGCAAAACCACCAATGTGGTCCTTTAAATGCATTAAACGTGAAACATCCTGGGCTACAACATCAAGACGTTCAGCTCTTTGCCTGCAAATGGTGCGGAACATTGCGGTCGCTCTTACAGATGACATTGAACAACTGCTAATTTTGACGGTCAGTTGCTGACGGCACTGTTATCACTGCAGTGCTAATGGACAGCAGGCAGTAGGGAGAAATAATATTGGCCTTTTGCTTTTCAGCTGTCTGTAAGTCGGGAGAAAATAAATCCATTTTAATTAGGATGACTTTGCTACTCAATCAGCCACTCCGACTTGGCGAGAAATGACAGGATGCATTCTGTCTTGTATATAATTTGTTTTGCCGCAGTACACGCTCTATTGTCCTTTTCTGGGCGACATTGAGGATGACTTATGTGAGCTGTCAGTCAAACAAAGACTTCATCTGACTCGGGAAGAGAAAGAGAGGGGGAGAGAGAGAGAGATTTCTGAAGTTTTAATATATCATTCCATCTGTTTACAATGCTTAATATTATTTTTGTATACATACTATATGTATTTACTATTTATGCTAAAGCTGTAGTATGCAACAAGGCCCTTCCAACTTGGTCGGTTTGTATTATGCCTTTTCCGTATGCCCACACTGCAAGGTGGGGCAAAGAGCCTGTGTTATTGAGAGGGGAGGGGGTGGTGTGTGTTTTTGTAATATCAACACAATTAATCATAAAAAAAANATAGCGGCACAGACTTTCACTTCAGGAGAGAAGAGAGATTATTAACAGAAATTCTGTCTTTTGTGTATTTTTATGATCACTGCTCAAATATGAACATGGATGTAAATGTGGAGAACAGGCCATATTTTCACTTTCAAGTCCCTCAGTGGACGCAGTGATGGAGACAAAAGGGGGCTTGAGAGAGTAATATTAACACCCTCCCCACTTTCACACCTCTCACATCTGACCAATTACCACACAAAGCAAGTGCTCCTGGGAGAGTCGGGGAGTTGCAAATGTTGTTGGATGCAAACCCTGCTGGCGTTTGAGTGGTGAAAATGGGGTTTCTGCCACCTTCCAACTCTCCTATGGGCATGTCAGAGGAAGCATACTGAGGCTTTTATACCTTTACTGCTCTGAGCACAGCAAATGGGAATTAGAGCAGGTGACATCCATCGTGTGACAGCCAGGTTTTTTGCACCAAAACTTTATTGTCACACACACACACACACACACACATGCACACAGAGAACAGAAAAAATACAGGGAATCAAGGAGGAGGTTTTATTTGTTCTGTTTCTTCTATTTAACGAGATCTTGAGCGATTGTCTGGCAAATTGCGCTGGGAGAAGTTTACATCTGACCAAAGTTCCACCCACCAGCTTCTGCACCATGAAAGAGTACTTGCCCTGGAATAGAAACTTAAAAATCATTCAAAAACTATCGTTCTAGTTCCTTGTGCTAAACAAAGGAAGTTTCCTTCATTTCTGGAAAGGTTCCCAAATTCCTGAAAAGGTTTCTGTGGTGCAAATGGCACCAGTGTTAAACCCCTGCCAAACAGCCAAACTACTTAGTACTTGGTAAAAAAGACTTTATGTATCTCACGTGTCTCTTTTTTTGCACAAGAACCAGAAGTATTTCTTTTTCGTTTAACATCTCGTGTTCTTTTCTTTCTCCTGGCTGCAGAACGCAGAAGTCTCCGTGTTTGAGGTGAACATCCGGTTCGTCGGAGGTCTGCTGTCTGCCTACTACCTGTCCGGGAAAGAGGTAAGGAACTCACTGAAGCATGCTGTAAAGACTCTGAAGAATCCTACTGGCTGCAGGCTGAAAGATGAATGAGCACCTTTATATGCTTAAAATCCTCATTAATATACCCATTAATAGCTGGTACAGATAAATGTCTCCCATTAATGAGAACCAGGGTTCTCAATTATAGATATTCTACCATTTATTTCTTCAAACCGTGGAATAATTTAGTTCTTTGTCAGATCTGGTCATATAAGATCACAGATATTATACCAAGTTCTTGGCAACGTTTTGAGGTAAGACAAAAAGGAAGATGGAATTGTTCCCAGCGACCTCAAGGGGCAGAATATTTCATGGAATGTCTGAGCGCTGACAAATCATTGTTCCAGGGTAGCTATATTGTGAAAAATGAGAGCTTCTCACTTTACTCATAACAGTAGTCCTGCTGAGTGTGTGTGCATGTGTGCATGTGCGTGCGTGCTCACTGTACAGGCATATGTGCGAGTGTGAATCTTTGTAGTGACTAGGCAGTGAAAACTCCATCAGCAGGGGTTTTACTCTCACATTTTGTTCCGCTCTGCCAATGCAGGGGTTTATACTGAACTCACTTTTCCCTCCACCTCTTTTCTCTTTTTCTCCTTTAATTACACGCTTCATCCACTAAATGAATGATAAGGCTCCAGCAAAGAATGGATAAATTTCCAATTCACCTGCAGGAAAGCTTTTAAAATGCCAAAAAACCTGCTACCTACATTGCATTTTAAACACTCAAGCTCTCAGGAGTTAATTTCCACTTCAGACTGACATCACAAGGGGGATTTTACTCTGAGTGACGTTGGCCTTCGCAGCTGTTGACACTTCTGCTATAATCCATTCCTTAATACACACACTCACACACATCCTCCCTCATATACACACCGATAATCTACATTGTCATTCTGAATTAGAGTTTCAAGATTAAGTGCCTCTTTATTATCAGAGAAAGAGAGAAAGTGGAGGCAGGAGTTCTCAGGTAGCAAAGAGCATTTCTGAGTTCAATGAGCGTTTGACTGCTTCAACACACACAAAATCTTGAGGTATATTAATGTCTCGTGTAAATACGTGGTATATTGCTAGTAGCAATGCCTTAGAACTAGCAATAATATATCAATGATAATAACAGTAATAAAGTAGCAAAGTTTTTTCACCCCTTTGGGAAAATTTGTCCCATGCATTTGACCCATTGTAACAATAAGGAGCTTTTTTTGCCACACACATACCCCATCAGCACCACCAATTACTATCAATGGCAAGGTTACAGAGCATGTCAAAGACGTCACATACCTTGGAAGCTTCATAAGCAGTGAGAGTGGAGCAAAGAAAGACATCGCAGCCAGACGAAATAAAGTAAGAACTGCTTTTAGTAGAGTTTGCTCCATCTGGAATCCCAAACAGAGCTGGAGGCTGTTCAGCCTATCCTGGCCCAGAATCCACACTGAGACTAAATTAAAATTTTACAGTTCAAAAACCTTAGCGAACAAATTAGAAAACAAAATGCAAAATGACAAAATAATGACAAACGCCGCTCTATGGTAAAGAGCTTATGGATCAGCTGTGCCGTGATGCATTTATTGTATATACTCAAGTATAAGCCGATCTCGAGTACAAGCCGACCCCCCTNTGCCGTGATGCATTTATTGTATATACTCAAGTATAAGCCGATCTCGAGTACAAGCCGACCCCCCTGATCTGCAAATTTAGATTTTTAAAGAAACCCGCCTATAAGCCAACCCCTGATGTTGTTCCATCAATTTATTTGTGTAGCAAAGTACCTGTTTTTCTGCGTATTGTCAGAGTATTCCTGTGATTTTCTGAAAATAATCCACATACGGGTAAATATAATATTTATTTCAGCAGCTGATTACCATAAACGACCAATCACAACAGTGCTTACTGGCCACCGCAAAATGTGCTGGATAAGATGTTTAGTCAGGAAATATCTCATTCTAAGGTATGATTTAAACTATTTTCCATGGATAGTGGTAATGGGTAGTATTTCCACCCCTGGAAATTTCCTTCTCTGAGATCAGATTTGAATTTCTCGTGCATAAACCGACCCAATTTGCTTTGTGAAATTTGGTAATAAAAACTTGGCTTATACTCGAGTATATATGGTAACACATGTAAAACATGTGATTCCCTAGCATCTCTCAGTTTTATTTATTGTTCTTTCTCTTCTTTATGAGTCAGTCAATTCCAGCCTCTTCAGTATTTCATCAGACTTCCTCCATCTCCGGGTCACGGTCCTTTGAATGATGAACGAGGTAGATGAAGGGATAATGGAACTAACCTTGGAGGCTGTTGATAGACAAGATGACGAAATGTTGTTGGTGGATGTCAGACCAAAAAAGTGGTCTGACGTGATTCCCTGTTATCTGCTGGAAGAAGAGACCATACCTGACCAACCCAGAATACGTTCAACCTCCAAACCTAAAGGAACCACTGACCAGAACATAATACTCTGACCTTTGGAAGACTTCAGCTCTCTTGATTTTTTTTTTCTTTACCCTGTCGCTGCTTAAATTTAAAATGGATTCACTAGAGATTTTGACAACCCCAGGAGTACGCAAAATGCCCAGTAATGAAAGGTGAAAGCATAATTTTGCTGCTTTGAAGATGGAAGGAAAGAGGGTTAAAGGAGAGAGAAAGGAAAGAGGTCATTTCTCTCTCTCTCTCTCTCTCTCTCTCTCTCTCTCTCTCTCTCTGGCTCTGACTCAAAGAGACCCACGCCTTTGATGAAAATTTGATCAGTAAAAATACAGCTGGTACTGCATGTATGCACCCTACTGGCAGGCTTTTAACGTTCCTGCCTGCATACTGATCGCAGCGTGTAACCCCACTACAAAGGTGAAGAAAAAGGGTAGGACGTTAGGAAGCAAGTAAATATAGTTTGGAGAGATGGAGAAACAAAAGGCTTCTAGTCCCAGTACAAATAAAAGGTAAGTGCTTGAGAACAGCAATGCAGTCAGGAAGAGAGAAAGATAAAAGGAAGAAATAACCTGGGCATAAAATAAGATATTGCAGATATAACGTAGCAAAGAAAAATAGTCAAACGTAGGTAATGATGGGTGCTAACAAGGAATTGGAGAAAAGAAATGAGGGAACTGAACAGAAGAAAAAGAGGAAATGATGCAGAGTAAGGAGTCAGGGAAGAAGCAACGAAAGAAACTGGGTGTGAAGGAAGAAACTAATAGAGGAAGAGGGTTGGAAATAAAGACAGAAAGCAATGAAAAATAGGCAAGGAAGGAGGAAATTACAGCATTTGGCTGAAGCAGGTGTGAATGAAGGACACTTGGAGAAATGGAGCATAAGTGCTTTCTCCTTTAGGAAGAAGTTAAAAAAAAAATTCTGAGTTCTGGACATTGAACTGGGCTACATTATATTAAAAAAAACTGTATACAGAAAATAGGGAAAAAAGCCTTGACTTGGGCATCACTGTATGCGAAGTGACTGTAAAATTCAAATGATACAAAATCGGGAATCACTTTGACCCTCACTGTGAACTATATTTCATTCATCACAGAAGATGATTTTGGCTTTTCCAAACCCTTATCCCAGGATGATTGTAATGAACAGCAGCAACGATGCCTGTTTGTGATGTAAACTAATCCCAATCCCCTTTAGTTATGTCTCAGCATAATCTGGTGATGATAGGAATGTACCAGCTGTCTCTCTCTCTCTCTCTCTCTCTCTCTCTCTTTCTCTCTCAGAACAACCCAGATTCATGCTAAAAAGCTGTAATTGGAAAACCAAAGCAGCATCTTTTCTACTTGATTGTTATCATAGGTGTCTTAGGCCTTAGGTGTCTTCGGTTTGAATGAGCTTAGGAAGCTCAAAGACTTGCACAAGGATACATAGACAGCAAAACATGCAAAAGTAGGACTGCAATCCATAGAAATAAAGATGATCTCTACCTATTTAGAAACATTAATAAATAAAAGCTGCAGCCTTGCGGTGTAAAATTCCATGTATTGACTTTAATAGTGTCCTTACATGACATCACTGATCCTTGCAGATAAAAGAGTTTCTGTCAGTCGATTGCTGGCCGGGAAAAGTCTGGAAAAGTATAGGGTACTTATACTCACAGAGCTGGAGAATCATTTTAGGATAAAACTGAAAATTCTTTGGGAGTCAGCTAATTAGTCATTGACCTTGGGTGCTGCATCTGATTTACCCTGGAGGGAAGCTTCCATTCTACTAGTGTGTAGGTTGACATGATAGTAGGTGTAGACTGTGTCGTAGTGTGTAGGCTAATGTGATTGTAGGTGTGTAGTAGTGTGTAGGTTGTGTACAGGCTGACTGGTTTGCAGCTCAGAAGTTGCACAGGCTGCTTAGTCAAATTCCTCCTTGTAATTGATAGACCCCAAGAGATCCTACAACTTTTGATTAGCGAATCATATAATTACTGATGTTGATTTGAAAGGAGTGAATGTGGACAACATTAGAACTTTGAAACCTAATTTTGGTTCTGTCTCAGTCAGATTTCAGGTTTATTTGAGCTCAGGCTTATTAAAACTCCTGTCATTACCATAAACTTCAGCTGGCCAAGTCCAATGATTTCCAGTAAAACAAGCCTTAGTTTTTAGTTTTGTCTAAAACATTATTTGCTTTTTCTCATACCTGACACAGTCTTCACTTTATGCAAATAGAAGCAGCTTTGGAGTGACCTTTTTAATGGCTATTGAAGATCATTGTTTATTTCAAATTTGTTTTGCCATGATGTTTGAATTCAAATTGGTGTAAAAGATGCTGGAACAGGAAATAAGCCACATCTCTGCAACAATTTGACCAATCTTGATTAAAATGGCTTATTAGCGAGACAAGGCTCTTGAAAGCTAGTGATCCAATTTCGTAACACTTATTCTAAAAGCCTGCAGGTTCCCTCACCCAAACCGCTTTGAAAGGGGGGCAGGCAGACACAGTCTCGCCGAGTGGAATTGGTCTGTGAGAACAACAATGAATGAAGGAATTATCTAAGAGTTACGAAGAAGGAGGAATTTAGCACATCTCTTATCCAGGAGCTCAGATAATTAATACAAAGCAGAAAAAGAGGGAAGGAAAGTACAGTGTGTGCCAATAGGAGGCTGCTGGCATGAGGAAAATGATTTTACATTGATGAGAGAAAGAATGAGTTTGTGAAAGGCGGACTGAGTGAAATTACCAGGGAGGAGTAGCTGCTGGTTTCTTTTCAGTATTTTTGTATTGCAGCATATAAAGAGTCACTGACGAGGCACAATGGCTATAAAACGTATTCACCTCCTGAACTTCCTCTGCAATTTGTTGGACTACAAAATTTGATTAAAATGCACTAATGTAGCCTTAAAGGACCATACCAGTCATTTTGGATGTTTGAGCCCAATATATACAACTCTCATACACGTTACATTACTGACAGCCATTTCCAAAACATACTGCTGGAGTGATAAACATTAGAATTTTTCTTCCTACTTTCATTGGTTTCATTTCCTTGCAGTATGGTATTAAAATCAACTTACAGAGGCTTGAAATATGCTTGAGATACATAATCCATCCCAGCGAACATGACGACTTAATATTTTGTTGAGGTAACTTTATTTAACCGGTTCATTGTGGAGCTGCATGGAAGAAAATGTATGTCTCCTCCAGGGAATATCGTCCCAATAGATGATGGTATGATTTTACTGAGAAGTTAAAAACAGCAGCTCCTTCAACATTCAGACGTATTTGTTAGCAGGTGAAACATTGAATTTTAAGCTGGGTGTATCACCTGAACATTTGATTTTTGAAAGATTAGGAGATTTGGCAAAATAACTTTAAGAAAACTAAAATACGTTATATGTTTTGGTGTCAGTAACGTAATGCATATGAGGATAGTATTTATTCAGAATCATCAGTATGATCCTTTAAATCTATTTTTCAATCCTGAAAGGTTTATGCTAAAGTTCACGTTTAAACAGCAGAGCACAAAAGATTTTTATTTTTTTTTTCCCCCACCTCTGTGTGTGCTGGCATTGCCATATGCAAACCAGTCGCATTGGAAAGGATTCCGACACGACCGACAGCCAAATGCTGTTTGTACACGGGCGGTGAAGGGAACACAGACACCTCTTAATCCCGGGTTTGAACTGAATTTAAAGTGGACACCTGCTGACAGGATCTCACACAGATACACAACAAGTGACACACATATACACATGCACAGAGAAACTGTCAAGAGGAACCCCTACTGACAGAACATCCCCCGAGACAACTATCAAGCATGGCGCACACACACACACACACACACACACACACACACACACACACACACACACACACACACTCCAATGTTTCCTTTTACATCAGCCCACTTCATTGTGCAGGCCACTGGATAAAGACAAGAAAGATGGAAATCTGGATGAATATCTTGACATTTTTCTGCTTGTTCCACTCACTTCTGTATGGTTTTGACTCAGATTAGTATCTCTGTCAGTACAGTAAGTCACACACAGCCAGTCTGAGGGGTTTGATTCCCATTGAGATCTGTCATGGCACTGGAAGTTGCTTTGTATGTACCTAAAACCATCCACCAAATCTTGTAAAAAAAAAAAAAAAAAAAAAATCTTGCACAATACTCATACATGGAGTGTAATCACATTTCTGACTCACCACACTGTAATCCCAGATGTTGTTTTAACTCAAAGAAATTAGTTAATTGTACCCAATTTAGTTAATTNACTGTAATCCCAGATGTTGTTTTAACTCAAAGAAATTAGTTAATTGTACCCAATTTAGTTAATTGTACCCAACATATTCCATATATGACGTAATGATTTTGAGTTAGTTGTACTTTTCGGATATTTTTTTTATTCAGTTAGAGTTTTTGAGTTGAATCAACTTAAGACAGTTTAGTTTTGCCCATTGCAATTAGCAAAGCACAAACTTATTGCTTAAAATACAATCTTGGTGATGGAGTGGCACGGTGGCTCATGGTTAGCTCTGTTGCCTCACAGCAAGAAGGTCCTGGGTTCGAGGCCGACCAGTTCCGTTCAGTGTGAAGTTTGCATGTTCTCCCCGTGCTGAATGTATATTCAACAATGCATAACTTAACTTTTTTAGGGCAAGTTAAACATGCAATATTAGTTAATTTGAGGCTTTTCTATTGAAAATCCTAGGTTCATTGAACATATACTTTTTTGTTTGTTCAGTAATGTCTAATTTAACCTTTTTAGGGCAACGAGTTACCCTGCTTTTTTTTTTTTTTTTAAGNTTTTTTTTTTTTTTTTAAGATGAATGAATTTATCAGGGCTTACAGTGCAGTTTATTGTCATGCTATACATTCCTACAACATCATACAGTAGCTCTGCAAGACACCCTGTTTTTGTGAGGCTTATAATGTCGAAACACTGTTAGTAAGGTGTTGATACATCTTATGTCAATCCTAAATTTTAAAAAAGGAGCTCATGTAGCATGCGCACACACACAGGAAGAGGCTTATTGATATGAAGGCACCCAGAGGTGTAATCCCATCTCTGACCTCTCGCTATATAGGTCAGTACAACATCCTGAGTTGTGACCGCTAACAGCTGAACTGTATACAGACACACACGAAAACCATTCACCCACACAGATGATGTGATATTTTTGGGTGGAGTCAATAGGCTGCTTCTATCTGCTACCCTCAGGAAATACCATTCAATCACAGAGAAAATTGGCTTTGCATCAGGGACCGAAGGAGAATCAGAAAAACAAACCCTTCATTCCCACCCATATCCCCCTTTAACCATCTCCCTGATCCCCGCTGTGCTGAAGTAAAGTGCATTACATATCCACGCACAGACAAACACACACACACACACACACACACTCACTACAAAGCAAAGGTTATTTACCAAACACAGAATGAATTTTCTGGATATTCTATCTTAATCTCCTTTTAGACGAGTCTAATCTGCTTTGAGGAGAGAGATCAGGGCTGCAGACAGCAGGAAGATGATTGAGGAGAGAGAGAAGAGGAAGAAATAGGGTTTGACCAATTTTTACAAAAGCAAGCTGTCATCTTCTTCCATCTCACCTGGTAGAAATCTCCCTCAACTCATAAAAGTTTCCCTTTCCTCATGCTGACTTGTCTCTCGTTGACTTTTAGCTCTGCTTATTAAGTAGAGACGTAGCATTCCACATTTGACTGTAGAGCCTCAGTAGGGCTCATATTTTATGTATATACCACTCAAATGCCAAACATTATTTGTTAAGGCCTGGACTAGATTGCCATGACAGACAAATCAGGGATACTTTGGTCCTAAATTCCAACAATCTGAATCTCACCTAAGGGTGCTTTCATATAAGCAGTATTTGCACCAAGAAGAGTGATCTGGACATCGCTCACCTTTCTACCTACACTCACGATGCCCTCGCCTTGGTCATGGAACAGAGTGCTGACGTAGCAACACGTGTCATCAAGAAGCGCCTGGGTAGACACGCCACATTTTGCAGCGAACCTGTATTTCTGCTGTAATTGGTGTAATCAGAGAGTGACTTAAAAAGGAAGATCCAGTCTAAAATAAAACTTTACATTTATCCATGGACAGGTTAGTCTAGATAGTATGAACAGGACTTTCTACGCTATAAAAATCAACTTGTAGAGACTTGAAACATGCTTCAGATAAGTAATCCATCACAGTGAATATGACTTTTTTTTTTTTTTTTTTNTTTTTTTTTTTTTTTTGTCAAAGTAACTTCATTTAACCAGTCCAACATGGCACAGCACGGAAGGAAATGTATGCCTCCGCCAGGGAATATAGTTCCAGGAGAAGACATCTTTTACCGAGAAATTAAAAATGACCCACCCTACATTCAGATGTATGCATTAGCAAGCGAAATATTGAATTTTACGGTGGGCTATCACCTGAAAATTTAACTTGAAAAGATTAAGAGATTTAAATACGATTAAGAGTATTTAAATATGGTTTTATGTTTTGGAAAATGCTTGGCATTTTGTAAGTATGCTGGTTGTACTTATTGGGCTTAAACGTGCAAAATCACCAGTATGCTCCTTTAAGAACGACTCAGATGTTATATTATAGTCAAACAGGAGATGTAAAATATTTGTTGTAACTGACCTCAACTCGAGTGAGAGTTGATTATGAACACTCTAAAGGTCACTCTCTCTCTCTCTCACACACACACACACACACACACACACATATTATAGGTNCTCTCTCTCTCTCTCACACACACACACACACACACACACATATTATAGGTAGAAGTACTATGAAAACATCTGAAGCAGTTGGTTGGTCACTTTACCACAAGGTTGTATTTTCCTTTGTGACCAGCTGACCAAATCCACTTCAGATAACAATCTCAATTCAGGAGATGAGGAACAGCTACTCCACACACACACACACCCACACTCACACACATATACAGGTCTGATACTGTCAAGGTCATGCAGAGATGAAGGAATTGATTAGACAACTGATCACACAGCTGTAGGATCTGAAGACCATTTACCATCTCCATAAGGAACTTTAAATGTCAGCCCTTTTTCATATCTTAGAACACTGATATCCTTACACACACACACACACACGCACAAGCATTAGAACCTCAAAGACTATCCACTCTGATCATCCCGCACTTTGAAATCTGTTTTTCTTTTTTTTTCTTTCTCTCTCTCACACACACACACACTCCCCATATTGCCTCAGGGTCCACCAAAGCCTGAGTGCTAATGGCTTCCGTGATCTCCGTCCAATAATGGTTCAGTCAGACAGATTTGTGTTGTTAGGACAGATAATGAGTGTCAAGCACAACAGCAGTTCTGTTGTTTGCCTTCTGTGACAGATCTGGATACAGGTGTGATCATACCTGTGACACTGGTGTTGTCAAATCAAAGCACAGGGAGAGCATTTCTTTGTTTGTTAGCATTTTGCTAGCATGTTTTAGTCACAAGTCTACTAATGGCCATACCATTAAAGTCTCATGTTCCTTCTGAAAAAAACTGTGCAATATTTTTTAAATTTTGCTAAACAGTGCTAATAATGATTAGCACTGTTGCCTCACAACAAGAAGGTCCCGGGTTCGAATCTGACCGGTCCTTTCTGTGTGGAGTTTGCATGTTCTCCTTGTCTGCGTGGGTTTCCTCTGGGTGCTCCAGTTTACTCCCACCTCCAAAAACATGCAGTTAGGTGAATTGGAAACTCTAAATTGACCGTAGTTGTGAATGGGTGTGTATGTCAGCCATGTGATATTCTGGCAACCTGACCAGGTGTATCCCGCCTCTCGCCCAAGGATGGCTGGGATAGGCTCCAGCCCCCTGTGACCCTGAATAGGATAAGATAGATAAATGGATGGATCTTTTACATAATTATCAAAACTCGGAGCAGTAAAGATCAACAGATTCTGGAGATTTCCAGTTTTCCTGAAATGTAGAGCACAGCGTTACCTGGATTGGCTGCTGTTAGGGAAATTATTACTTCATTTAAAATGTCAAAGAATTTCTATACTGAGAGGGAGAGGTGAGATGAGTCAAAAAATCACTTCTTTTAATTATGATAGCCATCAGGGGAGCACCAATCAGCACAAAGACAAAGTCCAAGTACAGTCAGGTTGGTTCTGAAGTAACAGCAAAATCACACTCACTTTTATAATAGGAAACAGTTGCGTAGGTTCATATAACCGAGAATAAAGTTACCTCATGGCCAGAGAGTCACAGCTTGTTTTTGTCTCTAGCCACTTGAAAATATTGAAAATTGTTACTTTGAGCCCCAAAGTAACATAAAAGTTTATAGCTTTTTTCTCCTGAAAAAACGTTATATACAACAGCTACAGCATCATGCTAAATAAGTACCATAATAATTGGAGCTTATTCATTCGGTTAATCATTGTCTCATCTCTGACGTACTGTAGTAAGAAGCTCTCAGGTAAAAGCCAGGCGTGTTACTGACCTGCTACATATGTAAGAGCCATGCTTTATGCTGTTTCTGGTTCTCTGGTGTCAAAGCGAAATGGACATGTCAAATCAGCAAAGGAAACCTAAATTCTTTGCTTTAAAACTTCACATTTTAAGAGTTTGTCACTAATAAGAGAGATAAGAGATCCAGACATTACCGAGAGTTCTGGTGCACAGGGGGTGGAGTGTGGTGTAGGTGAGAGAAAGAGACAGAGACAGAGCACAGAGGTTGATGCTTGAGGAAGAGGCAGAGTGCCACTAGAATGAGTGCAAGATCAAATCAAACTCTTTAAAAAAAAAAAACTAACAAACTTAAATTTGTTGATCACTTTACTTTTTATTTTATTTGTTTTCACATATACCAAAATAAAAATACAAGATTGCATAAAAAAAAGAAATGTGAAGACAAACTGTAAAAAACCCTCAGGTGGCTTGTACAAGGCACACATACTGTATATGTCACCATTTAATTCATAAGACAGTTAGAAAAATAATCACTAATAAAATCACTAAAATTATCAACTAAAATCACTAATACATGTGAAGCAAATACAGTTAAAACATTACCCGCATTTCAAAACAGGTCAATCCCATAGTAACATCTCTTTTCAGGCAAACGCTAAAAGCGACGAGTAACTGGCATTTATGAATAAGGGAAAGTGGTTGCATGACGTAATTTGGCCTTATTGACTTGTTAATCTGGCGCTGTGTTTTATGAATCACCTCTACTGTACGTGCTGCTTCCTGCCAGAATGAGCTCAGCATAACAAAATCTATCCAGGTTAGAGCTGTGTGCTGGTTTTAGTACCAGACCTTTAAAGGTTAAATAACCTGGAGGTTGCTTTGCTTTTGAGCATCACAAAAAAAAAAAAAAAAAAAAAAAAAATACCACAGAGGCAATGTAACCAGGCTCAGACAGACCAAAAACCCATTCAGAGTGAATTTCCATGAGTTATTTATTTCAGTTTTTGTTTGAAACAGACACTCTGACTTATTTATCACATTAACCCAATGACAGAAAGCTTTTCAGTGATTAGTCATTGCTCCAGTTCGTCCCGGGAAATTTATTAGCCAAACTGCTTTGGGTGTTTTGGTGTTTAACAATGATAAATAAAGGGATTTTTCCCCAGTTTAGGTCTGACTTACGGGATTTATCAACCTGTAGCTACAGTACAACATACAGCAACACTTAAATATCTGTTTAGATGGAAGAGCTGCGACTTTCATGTTAGAACCCATGTCCATGTGGAAATCCACATGCTGCAGATGCTATTAATCATAACAGTCTGATATAATGGGATTATACTACTGAGCAACAACTAAGATAAGGCTGTAATAGCCCTTGTTGTGTTTTATGTGCGCAAACACACACACACGTGCACACACACACTTTTCTGTCTGGGTTAACAGTGTGCGTTTGATTCCAGGAACCCTTTCATCCCTTTGTTCTGTTGAATTGTTCCTTCAGTACACTAATAATACACTCCTCCCTATCTGCTTCCTCAAAAGCGCACATACACACACACTTGCATTCACACACAAATACGCTCACAGCACTAGACTTCTTGACAAGGGGAAAATTGGATTGGTCAACAGGGGTCACGCACGGGCTTCTTTCTCTCCCGCGGCTTACAAAAGCCTTTATCAATGCTGGGCGTCTGTGTGCCCACAAGCATGTATGTAATTCAAGTGATTGTGAGGCCCAACTTTTGTAGCCTCCGAACAGCTACACACACACACACACACACACACACACACACACACACACAGAGTCAGTCTAAGAGCCAAGCTTTTCTCTCACTGCACTTTGACAGGCTGTGTAATTGCTACACCACTCTTTGCTTTGTTTTGTCCTCCCTTCTTGTGTTTTTACATAGACACACACACACACACACACACACACACACACACTGATCAGTAGTCTGTTGGCCTCTGTAAGTCATTTACGCTACGCTTTTGAAAAAGAGGCTGTTGTGGTTGTTAGAGCAGCCTGATGAGAGAATGTGTTAATAACTTCAGCACCAAACTCCTTTATTAGTTTTTCTTCTTTTACCGGGCTGGATGGAGATCAAACCAACAGGCTGTGTTTTGTTTACACCTGCTATCATAAAACAGTATCTCACTATCGCTCCTAAAGAGGGACAAACTCATAAAATATCAATATTTATTAGTGGGATGATGAGGGGAAACACAATTCTGGATTGCTGTGCTACAAACTAGAAATATGCAGATGAGCAGCAACACGGTCATAAATCACATATGGAGGAAAATGTATTAAAAACTGAACTGCTGATGTTTTGATGGGCAGTCAGTCTTCATCAGGAATTAAATGTGGGGTATTATGGTGTTTATGCAGGTTGAGGCATAAAATTTATTTTATTCCTTGCCTTTTATTTCCAGTGTCACATCTTTGAGCTATACTGTTAACTTTTATCCTTGCGGAATGATGGGTAATATTAGAATATTAGTTTTCCCTCCTCCAACACAAAACAAACTTTTTCAGGAGTTGTGGATAAATGATGAGGCCTTAATATCCTCTACTTTTTTCTGGAAATGCTGCACAGTACTCTTGGAAAATAAGTAGAATTAAACTTTGATCTGTGTAACTGACAATGTTTTCCTCATCATCTTTACATTATTTCCTGTTGAGATTCTCAGACCCGTCATGATTTTACCCTAGTTAAACATCCAGAACAGCAGAAAATAAGCATTACTGATTTGTTTGGTGCAGAATAATAATACGAATCTACAGCCTACTGTATTTGAAGCTTTGAACGGTTCACGTCAGGAAAACAGCAGAGGTCCAGAATCGGTAAGAACAATAAAATTTTTCATATCAGAAAAAACACCAGTCAGTGCTGTGCGCGGCTTCACGCTGATGTCTTGTTTTAGTGGTGTTTCGGTGGTGTTTGGCAGATTGGAATTTGATACTTATCTGCTGTGACGCAGGATCTTGCCTGTGGCGGAATTAACCGACATCCACAAAGCCGCCTCAGCGACTGAAGAGGTAAACAGGTAGGGAAGAGAAGGAGAGAATTTTGAAGTTAAATATTATCGGAAAACCGCACTCTAACAAAAAGTTAGATGGATTTTTAACCTCAACCAAAAAAAACTCGGAGCAGTAAAAAGTGAAGCCAAAGTAACTCACTGCACAGTAAATACAAGAAAGACTCTCAAGTTAGTTTTTGCTGTTTCCTCTCACTTTTGAGAAAGCTGAATTAAAACCCTTAAAAAACTTAAAGCACCTTTATGTTACATTTTGAAAGGTAAAGTCTTCATGAAGAATTTGGGCTGGGTCAGCAAGCATTGATGTGGGCCTGTAAAGCCCTTTGAGACATTAATATGATATTTGGCTACAAATAAACTTGACGTATCTCCTTGAACTGGATGTTTTAGTGTAGTTTTAGTTGCTTATGTTTGTTCATATCATTACTATAATTTAATTGAATGATATTAAGCTGTACAGGTCACCAGGTCCACTATGCTCCACAGTTGTGATTAGTTTTTGGCCTTTTTTCCTCCAAACATAGCATTTAAAATTTGTTTATTACTGTGACTTTAGTGAAGAGCTCACTAAATAAGACAGAAATGCAAGAAAATCCCTTGCAACTTACTACAGCATTTTAAGTTTTGGCCAAAATGTGATGGCTTATCAATAATGTACATATGAGCCTACATGAAAGGTTTTTTTTTTGTTTGTTTTTTTGTTCTTTTGCATGTACAATTTCAATGATAAAATAAAGGGTAAAAAAAAAGAAATTCAAGAAAATCCAAGGGGGTTGTTAACTTTTTCTTGCCGCTGTCTATTTAACGTGACCGAGCCCACGGTGCTGCTGCATCCTGAGGCGGCTGACTGACAGATCTGCAGCAGGTTATTGTTAGAAATCCTGAAATGCCTCTGGAGTTCATGTCTGCTTCTTTGTTTCGCATCCCTGTCAGCTGTCCCAGAGGGAACCAGGCGGGCTTCTAAGACCTGCTCTCATTGGACCTTATCTCTTCCCATGCAAGGAAGATAAGGCACAGAAGCTATTTGCCTCATTAATATACTCACACACGCACACACGCATTTTTTGAGTGACAGAAGCAGAACAAGAGCGTGTCGCTTTGCTCTCGCGTTTGGAGTATCATCACACAGAGGCGAGATCTAATCGCAGATTAACAGTTGACTCGGATATGCCTCTTGTTCGGTCGTTTCTCCATTCATATCTCTCATTTCTTTGGCTGTCATTCATTCTCATGTTTTTTTTTTTTGTTTGTTTTTTTGTCTTCTTGCATACTTTTACTTTTCATTTGATCAGGAAATAGAAATGTTTTTTGACAATGACAGTTACATGATGGAACTTGACTAAACACATATAATATTTAAGATAGAATTTGACGTCCATACTTTCCATACTGTTGATGGAAAGCTCTTAACCTTTAAAAAATATAGCAGCATTTTAGGAAATCTTCATACCTTTAGTTTGTTGGCTTTGCTCCAAATCAATGTTTAGTTTGCTCCAAATCAAAATGTAACAATAAAAACTTGAGAATGTTCACTCTACTTGTTGGCCATAAATCTCTGGAGTCAAGAGCAAGAAAATCAAAATAAGAGTAACTTCCTGCATGCTGGGGTAGCTATGGAATATGGCAGAATTGGCAAAATGTCTCCAAATTGCAATGTGAGTGTGACAGATTCACTAGCTCTTTAGTGTGCAGACTCTCTCTCTCTCTCTCTCTCTCCCTCCCCCTCCCCCCATTTGCGTACACACATCACAGATAGCATTTGTCCCCCACCGTGTTAAATAATCACACAGCGAGCATCATGTCCCTTTTTTTCTAACAGTTTGTAGACTTTCGAAGGTGCGCACTTGGATTCACTACAGCAGTTCACGACATGCACACGTACAAATACACTCTTTCATATTCGATTCACAGTTCAGAAGTCGGACATTCTACTTACTCTGCGGGTGTGCGCTCCCATTCCTAAGCCATGTTCATTTCCAAGCATTTCCGTCCTTTAAAAACTGTTGTAATCATTACATCATTCCAATCACCTGACCAGAATTGCAAAATGAGATATTCCTTCTTTCTGGTTGATTACGAAGATGTTTAAACATCAAATATTAAAGGGGAATATATGGGTTGTTCAACATGTTGTACAGAATGTAATAAATTAAAGGTTTTTTAATGATGATCATGTGACAACCTGCCTACTGGGAGGGGCAAGAAGTATATAAAGTCTGAGGAAGGCAAGCCCACGGTCAGTTTGAATTGAGTTACACTGCAGGTAACACCACCTTTATTTTGATGGTTTGTAAGTCAGTAGATGAAGACTCATGTATGTTTCATAAGTATTTTTTTCTGAATTATTGAATGCTTGTTGTTTATTTTTCACTGTGGGAGTACATTTTTTGCTTGTTTTTGCACTGTCTGCACCTGGGGGGGCTTGGAAAAATAAAACCATTTACTTCCTCTGCGGCTATGCCTGTATTTTTCCCAGTTGTTGAGAACGGAGGTAGAACCCTGCTACAGTGCGGCTCACTACACGAGCCATTACTCTCAATCTAGCACAAGGTTGATCATGTTTCCACAAGCAAACCACTCAAAAGATGTTGATTTAGGAGATTGAAAACTAGATAGTTTGATGTTTCGTAGTTATATCTTCACGAAAAATCCAACATTTCATGACCAGAGTATGTGTAGATGTGATGAAATTTCAGTTTCCAGCTATAAATGAGTGTGCCTGTTGTCTCACTTCATGTTGCTCTGCCTCCTGAGCATGCTAAAAGAATAAAAATCAGTGCAGTTCCTGCTATGACCTTAGTAGATGCTCCAGGCGTAGTGCTGTTCATGTCAACGCTGACCTGACGCCATGCCCTGCGCCTTTGTGCTCAGAGCCTCCGTGCCTTCCATCTTACAATCCAGTTACATCAGCTCTCTCCCAGAATTTGTAGAAAGCCTCTGAACGAACGCATATCTCTACATTTGTGTCTGCAGCAGCTAATGCCTCCTCTGATGTCTTTTTAGGGGCCATTATATGGCCTATATTTCTACCTTGTCAAACCTGGCTGTGAAAAACAAGGAAAAGTTTACGTCTTTTTCTCAGTGTGTTTGTCAAAGTGTTGAGATCTAAGTGTCTTTTTTTTTTTTTTTNTTTTTTTTTTTTTTTGCAGGAAAAAAGGCTGACAGGTAGCTTTGTTTAACACTTGTGCTACACGCCTCCTTAAAGGCTTTTATTCTCTGCTCAGCTTGTCTGTCTGACTGCCTTTCAAACAGCTTCTTTGTTTTTTGTTTTTTTTACTTTTTGCAACACAGCTTCTTTGTTTTCTTTTTACCAAACTTTGTTTTTTTAGCAGACGTTATTGTCTCTCACTTTGTGTCTATCTATCCCTGACGCTTGCATCTAGAAAAATTCTTACAAACTTCATTCTAGAAACGATTTTGAACTCAACTTGGAAGACAGACAAAATTTGTTGTCGTTACACGTAAAGGATTTTTTTTGCAGTGCAGAAAATGACAGCCAGGTTCACTTAGAAATTACCAAACGTATCTGTGTAAACCCAAACTATACTTTCTGCATCCATGTGGACACAAGGTCTCACAAGGTCTCACCTGCCTTTTCTGTTGGTTCTTTAAATGAGCGCATATAATGGCCAGAGCCAGAGCTTTCCTTGTTTTATAAACATTGCACAAAATTATAAAGCGCTATTGCATCCTCCAATATTGATTCCCTGTTGCGTCCCGCCAATATTGATTCACTGTTGCCAATTGCCATAACAACAGTTCCGTTGTTGCCTGCCGTCTGGCACTGCGTTCTGCTGCCGTCGGCGGTTGAGCGGTTTTTCTACTGTCAATATGTGAATGCTGCATTACTCCCATTTATGCTTATTTAAATCTTGACATGACTTGGTTTGACAAGGTTTAACATGTAAATAAACATAGTGATTATTTTGATGGCTTTCTGGCTTCATTAAAGCGTAGGGTTCAGACGTGTGTGTATGTGTTGTGTGTCTGGAATGCATCAGCATATGCAGACAACCAAAGACAACAGAGATTTTCTCTTAGTTCCCAAAATATCAACATTTTTGGAGGTACGAGGTTTTCACCTGGCAACAGTGAAATGCAGTTTGAATGATTCACTGTCCTGATAAACTCATCTTTTGTCCTTTGACCTACAGTAGCTTTCATCCTTTTTTTCTAGCTTTTAATCAAAAATATCAATGGAACTTGACCCAGTTGCTCGTCTCACAACAGTATGAAACAATTTCATGTTATCAACACACCTGAGAGCACAAAGCATTGTGGGAAATCTTTTTTAGGTCATATGTCTCATCGCAGCAGGGATCATCCGCCGCCTATCTGCTTTTCTGTTGATAAAATCTGTACGGTTTCAGTTTTCAAAAGTGTTAGCATCACCTACACATAAAAATCCAAAAGATTTGATGTGGAAGCAGCATGTGCTGTTAGCATGTGAATCAATGCTGTGGCTGCTTGAGTTGTGACACGGGTTCGGTGCCTGTTAGTTTTGCTGGGAGCCTTTGGGGAGTCAGATCAGGCTCTTTATGGCTTTTGGCCTTTTTGAACTCTTTGAGTGAATATCTGGCATTTTCTGTCAGATAAAAGCCTTCCACTCCACAGCTCAGGGTTCTTCTCTGACTACACTAACTCTCCACAGGGACACTCGAGTGACACATCACTTCCTCTCTCTCATCTTAGAGTCATTCACTCTCTTTTTCCTCCTTCTGTCTGAGTTTTATTCTCTTTGTGTCTCTTACTTTCTTTTTTTTTTTTTTTTTTTTNTTTTTTTTTTTTTTTTTTTAGTCTTTTGCTTTAAAATATGTATCACAGTCAGTACCGGGTCATTTACTGTCGATTATTGTAGTTTTATCCAGTATGCAAACTTCCACCACCAGAGAACCAAATTCTGATGAAAAACAATCACTTAAAATCAATGTTACTGCGAACCACAGTCGACCTTACCTTACCTGAATTAAATTAATTTAGTTTTACTTATCTGTCCTTACATTTTAGGAAAAATCAAACAACTCAATGCAGAAGCTTTTTTTTTTTTTTTTTTTNTTTTTTTTTTTTTTTTTTGGCTATACTTTTGCTGTAAATGAATGTCCAAAAAATTAATGAAACCTTGGCATTACAATTTGCATGTGATGTTATTCAATTAAAGGCTCATGGGAGAGTCTTGGGTTTGCAAAGATGTAAAGACCCAGGGTTTGGTGGCCGGTAGCAGTCCCTCCAGCTTGGGCGTGCATCTGTACGAGCACATTTGTGGGTGTAAAGCAATCTGAACTGGTTAGTCAGGGTGCTGCATAGAGAGGAGCAGGAAGTAGGGGGTGGGGTAGTGTGAACCTTCCACAAGAGCTCTTAATGGGTCGGCTCAACATGCTCCTTTTAGACAGGGGCTGGTATCATTGCTGGAGCCAACCTGCGAACCCTTTAGGGTGTTTCCATTGCAAAAACACTGATGTCAGCCAGAAAACAGGCTTCTGTGCCGCCTTTTTTTGGCCCCAAAAACTTAGTCTGGAGCAAAGCAACCGTGACATGATGGGCCAGGAAGCAGGATACACATTGATTATCTGAACTGCCATTGTACCACAAACAGCAGAGCAGCTAGCAGCATTTCAGCATACTGTTTAACAATTGCTATTGAGATGAATTTGCAAAAGCATTAGCACTTGAAATAACAACAACCTCTATGATAGTTTGTATGTTATACCCACATCTGTAAAAACTGACATAATCTATTGTTTGGTCAGCTCCCAAACTAGTGGAAATGCAGAAATATTCAGTCTAAGCTGGTCTAAGTAGGATTCTATCGCTTGTGTTTCAGGACTGTGTGTCAGGATGTCTTATACCCATGTGGATCCAAGTGGACCCCCAATCAGATCTGATTATATGGGGCATCAAAATCGCTGCAGGAGAAAACGTGCTTGTTTTTTCAACCACCACTACTCGTTAATTTGTTGCACGCTGTTCCAATCTTGGCGTTCCCTCTCTCTTTTGGTCTGTTCGGGTCGACCGCATTTTGAATTGGTGTCTAATTATCCTCGGGTCTTTTTTCGGACCGGTTTCGAACTGTCCACAAGGTCATTTTAGGGTCAAGTCTTTTCTAAAATGAATTTATGCAAATCAGTTTCAAGGAGGTATTCCATGGGTCTGTTTCAGATCAGGTCCAAACTCATGACCTCCTGGAGAAGCTCAACAGAGGAGGAGAGGTCACAGGGACCTCAGGGACAGGGACCGCACCTCATGTCACAGGAATGGCAATTTTTCTTCTTTTTTTTTCCTAGTGGAGCAATAATGGGCACTGTTAGAGAACAGGAAATTGGGCATTACATATTGTTAGAAAAGAGGGGGGAAAACACCATAATGAGAATAACAACAATAGAAATGTTATTTTCAGCAAAAGGTAATGTTGTATTTAATGCATTCAGTTGATGCTAATAGGTGTGATAATTTGTATTCTGACAAACACACATATTGTTTCAGGCATTAAATGCAACTTCTCTGTCCTGCTTGTTGCTCACCTTGCATTTTTTTTTATCCCCCCAAACCCATCCAAACGTGCACTCCTCCTCCATAACTTTCCTACCGAGACGGCAATTTTCTATGTAAATGCACTTTCCTCTGTCTTCTTCATTTCCATAGCAGCACCGTCAAAAGAGCTGACTGTCAAAAATATGCTGAGTCGGCACCAACTGTGCCACAAGGGAGGAGAGGAAATAGTAGGAGTTGTTTTTACTGTGCGTGTGTGTGTGTGTGTGTGTGTGTGTGTGAATGTAAGGAGGAGGCAGATTTACTGGGTGAGATGAAGGACAAGTCCAAAGCATTTTTCTGTCTTTCTTTTAAAGCATTTCTACTCTGCAGTTGAATTGTCCTACAAAGCGTCCTTTGTGTTTAAGTGTCCTTAAAGCATTCGAGCAGCAATCCCACAGTATTTAAAACAATCTGACAACCTTTAAGTGGATGTTTGATTGACATTGTCACAGTGGGACATTTTTTTTCCTGCCCTATGGGATGCAGATGGCAGATTTGATGTTTTAGCCTCAAACTACGAGTAATTATTCTGAAGTTTTATTGTTTTACTTGTCAAGTCAACAAGTCTAGTCAAAAGGTTTGCATTTGACAATAAAAATCCAGTCTATTAAGAGAAACGGTATGGAACAGCTGGGGACACAACAGGAGACTATAACAGTCTTTTGCCAAATTAGTCTGTTCATGCTATATATGAATGGTCTTTGTTGATCATAAGGAAGAAGGAAGTAAACCACATTGAGAGTTTCACGTTAGCAATAACTATTTATTAGAGCAACATTTCGACCACTAAGTTCTTCATCAGACTAACAAGTGAATAAAAACCTAATACTGTAATAAAAAGTTTTTTGGGAATATGAAACTCAGTGTGTGGACTACCATTTTCTTCCTTTGTACTAAGCATTGATTTAGTCTTGATCCCAACTTGAGCTTCATTCTACTTTTTCTGGTCTTTGGTGATGAGTTGAAGATTAACAGCGACAACGTGGTTTCATAAATGATGACTTGAGAGCCATCATCTAAAAAAGCACAAATCTCCTTCCTTAAGTAAGAGTGAGACCATTGTCGTTAAGAGCAAGAGGAAGTTGTACTAACGCAAGCAGCTTCATGTTGCAGTTCTGCGAAAAGATACTGAAAATGGAAAGCAAGATGACATTGAGTGTGGAGGAAGAGCTACGGGCATAACAAAGATTCTTTTCTTTGCCAGTTCTGTTACTTCCTGTTCCTCTGCGTGTCTTCTGCCTTGAGCTCCCATTGGTTATTAGCAGTCTCTCTGTCCGACAAAATCTAACATGTTTGAAGTAATCTTTGATGCCCTGATGGGTGCAGTCATGAGTCGTGATCATGGATTGTGTTAGGTGATAATCGTTTCACACCAGACGACATTTCGCCCAGACTGGACCCAGTTTTCCAGCTCAAAATTGGGCTCAAATTTGGCAAAGAATCCTGTAACTGATACATCTAAAAAGTCCTTTAATCATGTGTTGATGATAACAAAATGTTTCCTTTACATTGTTCATAAAGTCACACGGACATGCCCTCTATTAATGGACGATAGCGTGGGAAAGACAGAAATGCAAACGCTCTGGTTAGTAGCTGCTACAGTCTGCCTCCTCGTTCTTCATCATGTTTTTACATTCTTAATAAAGCCTAATTGAGAGGGAGTGCACGTGTGTTCTTTTGTGTTTTATCACTGCTGACAGGTGGCCCAGCCGAGACATCTAACTCACTCAGCAGCTGAGCTTTTACCCTCCATCCACTCCATTAACATTCAAACAGCTTTACCAGCCATGCTGTCTGGAAGTTGAGGGATTTTAGTTTGCCGGCCAGTAGAAGAGATACTTGGAAGACATGTTCTGGTAACATCTTTTGAAAATTCTGGCCTCGAAAACCGGTATTTTCTATACATAGAAGTTAAATTCTACCTTTCTGTATGTACCCAGGTAGGTGTTTCAGTTGTTTCTATGTGGAAGAGGAAGATTTTTACCTACAGCCATCAGTTACTTTGGTACATAATCCTCCCTGAGGCATTCTGCCAGGAAACATTTTCATACCTTAGAGACATTTGCATTTTACATAAAGGTGTAAAATACAAATGGTCTTTTGATACAAACTTTTCCTGCTGCAGCCCTGTGGGGTTATGGGTTCACAGCGTTCTCTGCTGGGCAAACCATGTAAATTGACCAAAACTGTAATATGCTATGTATTGTGGTTTCTTTGTCTCAATATAAGATGGCATATATTGTAAACAGGTGTCAGTATATATGTGGTATTAGGTTTTTACTTTATTGGTTAGGCTGTACTCCTCTCCTCTCCTCTCCCGTCCTCTCCCAACACATGCTTTACTTGATTTTTACTTATTCATGTCCATTTCTTGCTTTACCACTCTGAACTATGTTTCAACCAGAGAGCGATTTATAAGAGAGAGGGATGCTGGCAGAGAGGATAAGGGCAACCGTTCACACAACAGCAGGCTTTTAAACCATTGAAAGCCGTGTGTGTGTGTGTGTGCGTGCGTTTGCGTCTGTGAGAATGTTTTTTCCTGTTTGAGCCTCTTCAGTTACAGCTGTGAGGGCAGCATCCTCCCTGTTTAATACCTAAATCGAGCATCTCTGTATTCAGACTAGACGTAGCTGAGGACTTAAGCGCCTCTCGGATGAGTTTCAAACTGAAAAACAAGGTAATCATGCCAACCTCAGAGGTGTGGACCAGCTGCGGCTGATTTTAATAATATGAATGTGCCGCTCAGAAAGCGAGTTAAGTGCCAGCACAGCACAATTTTTGACTAACGCAGTCTCACTTACAAGGCTGAAGTAAAGGACCATACTGGTGATTTTACATGTTTGAACCTCAATAAATTACTGCTAACTATTTTCCAAAACATACTTCTGGAGCGGTAAATATTGTTTTTCCTACCTTCCAGACTATTTGTTTCAGTTCATTCCGGTGCGCTTAAAATCAAGCTGTAGAGACTTGAGAGTGACCCAAATTTTTTGTTAAATTTACTTACTTTAGCTGATCCAAGAGGAGGAAAATGTATGTCTCCACCAGCAATATAGTCCCAGGAGAACCTGCTTTTACTGAGAAGTTTAACAACCATGCCTTCTATAATTGTGCGTAACTGTTAGCAGATGAAATAATGAACTTTAAGATGAGTGAATTTGTGATTTTGAAACATTGGCAAATTAACACAAAACTAATATATTGTTTTATGTTTTGGAAAATGGTTGGCAGATAAGTGTGGGTATATTTATTGGGCTCAAACATGCAAAATTACCAGTATTGTCCTTTAAGTCACCAACTCTGAATACAGCCCTTTCCTCTGCTCTCATTAATTATCCTTGCATTGATTTATCATTTCGTTAATGTCACATATTTTAGGGACATTTTAATGCCAGTCCGATGAAATACAAGTTCAAAATTGCATTGAAAATGAAGACAGCTATCTGAATATTTCTCATCATTAATTGTTTGCATTAATTTTCAAACATGTTGAATACAACAACAAGTTGCAAGCAAACTGTGATTTGATTAATCTTGCTGTTTAATTATTAATTACCTTCATCAATTTGACTCTCAATTTAACTCAGTGGGTGTAAATATAAGTGGGCTTTCACACTTGCCACATAAAGGGAAATACAAGAAACAGAGTACGAGAAGTCGGAAATGGGCAGAAAGGAGGAAACAGAATGGGAATAAATCAAGTTTCAGGAGGTCATTATGAGTGTGAGGGACATGAGAAATGTGGAGGGGAGGGAGTTGATGAAGGACAGAGGGGAGGAGAGGGAAGTGTGTTGGGCTCCAGGAGAAGGAAAAGGAGATGGTGTCGGCACGCGTGGCTAGCTCGCTCCCCACAGACGCTGCAGTAATCTGGGCCATGTGTCCCACCAGGTCTGCTGGTCACCCCGAGGCCTGGTGGGTGATTCATCTTAGTTAGGAAGCTATCCAGGCAACTCTCTCAGGACTGCAACCCATCATCATGCACACACAACACACACAAGTTAAAAGCTGTGTGTGTGTGTGTGTGTGTGTGTGTGTGTGTGTGTGTGTGTGAGAGAGAGAGAGAGAGAGAGCTGGAAATTTGATTGGATGTGCAACACAGGGAGCACCTTATGCTAAAACGGTTGTGGGGACATTCCACTGCAATCTCTTAACTCATAATCTTAAAAAAGCCTGTATTGTGTTGCACTCTACATTGAAAGTTAGCTTCTTAGTGTCGTTTTGCTTTGTTGAGAACCAATCGTTATCCTGCAAAATACATCATTCACATCAGAATTATAGATTTATACGAAGTACTCAATTTCCTTCAATGTGCCTCACTTAATTGCACTTCTTTTAGGTATTTCCTGCAGTAAATATCGTAGGATACTTTTCAGAGAACTTGTCTGAAGTCTTTAACTGCAGCTGCTTTTTATCTGGAAAGAGCCATAATGAAACAGCAACATTTTTATCATTGTGTAAAAGTAATATGAAAATTATGCCCAATATAAAATATGGTTTATCTAAATCTAGCTAAAGCTATCATAACTCTCACTTCTTTGTGCTCAAAAATCTAATATTAAACATTAGTCCCTAAACCAAAACCAAGCTACCTTAACAAACCCCTTGAAGATGTGAAGATGTGACAACTTACAGTATATTTTATTGATACATATACTGTACATACAAATAAAGGAGCATAATGGTGATTTTTCATGTTAAATACTACCCACATACATGTTACCTCACTTTTCATTTTATTTTGCGAAATCCCCTAATCTTTCAAAATCAAACAATTTTGAAAGATTCAGGTGTTCAGGTGATACACCCACCTTAAAATTCAATATTTACCACACCACGAGCATAGTTTGAGAAATGGTTGTCAGTAGTGTTGCGTGTGCACAGGTTGCAAATATTTCAAAACCACCAGCATGGTCCTTTAAATACACACAAGCAAAGAGGGTTTAACAAGGCAAATTTTCTGATACATCATACAGACCTGCATCTTAAATGGACTCATCCATCTCTCTGTCCTTTCCGCTTTCTTTCTTATTATGTGGATTAAATGACTTTGTGGAGGACAAATAATTGTTGAAGCTCAAGAGGAAGGAAAGTAGAGCAACTTTTCCTTGTCCATTCCTCTTTTCCACTCCTTCTTCCGCTTTTCATTTGTCACCTCAGGAACTCAGACCGGTCTCGTCCTGTCTTTGTCTGTGTTCACTGACCTGAGCCGTCACCATTGGTTGGTTTTGTGAGTATTTTTGTGGATTGGCCCTTTACTGTATCTGCTTTCTGGCATACACCTACACGACAAACCTGGCTTAAATTCAGCTATACTTTACCAGAAACTATCGTGAGGAGATTTGCGGTCCCTTCAGCGAGTTTCTTGTGTTCCTATCAAGCTTCAAGAACCATGAAAATTATGGAAATTGGATCAAGCTAAAGTTTATAGTCCGACAGCCACGTGACTTCGCCATGCCACAAAACAAAACTTCACTGCTGCAGCAGAAGCAGTGGAGGGAATCCAGAAGTGTTTCTTCATTCTGTTTTTCAATTTTATGAATATCCTGTTGTTGGAGAAGGGATGAAGAAAATAGCTAATGTCAGTCTTGAAACCTTGCTGTTGCTTCATTCCTGGACTTAAAAAAAAAAAAAAAAAANAAAAAAAAAAAAAAAAACAACACCAACAGCATTTGACACCTGATTGGGCTGGAGGAAGGTTGCGTCTAACCAATCTTAAAGCTTTCAAGACTGACTCAGCAGCTCCTGAACCGTCAGACAGTAGTTACCCTGGAATAAAGTAGTTCTGGTGCTTAGACAAAACATTAGGGTAAACACCGTTGTTAAATACTCTCATTTAGCTTCTTAATGTGCACAGCAAAACAGCAACAAAGATGTTTCAAGACTTTTGAAGAAGGTGGAAAAACACAAAAATGCAGACTGACAGGGCAAGACCTTCTCTCTATTTAAGCGGATGAGGAGATCTACATCTCCATCCACATAAAAGTGAATATTTCAGAAGTTCTTTATTCATTGGAACTTGGAATTACAAATAAAGTTTACGACACTGAAGCCCGAGGGAATCATGTAGTTATTTCTCTAGCTAGTTCTGGGTAAAGTAGCTCTTAGTGTAGTTCCAAATTTATGTGCAAAAGTGGTTTTTTACCCAGTTTATATTCGATTGTAACCACAGTCTAAGGGTGTTTGCTCTGGTCCAAATCAGCGATGGAACTGTTAAAATGCTGCATTTAGCACTAAGTTTAGTTCAGTTTTACGCATGAGAAAACAAAAATATATCAGCAAAAGAAATGAGTACACGCTTCTCATTGGTCAGAAATGTCTTGGGAGAAAGAAAGAAAATCAGAACAGGAAAAAGTTTACTGAAGAACATGGCAAAGTGGGATTTGCATACTTTCATAGTCATAATCATCATTTGGTCCATATAAAACTATGGCAGCAGAAGCTGAATGTCTTCAAGACAACATCTGGAAAACTGGTTGTTGCTATATATTACTGTACTTTATGTGAAGAAGACGTGCTGCCCTCAGACAGCTAAACAGGACAACGGAGCAAATATTTAGCCCACATGACAACAGGCTAACTTGTTAGTCTGAAGATGTGTTAGGCAACGTTGATGTTTTAGGACCTTTTTAAAGCATGTGTTAGATTTGCTAATTAAAGATTCTCTGGTTTGAGATCATCTGTATAGATCAATAGATCTCTCTGAAATTTTATTCAGAAGTAACGTAGTTCACATTTAGATGGCAAATCAATTGTTTGGGATCAGATCAAGACCACCACCATAAAGCGGTCTCAGTGTGGTTGTTTTTGTCCACTCCTGGTGCGTTCAGACGTGCAGAAACCAACCACCCCAAAGGGGGAAACGAACCCTTGTCTGACTGAACTGGGCCAAACCATGTAGGCGTGAAAACGGCCTAATAAAAATTCAAAGGCCATCTATCAAAATCTTTGCCACCAGCATGGCTGATGAGAGTAAAGCCTTTAAATAACTTTTTGTTTGTTTTTTCATTACATATATCATAATTCACAACACAATTCCATTCGATGTTCAGGTGAAACCTTTGAAGTGTGTGAAATTACAGACTTGTTTCTGTATTTCTTGTCCTGATTACTGTGCAAGTAAGATAACAGCGTTACATTTTTCCCGCTGTCACCTCTCTCTTTATCAGTACGCAAAGGATTGAATTTCTCCTCTTATCCTCACACAGCTATTATGAGGACGTCACAGTATGACAGATATATTAGCTGGTACTCGGAAAGTAAAATGCAATAATAATGAACACTTTCTCACTCTAAACATTTTGAGTATTAGGAAAAGTGGATGGATTGGTCGTAATATGCTAATAACTGACTTATCTAGAGTCACATACAGACATACTAGCTTGTTTTCATGCTATATCATCAGATCCACCCAGGAGTGAAATATAATTATCAAGATCAGATTTTACTAATATCACCATCATCCTCCAACCATTGTGTATGCCTGAGTGTGTGTGTTCCTCTGTTTCTGTGTAATTCAGTTACTTATTAAAGCTTGTTGGCAGTTTGCTTGATGGCCTTGGACAGTGTGTTTTTAATTTATTCCTCTGTGCATCCCTGGGAGTGCTTTTATTCTTCCCCTCAGTGTGTTCCTGGCATTATTAAAGACATTAATCACAGCGACCCGACGCCTAGTTACAACACAACTCTGCTCCCATGGCTCAGCCCAACAAAACACACTCGCACACATACACAATGGAGTAATTATGATGTCAGCTGTGCTGCTAACTAACCTGGCTTGAATGTCTTTAGCATCGAAGTGTCGAAAGCTCTGGTTTGGAAAGATGAAGATGGTAGAAATAGACTGAAACAGAGAATGTGCAGTAGCTGTAGAACCTCTGACTGCATGAATTAGTCTGGCTGTTAAATAAAGAGACGTACCTGTTGTCTTGCTCAATACTGTTGTTTAGGACTAAGGAGGAGTTGGTTTTGAGGTATTTGCAAACAAACGCAATCTTCCTTTTTTGTTGATGTTGCTGCGGATGCAGGGAACTTCTACATCCTGTTATGCAACCCCTCGACTCCCAAGCCTGTGGAAACGTGGGCCGGGTTTAATGGAGGTTCGGGGCCAACACTGCCCCGGCACATTGTCTCTGGAAATGTGCTGAGTTTGTTCTTTATGCAGGGTTCCTACTTCAACTTTTGTTTTTTTCTGTTTCTGATGCCTCCTCCTGGCCATAATTTGTCCAAATACCTTATGGCTGGCTAGTGGGCAGAGCTCAGTTTTTATTTTGGTCCATTCATCATTTCCTCTGCAGTTGGAGCAACACATCTAAACTCTAATAAAGAGAGAAAATTCTTCATCTTCCTTCCTGTTCTGATTTAGAGCATGCATGTACCATCTCCTTCTCCAATCATCTTTGCCTTTTTTTATCACTAAGTAGCCAACCCGCTGTGGATTATAAGCCTCTTTCACCTCTGTCTATCGTAACAAATGTCTTGTCACTATTCTGTGCCCCTTACTGCCGTGGAGTGGCATAAAAAGAGCCGCAGCTCTTTGGGTTTTCACATGATAAGCAGTGGTGCACTGAGCTTAGCGTTCCATTATTGTACATTGAGAGCTGAGTGGTAATTCCCAACCTCACAGTGATGCGCACCGCCTTGGATTCGCCCGTCTGCCGCTGCGCTCAAAGTTGCATACATCCAAAAGTGCCACTTTTTGGCTTGGTTTCTCCTCCAGAGTAAAATGAGCAAGAGCTTCGTTCTGCTTCAAATCCATCAATGCAAAATGTGGTTGTGTTTACACTGTGCGCTTCTCCATGACACGTTTTTCTACTTCTGCACTCCATTCCATGCGGCGTCCAAGGCGCAGGGCATCAGGAGTGCAGACAGGGAGGCGAGCAACGCACAGAACGCTTTCCGTGGTCCAAATACCGCTTATCATGTGATGCTTCTTTCAGGATTATACTGCATGCGGTGTTCCATTACGTGTTCACTGACCTATTTTTTCATTGTTTCACCTTATGTCTTAGTATCCTGGGTTTCATCGATTGTAACCCCTAAGAAAGATAGTTATCAGGAAATGAGGTCGATGACTGTAAAAGATATATGCCAAAATTACTATATTGATTTGTGATGCACATATTTAATTTAATATACTTGAGTATAAGCCAATCTCATGTATAAGCCGACCCCCTGATTTTGACCAGCAGATTTAGATTTTTAAAGAAACCCGTATATAAGCCGATCCCCTGTTGTTGTTCCATCAATTTATTTGCTTAGCAAATTACCTGTTTTTCTGGGTATTGTCATAGTATTTCTCTGATTTTCTGAAAATAATCCACANTTAGCAAATTACCTGTTTTTCTGGGTATTGTCATAGTATTTCTCTGATTTTCTGAAAATAATCCACATACCGGTAAACATGGTATTTATTTCAGCAGTTCATTATTGTAATGACAACAGTGCTTACTGGCCGCTGCAGAATGTGCTGGATAAGATGTTTAATCAGGAAATATCTCATTCTAAGGTATGATTTAAACTATTTTCCATGGGTAGTGGTAATGGGGTAATGGGTAGTATTTCCACCCCTGCAAATTTCCTTCTCTGTGATCAAATTTGTATTACTCGTGTATAAGCCGACCCCCTGATTTGCTTTGTAAAATTTGGTAATGAAAACTCGGCTTATACTCGAGTATTTACAGTAATTTGATGTAAAACATGAATTCAGATCTACTGCATCATCATTAAAGTCACGCATGGCTCATGATTGGACAAAACATTACATGAAACCGAAGTCTGCAGAAAGCCTCCATCGTGGCATTTTGTTCATTTGAAATGTGTAATGCCTGAATGTTTCCACAGTGTCGCTTCTAACAAATTATATTCTGACAGTTTTCCCAAATGTCACTCTGTCTCTGTTGTTCCCATTTCACATTAATACCACATTTTAGTTGTCTGTCTTCCTAATATATCTCTCCGCAGCTTTTTTTGGCCTCACATTTTTGAGGCTGTAGAGTTTGTATTGTTTTGACAAGCTGCCCCTTGAGCTTTTCGTCTTCAAAGTTTTCCTCACCCCTCCCCCGTCTCGCTCTCACACACTGTTGAGTGTTGCACCCTGGGGGAAAGAGCTGCCAGCTTGCTGACATAGTGTATGCTACTGTACCACCTGGTGTGTGTGGGATGATTTGACTGAAGAACAGAATGATGGATGGATGAAAAGGAAAGAGAGGAGCACATTCATCCGCGCACACACACACACTGACTATAGGCAGGGAAACTTCAGTCTTATAATGAAGGAAGGCAATGAGGTGAGAGGAAAGTGTTTTCAGAATAACAAAATTTGAACCTTAAAGGAACATACCAGTGATTTTGCGTGCGTGAGCCCAATAAATACAACTCATATTCACATTGTGTTACTGCCAACCATTTTCCAAAACATACAACTGAAGCGTACATTTTAGAATTGTTTTTTCCGACCTTCCAGACTGCTGTTGTTTTCGATTCATTCCAGTACGCTATTAAAATCAACTTGTAGAGACTTAACGTGCTTGAGATAAGTAATCCATTACAGCGAACTACGCACCGTTATTATTTTTTGTCAAAGTTACTTAATCGAGCTACACACAAGAAAATTTATTTCTCTGCCAGGGAGTAACATCCCAGGAGAAAACCGCTTTTACCAAAAACTTAAAACGACTGTGGCTTCCACAGGTTTTAGCAGGCAAAACATTGGATTTTAAGGCGGATGTATCACCTGATCACTTCATTTTAAAAGATTAGGAGATTTGACATGAAAACTAAAATACAGTTTTATGTTTTGACAGCAATACAACGCGTGCGGGCAGTATTTATTGGGCTCAAACATGCAAAAAAAAAAAAAAAAAAANAAAAAAAAAAAAAAAAAAATGCTATGGTCCTTTGATATGGTTATTATTGCCACATTATTGGCTGAAATTCGCTTATACCTTATTTTGTTATCAGCGTATATGTTAGCAGATATTCAAAAAGAAACTACAATATGTAAATGTCATACAGACTTTAGTTTATGTTGAAGCCTTACACCGAAACATAACCATATCCACATGACCTTTCACCTTAAGCAGCCCACAATGGGTCAGCTGCTCGCATTTCAGCGCCACAAGTAGGAGGTTCTATGTCAAAGGTGAGGCTCAAAAGGCCTTATACAGTACTTATACTGTACATATGGATTATAGTCGTTAACAGGATGAGATCTGGAAGGCACAGAGAATCCGCCAGCTTCCCGTCTCATCAGTGGAAAGCAGCACTTTGAGTCAAGCTGTGGAAATCGTTGCAGAGTTATCAAACAGTCCACTGCATCTTGAACTAAATCCCACTCCATCGAAACTGCTTGACTGAACTGCTGCCAGGAGCAAAATATGGAGTTACTACAGTTTTACAGTCCACAAAGACGGATACCTAAGAGGCACCATCACACCCCCCCCCCCCCNCCCCCCCCCCCAGGCTAAAAACACTACAAAGCTGTTCAGGCAGATATGCTAACAAAACGCAGCTTAGACAAGAAGAACAAATTCAGCAACACTTGCGGCCAAATTTTCATGCGAACAATGCTCATTGTGTTTCAGCAGCAGCTCTGTAAATATAATATTAAGGATAATAAGGATGAGAGACAAGGAATTTTTAAAGACCTTTTCAAAACGGAAATCTAATGAGACTTAGAGCTAATTTAAAAAGGTCAAAAGTCAATCATAAATGAAGTTTTGCCATTCTTACATTTTGGATCGCAAAGAGCACCACACATACAAAATCCTTAAACGAGCAACCGTGAAGTCTTTGTTTCTTTGGCTATGTGCTCACAAACCATCTTTTCTTTTCTAATTTGGAGCATTCAGACCTTTTTAGCAGAGACAAAAGTCAGCTTGCACATTTTTCTGAAATCCACTTTTGTAGGACATCATCACCCAGTTTTATTCAGGTCCTACATACAAGTGTATTTTTATTTGCTCTCATTTTACAGTTGAATATTCATAAAGTTATTAAAATCTACCAAAGATCTCTGCACATGGTGAGATTCAAATGGAAACGAGTTCTTAGAAATTCTCTTGATATCAGTTCACTGAACTTTGCTTTTTACTTTCATGCTAAAATAAACCAAAGATTTCACTTTAAGTTCTAATACCTGTGAGTGGAGGCATGACTATGCCCAGTCTCAAAATGTCATTAATTTTTGAAACAATCTAATCTTTGAAGCAGCAAAAAGGTACTTGTGTGTTTCTTCAGGGACTTGGAGAAAGACACAAGTGGTACTTTCAAGTGCTTCGTATACTTTCTCCAAGGACCAAAGTATCTCACTGGGTTACGAGGCTGTTTTGTGTTGTGCTGCAGAAATCCATTGAGTGTGCAAAGCGGAAATGCTTCTGATGTCTTAAAAACTTGAATTTGGGCAATTTGATACCAGATTATCTGTTGGAAATGCAGATTCCAACAGTGCACAAACATGCACTCAACCATAGCATAAAGCAACACATTCCTATTAAAGACACGGCAGTCTGCATCGAGTCCTGAACTCGTTCTACACGTGTCATCTACTCAATTAATGTGTGGCGTTAAAACCCAGAGGAGCTAATCCTGCCAAGCCCAAAATGAAAACTACCGGAATGAAGACTCCTTCAGTTCCTTCCAGTTTCCTATTTATGCTTTGCTTCAAAACTCTGTGTCTTCTTCTGCTTAAAAGAAGCTGTACATGACTCATAATGTCTTTGCTCCCTTCAAATAACAGACTTCTGCTCAGGATGCACTCATATGTCTGTCCTCGAGGCAACTTACTTCCTCCTTTGCTCCTCTAAGAAGCATTGACCTATTGGAGCGTCCTTGATGGCAGGCTTCCATTGATTTCCAGGTCACTAGCTAAAGGAAACAAAGTTTGAGGACACAAGGAGACACAAATAAAGACTTGAGACTCGACGCTGTTAAATGAGCTGCGTTCCGTAGGTGGACCACGTTAGCTTAATGAGGACGAGAAGTCAAATAATCTGTTATGATTTCAGTATTGAGGCTGCAGTTCTGAAGATTGTGATGTTTCAAACATGGCATTTTTGTAGTTTTTGAAAAATTTCAACAGTGAAACTGAAGGAAATGAAAATGTTTCGACTTCCAAATTAGCCTTTTAGCCTTTCTGGGATGTCTGTTATTCTGAGCTTATCTAAATTTCCTGTTTTGTTTTTTGTTTTTACTATGTAAAAAAAATAATAATTACAGTTGCAGCTGGCAATAACTACAATTCCATGCCCTCCACCAGTAACAGTAATTGTATGCTAATAATAATAATTAATAATCAAGTTGAAATGTTGATGTAGTCGTCTATTGTTTAGATGGACAAACATGAGTTGAAGCATCCTTGAATTCTTTTGTGGTGTGTTGTAGGGAGTGTACTGTGTGTTTTTATGTTTTCTTTATTTTTATTTTTTTTTCAATAATAACCGTGTGTCTGCAGTGTTGGTCAGTAACAAGTAAAACTCTTATACAGTAAAAAGAAACCTTCTGTAACAAGATGCCGATCTGTTTCTTAGGTATTTCGCAGGAAGGCGGTGGAGCTGGGAGAAAGGCTGCTGCCAGCCTTCAAAACACCCACCGGCATCCCCTGGGCTCTGCTTAACCTCAAGAGGTTAGACACACACTTTCTCTCTCTCACACACACACACACACACACACACACACACACACACATACACAAAA
This sequence comes from Lucifuga dentata, assembly GCA_014773175.1. Classification (NCBI taxonomy): domain Eukaryota; kingdom Metazoa; phylum Chordata; class Actinopteri; order Ophidiiformes; family Bythitidae; genus Lucifuga; species Lucifuga dentata. The sequence continues at coordinate 102,055 of VXCM01000538.1, forward strand.
CAGTCCGCAGCTGTGTTATTTAAGGCTACGGGCCTGTTTCGATGGTTTGATGCTTTAAAGAGCTCTATGGTTTGAGACATGATGTCAGCAGGAAGAACACAAATGCTGTCTGTTTCTCTCCCACACACTCACAGAGCTGCAATCTTGTAAGTTTTGCGAGACAAGAGCAGATTTGGCAGAAGTTGTTTGGTATCTCGTCAAATGCAGAGCAGGATTACGTGTCGGCATCTGGATCTGAAACTAAACCAGGCTCAAAAGACGAACTAAAAAAAAAAAAAANAAAAAAAAAAAAAGATAGAGGTAACAGTCAGCCTTTATTAATACAAGCTGACATGTCTATCATGTGCTGCTCCTGGGTTTGACTGCTTCATGCACACGTCATGTTAGATTCAGATATGAAAGGACCATACTGGTGATTTTGCCCATTTACGTACAATAATACTTCCATCCACGTTATATTACTGTCAGCCATTTTCCAAAACACAACAGTGTATTTTAGTTTTCCCATTATTTTGCAAAATCCCCAAATCTCTCAAAATAAAATGTTCAGGTGATACACCCACCTTAAAATTCAGTTTTTCGCCTGCTAACACTTATGTCTGAATGTAGAAGGGACAGTCAGTTTTTATTTCTCAGTGAAAGCCGTTTTCTGCTGCGACTGTATTCCCTGGCACTGCAGCTCCATGTTGAATCGGTTAAATAAAGTTACTTTGACAAAAAATTTAAAGGACCATACCACCCATTTTGCATATTCGAGCCTAATATATTCAATTTTCATACATGCAACGTTACTGACAGTCATTTCCCAAAGCATACTACGGAAAGGTGAGTTAAAACATTTTTTTTCCTACATTCCAGACCACCATTGGTTTCAATTCATTCTCGTACGCTAGTAAAATCAACTTGTTGATACTTGAAACATTCTTGGAATAGGTAATCCATCATCGTGAATAAGACGTATGTTCAGGGTTTTTTTTCCAGAGTTTCATAATTTTAGCGTTTAAGCGCAAGAAAAAGTGTGGAGTGAACGTATGTCTCCACCAGGGAACATAGTCCCAAAAGAAGACCTGCGTTGATGGAAAAATTTAAAAGACCGTGACTTCATAGATCAGAGTAACTATTAGGCGAAACATCGATTCTTAAGGTGGGCATATCGTTTGAATATTTGATTTTGAAAGATTAAAATGTTTTGTAAAATATCAGGAAAACTGAAATACGGTTTTATCCTTTGGGAAATGACTGTCAGTAACCTTACGTGTANAAAATATCAGGAAAACTGAAATACGGTTTTATCCTTTGGGAAATGACTGTCAGTAACCTTACGTGTATAAAAATGGAATATATTAGGCTCAAACATTCAAAATGGGTGGTATGGTCCTTTAATCAACATTGTGTTTGCAGTGACCGATTTCCTGTCTGGAAGGTAGGAAAAATAATTCTAATATTTAGTGCTCCAGTAGCTTGTTTAGGGAAATGGTTGTCAGTAACGTAACATGTTTGCGGGTTGTATACTGGACTAAAACATACAAACTACCAGTATGCTCCTTTTAGACAGTATTATTCTTTATTAAAACATATGTCCACCGCTGATATGGACATAATGGACGTGTGGGAAGAACAGGAACAAGGTCATGGAGTGGATGTTACCTGAGATGTCCTCAATCACTGACGATGTGGGTCACTCAAGGTAAGACAGATGGACGGAGGAGAGGAAGGACGGAGAGGACGAGATCAGAGTGAGTTATGAAAAAAAAAGGTAAAACTGGAGAGATGAGAAGAGATAAAGAGATGGACTGTAAGAAAGTAAAGGAATTGGGGAGGGAAAGTAACATTTTAAGGAAAAAGGAGGTAGGAGCAACAGGGATGAGGGGAGAGAAGATAATTAGGCCCAGTTTGTGAGGATGTGTGTGTTTCACAAGTTGCTTCTGCTTCAATCTGGGTCAAGGTTATACGGGCATTCTAACAGCCTCTAACGATACGCTTTTCTCCTCAAATATGTTTTCCTGAGACCCTTATCTGTTTCTCTCCATCTAGCTAACCTAGATCCAGCGAAAGCAACACATTTTAACTGGGGAGAACTTTTAAAAGCTACCGTGTGTGTGCGTGTGTGTGTGCATGCTACTAAGCTATCATAGCTCAGTCAAGCAGGTAAACTCATCACCAGCAATCTGCTCAAGCCTCTAAGGGATCACACACATACACACACACACACACACACACACAAGCACACACACACACACAGTCTCTCCCTGGGCTGTTTCCCTCCCAAGAGAGGCAGGCAGGGGGCAGAAGAGGAGAGAGTCCATTCACCCGTACAGACAGAAAGAAAATTAATTTGTTACAGAGCGTTTATCGTCATGACAACCTGCCTTTTAATTAACCGCTGACGAAGAGGAGAGAATTGTGTCCCTCTCTGGGGAAAAAAGGTCGAGTGAAAAACAGAGGAAAAACAATAACAGCGCATTCTTCAGCGTGTTTGAGTGGCAGGGATCGGATTGCAGCAGGGCGGCAGACTCCCAGCTTTCTGGAAAGTTTGGGGGAAATTAATAAAACACAGCGCCAGACTTCCTCATTCATAAACCTCTGTTACCGACATCTTTTAGCATTTTCCTTAAAACAGATGTTACTACGATATGTCTTTTAAGGTGAAGCAGTACAAAGTGTGGCTGGTAAATATAAAGCAGCCCATTAACACACACATTTTTGTTGGCTTTTACCTGTGGCACACACACACACCTTACATCAGTGTGTCGTAATGGGACAACAATGTGCTGATTCATGAAAGGTTTATGAATGAGTTTAGCTTAGCTTTAGCATGACGCTGTGTAGTTTTTAGGAATTACTTCCCATTGTCTTTGAAGGCAGTTTGTCTTTACAGGTGGAACCTTGTTTTCACTCAGGGTGCACTGTGATGCTGCCATAAGGGAAAGTAGAAGTGGATCAGTGTGTTTTTGGCACATTAAATGGAAATAACATGAAAATATCTACATAATTAGGCTCTCTTTGACTATGGAATTATCTGTGGGAACATTTTCTTCTGGTAGAGTTGATTTATCTTCAAGATTTGAGATTTCTCTTTCTCTCTCTCTCTCTCTCTCTCTCATTGATTTCCGCTAACTGAGCAGAAAATGCTTCTGCTATCCGATTGATTTGTCCAATTGATCTGTCATAGACTCTAGCTTGTGTTGCGTTCTGTAGCCAGACAGACAGAAGAACATTTACAGTGCAGGCTGGAAGTTTGAGGCCACCCCTAGATTAAAAAAAAAAAAAAAAAAANAAAAAAAAAAAAAAAAAAATCCCCAAAAACTCCAACTTCCTTCACCAAACTCCCTTGCTGATGTGTTTTAACATTCTGTTTAATAGCTGCTGTCTGCCTTCTCCCACATCATTTTGGGATTAACTTGCTACACAGTCTGGTCATGCTGNAATAGCTGCTGTCTGCCTTCTCCCACATCATTTTGGGATTAACTTGCTACACAGTCTGGTCATGCTGCTGCTCTGCATCTCATGAACTTCATATTGAGAACCGCAGGACAGCAAGACTGAGTTGCAACACAACTGGAGTGCCAGAGTACTAATACAGACTGATGCCTTCATTCAAAATCATTTCTAAAACCATAATGGCTACATGAGGTGATCTTGTTGACAAATTATTCTTGAAAACTAATTAGTTACATTTATTTTATGTTTTTTTTTTTGTTTGTTTGTTTTGTTTTTGTTTTTTGTTTTCTTTTTGTTTTTTTGACATTTCCTGTGCAGTAAATTGTAAAACAGTGTATTGATGATTGTTTTTTTTTTTTAAATCTGGGGGTGGCCTCAAACTTTTGGCCTGTACCGTATCTCTGAANATGATTGTTTTTTTTTTTTAAATCTGGGGGTGGCCTCAAACTTTTGGCCTGTACCGTATCTCTGAATTTTGCTTTTATTGTTATTAGTAATAACAAGAAAAAATGGGTTTTTTTTTTGCTCCTGATAAGATATAGAGATTTTACAACAAAATTAGTGGAAACATTAGATATCCTCAGAGAATGACTCCCTTACAACACCCTTCCTCTAAAAATACCTCCTTGAAATGAGAATTGAAAATCCACACAAAAAGAAAATAAACTTTATTCTTACATGCATAATTCTACTTTACTATACATTGTATTTGTCCAATATATTTAGAATATATAACAATATGCGGTGATAAATTCCTTTAAAAAAAAAAAAAAAGAAAAAAACTTTCAGACACTGCTTCCATTGAAGATGTTGGCTAGATTACAGACTGAAAAGAAAAGAAAAAAAATGTCCTAATTTGATTTCTTTATCGCCCAGCTTGCCCAGTCATTATCAGCTTTGATCTGAATATCCCATAACCCTTCTATTCACTGATAAACTCATTCAACTCACTTCTACTGCTGACTGGACTTGTTAGGATGAGGAGTTGTGTGATTTTATGTGTGTGTTGTTGTATCAGGTGCTCCACATGCACATCATCTATTCAGTGCTCTCTATATGCTTCACGACCGTATCTGCTATAAACACACATCTACACTCTTCTTTCTAATCAACAATAAAAAGGTCTTAAATATGCCTAAATGAATTTGAATGAAACTTTCAGACGTCGTGCCAACAAACGACCTTTGCTTGAAATGATGAATAATATAAAGAAACCATTTGGAAATGTTAAGTGTCGGTTTCCAAATAGCTTTTTATTAGCGCTGACATTTTCATCAAATCCGTGTGAACGTTAGAACCTGTTGTGCTCGCAGAGATTTTTTTTTTTTTTTTTTTNTTTTTTTTTTTTTTTTTTTTAAAGAACTCCACTGGCATTTGCTCTCTCTCCTCTTACCATCTCATCAAAACTTTCCTCCCACTGAGAATTAAACAGCTGCACTACATTATAAATATACTATATTTGAATTAGCCACTTCCCCATTACCCCTACATTATTGAAGTACTGACTCAAACCATGTATCTGCTGCCTCGCTGAACTGCTGCTAAAATTAATGTCATCTTAATGATGCTGGAGAGTTAAAGCTAACTCCGCTTCCCTCTTCCTCTGTATTCTTATCTCACAGGTTTTAAAATAATGTGAAAAATATCAGTTTGGGGCAGATTTGCTCCTTCAGCTGTAGCCTCTGAGGCTAAAGCAATCAATCCTGAGCTCTTGGGGTCTTGGGGTTTGATTAATAGGCCTGGATGGAGAATGTCTCTATTAGCAGAGCTCAGTGAGGATGCTACGCTGGCTGACCCTGTGAAGTGCCACTCTATCATGGAGCTTTTCTTTTAGATATGATAGGAAAATGGACTTGCTAATCCAGAGGATGTGTGTGAGAGTGTGGCAGACAGTTAGGCCATTGGTTTTTGTTTTTTATTCATTTATTTAATGTGGGATATACTGAAAATTCACCTGTATTTTTGATCTGGCTGTTTGTGCAAGTATAGCTTGGTAATTTATCCGAGTCATACCTAAAATGGTTTGGTGTCTGATATTCAGCACAGTGATGAAGGGCTCAGCTCACCAAAATTTTCTAAGATGATCATGGTGTGCAGAATTTTCAAGTCTCATAATTTGCTTTTAGTCAGAAATGCTTCCAATAAATGTGAAAGTGAGTGAACCTAATCAAAGCTAATGAAAATAATTCATATGTCCTTATTGCCTTACAGAGACACGCTAGCAAAAAAAAAAAAAAAANAAAAAAAAAAAAAAAAAGTGAGTGGCATTAGCATAGTGTCACGGCAACTTGATTACTAGTTTCCGAACGTTAGTTGCCAAAGATGGAGGAGGAGGGTTTTATCATATATGGTGCACTACAGGCAGATTTGAGAGCATGAGGAAGTGAAAAACCCACAAACGCGTGCTGGCCTGTAATAAAGACTGGTGTTACATGGGTTATGCTAATTTTGTTAAGGAATGTAAAGGAGCCCCTCATCCCTCCAGTGTGCCTTTTGTTCATTTCTGTCCTCGTCTAAATGAATGGAGAGGAAGTGCATGGTTGATGACATGCCAGAGCATGCAGGGCTCTGATATCCAGCTCAGGAAAGTCTTTCTGTAATTCTCCAGTGGAGACTAGATGGGTTTTTGGGGCTCAGGTGAGATATAGCAGCACTTAAAAACTTCATAAAATCTGGTTCATAAAGAGCAACAGATCTCCTGTAAGACGAGAAGGAAATCCATGACTGAGCCCAAACGGCTTCTGGTGCACTATTGCATGTTAAAGGACCATACCACCCATTTTGTATGTTTGAGCCTAATATATCCAATTTTCATACATGTAACGTTACTGACAATCATTTCCCAAAGGATANTTTGAGCCTAATATATCCAATTTTCATACATGTAACGTTACTGACAATCATTTCCCAAAGGATAAACCCGTACCTCAGCTTTCCTGATATTTTGCAAAATCTTTTAATCTTTCAAAATCAAATATTCAAGCAATACATCCACCTTAAAAACTGATGTTTCTCCTGCTAATAGTTACGCAGCCTTATGAAGTCACAATTGTTTAAATTTTTCAATAAACACAGGTCTTCTTTTGGGACGATATTCCCCAATGGAGACATTTCACGCTATGCTTTTTATTGCGCTTAAACGCTAAAATTATGAAACTTAAAAAAAAAAAAAAAACCTGAATACATGTGTTGTTTACGATAATGGATTACCTATCTCAAGAACGTTTCAACTTCAACAAGCTGATTATAATAGCATACCAGAATGGACTGAATGGAGGTCTGGAAGGTAGGAAAAACATTTTTAATTCACCGTTCCAGTAGCATGCTTTGTGAAATGATTGCCAGTAACATTACATGTATGAAAATTGAATATATTAGGCTCAAACATGCAAAATGGATGGTATGGTCCTTTAAAGAAAGTTCTCCACTGTATCAGATTAAACATGTTGTGACAGGTATGAGGCAAATCACAAGTCTTTGATCTGGCAGATCTGGATAATCTTCCAGGTTGCCAGTCTAATGAACATGACTGTCTTTTCACAATTCCAGCTACCAGATTTCTCGTGTGTCAGCACAGTGGTGTGTTCACTGTTAACAAAAGGTGTAATGGTGGAATGTATCATGGAAAAACGATGTTGCATCACACCATCTTTCTTTATCTCAACAGGTTTCAACTTTATTTCCACTCTACTTGCAGATTTATCTTCATTGGTATTGCCTAGTGCTTGATATTTTTTGACAGTATAATGAGTTCAAGGGTCAATTTTAGTTCAGATTTTGCAGAATTTATTATCTTTTTCAGGTCCAAATTAATATTTGGAGTGTAGGTAAGACAGGCTCACTTTCCTGATTGGCTGGGCAGATGCATTTAGCAATTTAGCCGATGTCTTGGCCATAATTAGAAACGCAAATGCCTCCATACGTACACACACACAGTAACAGTTCACTGTTCAGAGTCACTATTAAGGAACAAAGAAGAGTCTTTCACTCAGGGTATTCAGAGATTTTCAAGAAGATTCACACACTCAGTGCATCTCTTCTGCAGTAACCTACGGCAACAGAAGGCAGCCATGATTTAAGGCCTCTAATTAAGTTGCTAACTGTGAATCTATCGCTGCCCACATTTTCTCTCTGCCTGGAGGAGGAGAGGTAAGATGGATTTTAAGACAGAGAGGACGAGAGAAGGAGGAGGAAATGGAGAGGTCATGGCATGGAAAAGGAAGGGACAGAGAGAGAGAGAGAGAGAGATGAAGGGTAAAAGAGATGAGGGGTAAAAGAAGAAATGAACAAGTAAGGGAAGGATGGAAAGAAAAGGAATGAAAGAAGGAAAGGTTAAGTGAGAAAAGAGAGAGAGCAACAGAGAAATGGACGGAGACAGAGTGAGAGAATGAAGAATGTGTGTGTATGTGTGTGTGTTTCTGTCTGCTAATGTGTGTATGTTAATGTGTCTAATTAAAGGCTCACACTCCAGCACTGAGCTCTAGCAGCCGCCTGACNTGTGTGTATGTTAATGTGTCTAATTAAAGGCTCACACTCCAGCACTGAGCTCTAGCAGCCGCCTGACGGAGATATGACCTCAGGCTATGGTCTGTCTCTACACACACACGCAGACCCATACACACAAAGATACACTCAGACACACACATAGCTACTCATATCCAAAACCAACTAACATCCACATTTGCAACATACTGTACATTCACNACACACACATAGCTACTCATATCCAAAACCAACTAACATCCACATTTGCAACATACTGTACATTCACACTTTCTACACACATGTGCACATAAACACATAAAGCCACGTAAGACATGTTTACAGAGAGAGAGAGAGAGAGAGAGAGATTACAGACAAATTGCGGAAGTGCTTCCCAGCAAATCAACATAATACTAGAGGAGCTTGAGAGGGTTCATCCTGGTGTGACGCGCTAATTTATGGGGATGGAATGCCTCCTATGTTTTTCCACACTTATCGTTCGGCAGCGTAGAATTAAAATCACTCATGTTGATTCTGCAGAATGGACGGAGGGGCAAAAACGAGCAGGCTGCAATTTGTTATTTCACAGCTGGCCAACAAATACCCATTAGGGCGAGAGGTTGAAAATTAAGGAGACTGGACACTGCAAAAGGACAAACAAGACAAGACACCAAGAAGACTGCAATATGTCCTCAAAAATCATTCACAGTGGCATCCATCTCTAATGACCTAGTTTTTTGGGGTTTTTTTCTAGGTTAAGGCTTGGATCCATATTTGTTGCATGTCCCTCTTGAGCCCTCAGTTTTTTATTTCATGGCTTCCCGCTTTGGTTGTGCAATGGATGAAATATGAGATTCACCATATTGATGCTCCTTCCTGTAATGTTAAGAAATGTAAAACATGCAACAATCATAGAGTTTATAGCAACACTTCCACCGATTTAGAGCTTCATTACAAAGTCTATTCCAGAGTAAAATAATTAAATCTGACCTGATTTTATCTCAAGTGCTTTTTACGTCATTCGTACATACTATTTCTGGTTTTCAAACTGGAAGTAATTTTAATAAACATGAAGCAGGACAAAATGTACGGTAAGCAAATTAATTAAATCGTACGAGCATTAAGCATTAATGATCAAACAAACCATGTGGTATTAGTCACATCAGAGGTGGATATCTGCTGTCTGACTTTAAATCAAAGGATGGGCTTTTGATGTATTTGTCTAAGCTTAGCATCACTCAAAGTGCACCAGTACACACAAGCTGTAATTAACAATGACAATATGATTTGCATAGAGAATTACAGAATACTTTCCAGCCCGCTGTGTTATGAACGATGAATAACGAGATACAAAACTGTGCCTCTGTTGGCCAAACATAGAAGTGCCTTAAATTCAACTGACTGGAACTTCATCAGTTTTTAAAACGTTAAAAAGTTTTTAAAAAGTGCTGTATTCATTGACTCTCAAGAAGGTAACATATCTTGTTTGTCATTTTCAAGATTTTACTTTCTTTAAATAGGGATGAAAGTTAAAGGATCATACCGGTGATTTTACATGTTTGAGCTCAGTAAATACAACCTTCATGCATGTTACGTTACTGCCAACCATTTTCCTAAACATACAGCTGGAGCAGTAAATTTCAGAATCATTTTTCCTACCTTCCAGACAGCCATTGCTGTCAGTTCATTCCAGTACACTGTTAAAATCAACATGTAGAGACTTTAAACAGCGTTCTTGAGATAAGTAATCCATCACAGCAAACCACACTTTTTTTATTTGTTTGTTTGTTGTTTTTGTTTTTTGTTTTTTTTTTAAGTTATATAATTAACTGATCCAAAACGGAGCTACAGAGAAAAAAATGTATTTCTCTGCCAGGAAATATACTCCCAGGAGAAAACTGCTTTTGCCAACAAATTAAACTTACCATACCTTACATAATTGTGCGGAGGTGTTAGCAGGCAAAACATTTCATTTTAAGGTGGGTGTATAGTGTTTCCCACATCCAAGCNCCCCCCGACATGATCCTATTCTATTCTCTCACCCCTTCCAAGATGGATAACTGCAATAGAATATTCCAATAAAAGTTTAACATGGCTATTTGGCTTTAAAGGTGCAAAAAAGAAAACAAAAGAAAAAAGCAAAAAACACTCAGATCTAGTTGGAAATGGCTGCTACCAGACTGTATATTACTGGTTGCTAGGCAACCACAATAACACAATGAATGTGTTTTCATTCAACCTCAGCAGGGTTTTAAAGGAAAACTAAAGAAACTAATTAACTATAACACAGCAGAGGTAAACTTTGGTGAGAAGCATGGAGGTTACATATATTTTAAAATACAAATAATGATCCGGCTGGAATAAAAGCCTGGTNAAAAAAAAAAAAAAGGACTATTTGAGCATTTATGGTACGCTCATAAGGAAGGATATAGATGCCGTTCTATGGCGATTTTGCTGTAAAATGAATTAACGGTGACAAAACCTAATCATGGGATTCTTTTATATTGTTTTTTTTTTTTTTTTTTTTTTTTTAAGGCTGGGTCTACCTTCCGTCCCGCAATTCGGATTTTATCTTATGATCTACCTAGGCAGGTCTTCATATACCTGGGCGGGCCGCCCAAGTAGAGCCTATGTATTGGAAACACTGGTGTATCACCTGAACATTTGACTTTGAAAGATTGGGAGATTTGGCTAAGTAACACAAAAACCAAAACACAGGTTTATGTTTTGATGGACAGTAACATAACATTTATTCAAATAGTATTTATTGGGCTTAAATATGCAAAACTGAAAAGCCTGGAGTGGCACATCTGTGAAGAGGGCTGTCAGACATGCTGTGAACAATGTGTCACCAGGACATCTGCATCTGTAGCCAAAATCAACAGTGGACTCTCATCTGATGTATTGTTTTGTATTCCAATAAATGAACACCAGAGTTCAAATCCCAGGGCAGCAACAACAATGAGTTTCCATCAGAAACCAGGCATGAATGATCTGGAGTGATACCGCCATTCAAACAGGTTCATTTAGCCCTAAATGGAACACATGCCGTTCTCTAAAGCAACACAAAGGATTGTACTCAGTTTAGCATCACTAATGCATCATTTCAATCACAGTTCACTTATTGGAAGCTGTTATTACAAGCAGCCCAGGATCGGACAGCCAGATTGATTTCGCTCGGAATCTAGGCACATTGCTCATGTCCGTTTTGGTTTTCATGCCGGCGTCTTGCTGCTGTTGTTGGCGCTTTGTATTCTTAGCATCTTCAGGGAGGACAAGGATCAGGAAAGACAAGAAAGCAAATGAAGTCGTCGCCGTGCCTCAAGTCAGCATCTGTTCAAATGAAAAGAAAAAAGAAATAATTTGACTCAGCAAACACGCTATCAGAGTGATATAATACTCTGAGCTTGTGGGACAAAACAAATTCAGCAAACGGTGTCCTCAAGTGTACACAAGTAAAAGTATTAACAAAAAAATAATAATAATAATTTTGCTTGTTTGGATTAGTCATAATTTTTGTACATGACACATTGTGCATGATAATAAAAAAAGAAGCTTTAGTTCATCCAGTAAACTAATACTACTATCACCAGACGTCTTACAATGACCTGCAAGTAAGCTTAACAAAAAAAAAAAAAAAAAAANAAAAAAAAAAAAAAAAAAAACATTTGGTAATATGAATTTAAGGACTTTAACAAGCACTTTATAGAGATTTTCCAAGCAACAAAGACATTGTTGCTTTAATAAATTGAGATTTTATGTCCCATAACTTTACACCCCTCTCTGTGGTGAGGAATATTAACGATGCTCGCAGCAACCTTAAAACAGACGATGTTTATGGCAGCTCTGTTTCCAAACCAATTCAAAACTCATACACTGATTCAGACCACAGCAAACGGACTAAAGTTATATTAGTTATATAAGTGATATTATACTTAAAATTATAAAAATTATAAACTAATTAAAGGCCCAAACCACCTATTTCGTATGTTTGAACTAATATATTCAATTTTCACATAAGGTTACTGACAATCATTTCCCAAAGGATACAGCCATATTTCAGCTTTCCTGATGTTTTGCAAAATCTGTTCAGCTTTCAAAATCAAATATTCAAGTGATACACCCACCTTAAAAATTGATGTTTCACCTGCTAGTAGTTACACAGCCTTAGGAGGTCATGGTCGTTTAAATTTTTCAATAAACGCAGTTCTTCTTTTGGGACTACATTCTCCGGTAGAGACATACATTCACTCTGCACTTTTTATTGCGCTTAAACGCTAAAATTACATAACTTCAAATAAAACCTGAATACACGTCTTGTTCATGATGTATTATTACCTATCCCAAGAACATTTCAAGTATCAACAAGTTGATTTTAATAGCATACCAGAATGAACTGAAACCAATGGAGTTCTGGAAGGCGGGAAAAACATGTTTAATTCACCGTTCCAGTAGTATGCTCTGAGAAATGATTGTCAGTAACCTTACATGTATGAAAATTAAATATATTAGGCTGAAACATGCAAAATGGGNGAAATGATTGTCAGTAACCTTACATGTATGAAAATTAAATATATTAGGCTGAAACATGCAAAATGGGTGATATGGTGCTGTAATGTGTCGATAAGGGCAAATAAACATCATGCAGCCACGTTTCATTATTTATAAATGCCTGATTTACTTTATAAAACTGTCACACAAACATTAAGACCTGTTTCAGTCTGCCGGTAAATTCATCAGTATGAAATCTGGGTAACGTTTTAAACTGTTTCTGCTGCATATATATTACTGATCAATAAACTTGATTGATAAGTCCATTCAGTTGATTCGGCAAAATTTGAATTTAAAGGGCAAAATTTAATTATATCTTGCTCCCATTCTTGCGGCACTGAGACACTTCCTCAAACATCAACTTCTGCATTCTACACTCCAACCCCCGTGCACCAGGACTCCCGTGTGTGGATCTCTTATCCCTCTGGTTTTAGTGGCAATCACTTAAAAGGCGAAGCTCTAAAGTAGAGAATATAGTTTTCCTATATTCCTATATTTCCTATGCCGATTTAACATGTCAGTTTCACTTTGACACCAGAAGGGGCTGTATAAAGCGCAGCAACTCATTAACACGCCAGTCTTCTTTGGCTTTTTTTCAATGGGACAACAATACACTGATTAAAGGGGAAGATTTATGAATGAGCAATTAACAGAGCTTATTTAACATGATGCTTGTAGCTACTGTCTTTGGTTTTTTGTTTTTTAATTTTTTTTTTTTTTAATGAATTACCCCCCCACCCCCACCCCCCAATGTCTGTATTTAATTGTTTGTTTCTTACGTAACAACCTCTTCCTTTCTTTATGTTGTTCACCTTAACAGGGATTTAGCGTTTCTCACACTCAAGCTTTGAAAGGAATTCAGGTGGGTGGGGCGGCTTGGAAAGGTGTTGGTCTTGGAACGGTGAGGAGGGATTTAGCCTTCATCAGCAGGTTTATAGCGGTAATGACAATGATGGACAGACTTTTGTTCAGAACAGTCTGAACCTAAAAGGCTCTTAAGCCCCCAACTTAATCAAAGCCAACAGCGGTGGGATTTTATCTGGTCTTAAGGAGTCCAGGCCTTAAGAATCATCAACAATATGTTCTGTGACCTGATCCGTGTGTGTCTGCTCCCTGAACAACGCAGCGGTGATTCACCCTGAGTTTGGTTGGCTTGATTAAATCTGTGTTGTAATGGAGGAAACAAAATGTGGCTGGTGCAGCGTGATGGCTTGTAGGGGGAATAATTAGTATGCTCATCCACTGTTTGAAGAGATGTGTGTGTGTGCGTGTGTGTGTGTGTGTGTGTGTGTAGTAGTGGTGAAGAGGGAGGGGTGGACACAACACATCCCCAGTTTAATACTGCTTCTCCTTTCTTCATTTGTTGGATGTCCTCCCCACTTCTGCTTCCTCATGTCTGTGTGTTATTCATGCCCATGTGTCCACATTTATGGGTGTGTGTGTGTGTGTACATGTGTGTGTGTGCACGCGCATGTGTGTGTGTGTGTGTCACTGACTAGTGATTGGCCATATGCATTGCCACCAGAGTCATCATTCCTTGTCCTGGAAGTGATCTGTCAGTGGCTCCAGTGATCCAGCATACGGATACACACACACACACACACGTCCTGTTGCTAGGTTTTCTGTCCTTGCCGATGAATGCCAGGGTTGGTAAAACTGCATTCTCACACCGAGTATGTTTAGAAGTGGGGTGAGGGGGGTCCACTAAGACCCATTTGAGCAACATGGAGATGCTGCCAAGTGTAAAACGTGCTGCCAAAATCAAGCGCATGAAATGAAGCCCACCAGGAAATATGACACACTGAGTGCTGCAGCAGAGGTTCTGTTTTACTGCAGTTCAATCAGCCTGTATCAATATTAAGAACCTATGCGTAAATGTGTGAGCAGGCTAGTGAGCACTTTCAGGTACGTTCTAGGAAAGTATCAGGTAAACAGATCTGAGGGTGTTTCCACGTAGACACAATTTGGTCCAATTTAGTCTGATTACACCCCNCCCCGATATGTTTGTATGTGCAGGTCTGAATAAAGCAGTCACACCCAAGTGTGGACCAAAACAACCAGACTGAGACCATTTTGAGGAGATCTCAGTCTGATGTAACAGCCCAAGATGTACCTCCTGCCCAGACTATCCCTGGGGTTAAAGTGGGCTAGCTTGTTTTATANAGCCCAAGATGTACCTCCTGCCCAGACTATCCCTGGGGTTAAAGTGGGCTAGCTTGTTTTATACCTTGGGTATATTCTGGGCTAGTGCAGTTTATTCCCTGAGGTGTTATTTAGGCTGGGCTATTTCATACCCCCCAAAGACAGATTATACCCCCACACTCAGACACACAGTATTCAAGGATACAGTATTAAGGTTTTGATTTTATTTCACACGCTGATGACACAACCTTATCCACTACAATACACATTTTAAGCGCTTAAATGCCATTACAAACTAATCAAGTGCAGACTACAATGAATCATGAGCTGAATAAAATATATGATTGGCTTTGTACAAATAAGCTGTCCCTGAATTTATCAAAAAGGAAATATGGTATTGCAACACAATTCACTAAATTTTAAAATTTGGGTAATCTCCAATACAGCCAACAAACTGCTTCAATTTTCTTGGTATCCCGGGTATAATCTGGACTAGTGGGATGCCCCGGGGTATATTTTGGCCTAGACCAGACTATACCTGCATAGTTTGGTGGGGGCTTAATCTGGTTTGCTACACCGGTTCCAAATGAACTCTGGAGCGGATCATTTGTGGTCTGAACTATAATGAGGAAGATATCCTGACTCCATCTGTGTTCCATGTTATTTAGTTATCCCGGCATAGTGACGTTCTTCCTCTTTTGATTTTCTTTTTCCCGCCCCCCAGGCATTTCTGACCAATAAGAAGAGTGACTGTTCTCACGTGACTTTTGCTGCTAGATTTTGGCTCAGTCGGATGTTTTCCTGTGTGAAACTAAACCAAACCAAGCAGCAAAGGCAGCATTGTAACAATTTAATCCCTGTTTGGAACAAAGCAAGCAAACCATTGGATAAGAGCTTAATCAGTTTAATATTTATTACACCACCAGCAGTAGTTCAACATATATTTTGTTGTTCTGCCTTATTAACAGAGTCCTGTGTCTCTCTCTTTCTGTCTTGCTGCAGCGGTATTGGCAGAAACTGGCCGTGGGCATCAGGTGGCAGCAGCATCCTGGCAGAGTACGGCACACTGCATCTGGAGTTCATGCACCTCAGCAAACTCTCTGGAAAACCTGAGTTTGCTCAGAAGGTGACAGAGAAACGTTCGGCAGGATTTATCCAAAAGGGTTTTCAATGATCATTAACATTTTTCCATTCCAAACTCTTTTTATCCAAAAGCTTTTCAAAACACGATTCATCATGAGTGGCCCAAGCATGAATGAAATGCCTAATCCTGCTAGCTGGTCGACGTACCAAGCTACTGGTCTTGTAAAAGCAGTTTAAAGGACCATACCAGTCATTTTGCATGTTTGAACCTAATATATTAAATTTTCATAAACGTAACATTGCTGACAACCATTTCCCAAAACATAGTACTGGAACGATGAATTAAAAATGTTTTTCCTACCTTCCAGACCTCCATTGGTTTCAGTTCATTCTGGTACGCTATTAAAATCAACTTGTTGATACTTGAAACGTTCTTGGGATAGATAATCCATCATTGCGATCTGGAAGGTAGGAAAAAAAAATTTTAATTCATTGTTCCAGTAGTATGCTTTGGGAAATGGTGGTCAGTAATGTTACATGCATGACAATTGAATATATTAGGCTCAAACATGCAAAATGGCCGATATGGTCCTTTAACAAGTATTTACAGTTATTATTTTAAGATCCAGAAACAAAATGGCCTTTTGCGTCTGATGGAGGAAGTTATTGGTCAGTCCATGTTTGTTAAGACTTAAGACTCACATCACCATCTTCATCATCTGGTGCTTTTGGAGCTGTTCTACACCCAACGCTAGGTTTCATTTGTGGGGACTTCCCCTGTTACAACACAGCTTTGCAGTTTTGAAAACAGCTTTAAAAACAGCTGAATCTTTACATAAAAATCTTACACAGTGCAACTTTAAAATGTAAAGAAAAAGAGAAGAATGATCATATTTCATACTAATGAAAGCTAAAAAACTTTTGGAGGCTTTTTTTTAATCATTGGCTTCAGCTTATTTGGAAAAACTTTGATGAAAAAAAAGATGCTAAAAGTCTTTTACTTGTGTCATTTGCAGAGTTTGATTGTTTTTTTTTTTTGTTTTGTTTTTTTGTTTTTTTTTAAATTTATCATTAGGTGATGAACATACGGAAAGTCCTAAATCGTCTCGACAAACCCCAAGGCTTATACCCGAACTACCTAAACCCCAACAGTGGCCAGTGGGGGCAACGTAAGNCCCCCCCTTCCTGTGTTTGTTTTGTCAGGAAGTCTGAGTCAGAAACCAGGATAAGACGGTGAGGCAGGCTTACGAGATACTGTCATTAGCCAGCTAACGAGGTGAGATTAAGAATCAAAAATCATGTAAATTAATGATAAATGTGACATTAATGTCCATAAATGTGAAAAGCGGCACAGAAATAAAATGTGTGTTGATTTATGTTGATGCCGTGTTGAAACTGAGACATTTTATGATCTTGGAAAATGAGTTCACACACACTCCAATCAAAACGCCTCTCACACCAGTTACCTCGCAAGGTCGCTAATGACAACAGGATCTCATTATTCCATGTCCACGTCAACCAAATGCTTAGCCTGCTCTTATTCTTCCTGTTAACTCTCACATGTGCTACAGATATTCTGGTCTGATTATGATGCTCGGCAATGGTACAGCATACTCAGAGTCGATATTTTGCTTTTTTGCCAGGATAAATCCAGACTTTTACAGTCAACACCTTGAAATAAGATGTGTAAAAGATTTAAAAGATCATTATGCAAATTGTGCAACTTTACTGCAGACTTCTTCTTCTGGATTTATGTCTGTAATTGTTGAAAATATGTCAAAACCATTTTATTCTGCTGAATCAGCATCATTTTAGCAGTACACTGGTGTGAGTTGCATGTTTCTGGCTTTATTTGTTCATGTACAGAAAGTCCTGAGCATATATTTAGCCAGATCCGGCCAATATCCATATTATCCATAGCCCATATCCGGTCTGGATATGGGCTTGATTGCACATGTTATTTATCCATTTTAGTTTTCCAGAAATAGCCAAAAATGTCTTCCAATGTCTTTCGCCTCAAAGTCAAATTGACTTTTCCTTACCCAAGACCCACTTCTGTACAAAATTTGAATGAATGGTGAAAATGTAACCCGGCTGTCAGAGGTAATTATAGAGTTTGTCTTTATGCCTGAATAAAGAGTCAGACTGTATTTTGTCACTTCTACACCTGTTTAATATATGGTGGACGACAACCTTAAAAACCACGTTAGAACCCACTTTTCCTACTGAACTTTAAGAGAGCAGTGGCTCTCATCAGTCCAGGAGCGGACCGCCGTCACCAGCCGCTGATTGTCTTCACTTCAAGATGATCACAGCTGACATTTAATCTCTGCGCTCCACAAATAAGGCTGGACTTTGCTAATGACACATGCATATGGATGAGCCTCTGCGGCAATCAGCGGGACGAACGCAGCTACAGCTCGGCTGGCTGGAAGCTGACCTAGGATACCAATCCCCCGAACACACACACACACACACACACACACCACACACATTCATCATCCTCGCTGACTGTAGATACTATCACTGCTCACATTTAAGTAATCTCGTGTCTGTATATCTCTAATGACACCGCAGGTAAACAAGACATACATTTCTAAATACATACAGTGCTGCAGGACCTTTGTGATTTTCTTTTCAGAAGAACCAGAACCTCTCAGAAATCTTCCGTACTCTACTGCAGAACAGCGCAGAGGAAAACAACAGCAAAGGTTGCAGCATGATGATGAATTAAATCATATTTATATATAGTATTTATATATGTATTATAGTATATATATATGTATATATATATAGTATATATATTATAGTATATATATATATGTATTTATATATAGCAGGGATGGACAACTTTGATGGACAGGAGCCAATAAAATTTCATCCTCACGGTCAAAGTGCCGCACATTAAATAAAACAAAAATCACCATCAACATTCAGCTTTGACAACAAGGAAGATTTTCTGGAGACCCCTCCCCCTCCCCCCCACTTCTCCACTTCAAGCACTGCATAAATATGTAGCTATACTCTGTTCCTGTCATGTACTACATGAAGAAGATCGATGAGCAATCCAGGAGTGATCCCAGCTATAATAGATGTAGGAAAGTACCTGTGCATGTGTGTGTGTGTGTGTCTTGGTGTGCGTGTTGCCTATTAACGTGTGTGTTTATCTCGATGTTACAGATCACGTGTCCGTTGGGGGTCTAGGCGACAGTTTCTATGAGTACCTGCTCAAGGCCTGGCTGTTGTCTGACAAGACTGATGAGGAAGGCAAGAAGATGTACTATGATGCCCTGCAGGTAATACACACACCCACACACACATACATAGGTACATACACACACACACAGGTCTTAGGTTTCCTTTCAGTCTTTAGGGCGGAAATCAAACGCTGCACATTTGAAGAATTCATCCTCAGAGTTTTTGTATTATTACCACTTTTGTTTGTTATCAATATATTGGATTTGTGTTAGAACACTGACATAACCAGGTTTGGGATTATTGATTTTGCGTTTTATTGATCATTATTTTAAAAGCCAGTTCAAGCTTTTGTGTTAAGAATGGTGATTACTTATTTTAATTGAATAATGGCATTGGTATTAGTTTGATATTTATAGTAGTCAATATAACTGGTGAAATGTATAATTTTTACTTTTATTCCCATGTTGTTATATGTTTGCATGTGGTTGACAAATACGTTTTTGAGGGGAAAAAAAAAAAAACCTTCATCTTCTGTCCAGTAAATTGCCAGTTTTTATCATTCACATTTTCATATTTTAACATTTATGACAGGATAGTTGATTAATCAGTTGACAGATGATGTCCATATAATCCAGGCTGGATTATGAAGATATCATCTAGGATTTTTGTTATTGTAATATCATGATATGTCTTAAATGTAGTGTTTTCTGGTCATTAAAGGAGCGTATAAATTTGATTTTTATTCAGATGTTTTCATGAAGACTGACTTATTTTTGAAAATCAGTATTTTGCTCAGCTGTTTCAATCACTTTGAGAGGATCTCAGGGTTTTTTGTTTTTTTTTTTTAAGTTCAGTATAAAAAAAACAATTATTTACTGTTTCCTTTACAATTTTATTCTTGGCAGTCAGATAATCTACTTGAACAGATGGAAGGAGAAAATAAGAAAAGACAAAAATGGGACAGATGAATGAGAACACTATCTACAGTAACAGTCATCCTAAAATGAATGAATAGGCAACACATACACACACACACCCATGCAGCATACACACACCCATGCAGGCAGCCATTCCTCTGCTAAACAAATCGCCTGGTTAAGTTGTGGTGACAAGCAATGGGTCTCAGCTGGAGAAATCTGATTGGCTGTTTGTCTCCCTGAAATCTGCCAGGCAGGAATATATTGCATGGGAACTAAAAACCTGAATTAACCACGCGGGGATGCATTACCCATAATCCTTCCTGATTTTACTGGTTACAGGTGACTTTGATTTATTAGTCAAGACGACAACATCAGATATGATGTTTAATGGCAGTCAGATATGAGAAACCAGAGCTAACACACCTTTAAAACCGTTCCTTGTCTCTCTCTGTCAGGCAATAGAGACCAACCTGATGAGGAAGTCCACCAGTGGGCTGACCTACATAGCGGAGTGGAAGGGGGGGCTGCTGGAGCATAAGATGGGTCACCTGACCTGTTTTGCAGGCGGTATGATCGCCCTGGGTGCCGATGGGGCACCAAGTGACAAGACCGGCCACCAGATGGAGCAAGCTGCAGAGATCACTCGAACCTGTCACGAGTCCTACGCTAGGACAGGTGAATACACACACACACACACACACACACAGAGTACAATGCACTTAAAGGACCATACCATCCATTTTGCATATCTGAACCCAATATATTTCAGTTTTCAGACATGTAACATTACTGACAATCATTTCCCAAAGCATACTACTGGAACAGTGAATTAAAAATGTTTTTCCTACCTTCCAGGCCGCCATTGGTTTCAGTTCATTCTGGTACACGATTAAAATCAACTTGTTGATACTTGAAATGTTCTTGGGATAGGTAATCCATCATCACAAACAAGACGTGTATTCAGTTTTTTTTTTTCAGAAGTTTTGTAATTTTAGCCTTCAAGTGCCATAAAAAGTGTGGATTGAATGTATGTCTCCATCGGGGAATATAGTCCCAAAAGAAGAGACACATTTATCAAAAAATTTAAATGACTGACTTCATAAGGCTGTGTAACTATTAGCAGGAGAAACATTGATTTTTAAGGCAGGGTGTATCACTTGAATATTTGATTTTGAAAGTTTAAGAGATTTTGCAAAATATCAGGAAAGCTGAAATACGGTTTTATTCTTTGGGAAATGATTGTCAGTAACATAACATGTATGAAAATTTAATATATTAGGCTCAAACATGCAAAATGGATGGTATGGTCCTTTAAATGTTCCATATTTAGTTGCATTTTATTCAGTTCTTTATTAGCTTTTTCAAGTTTTAGTTAAGGAAAAACGATGGTAATAAGCATCAGCAAAAACCCTAAAGGCTGGATTATACTCCAAAACGGACACGGGCTGCATACGTGTGCACGGACAGCACGTGCATACACGGCTCCATACGTACTATGTTTGGGAGCTGCAAATGCGAACATGTTTCACATGTGCCAGCAATCAGGACACAGAATCATATGTATTATTGCTCGGACCAGCTGATAAAATCGATTCCTCCAGCCCCTCAGGAATCATCGTTGCTCTGCAGATGTTGGAAGTATAATCTGTTCAATCAAAGGAAAGTTATTTTAATCTCATTTTGATCTCCCAGCTCACAATTAACATAGAGGATTGCAGTGTTAATCCTTGGCCTATGCCATGTTTTTAGGGGGTGTTACGTTTTTATCATTTGTAAATTTTAATCAAGTATTTGTATATTTCCCACATTTTAATCCATCCTCAAATCATGATGTGGGTCATGAATTTTAAATGGTAGCTTGAGGTGAGCGTCACTTTACAAAAAACATCATTATTACATCCGCCAAGCAGGTTATGTGATCACCAGTGTTGGTTTATTCATGTTTTTTAGCAGGATATCTCAAAAAGTTATGAAAGGATTTGGATGAAATTTGTGATAGGTAATGTCGAGAGGAAAAATGATTCAATTTTGGAGGTGATCAGGATTATATTCTGGATCCAGAAGAAGTTTTGAGTTTGTAAAATCCTTGGTGGAGGTACGGTATGCGTGTTTTCTTGTTGATGGAGTTTCCATCAAACCCCTGAAAGTAGCATTATTTAGCTCTTCACCCAAATAAATCACAATCATATATAAAATACATGCAGCCTGACTTCACATGAATTTCAGGATCAATCTGCAAATTCAAATCTCAGGTCTTTTTGCTTTTCTTACACTTGAGCACGTTCGATACTTGCTGATGGTAACGTTATGCTCCCGGCACAGCTTTGAAACTGGGTCCAGAGGCCTTTCGGTTTGACGGGGGGGTGGAGGCCATCGCTACGCGTCAGAATGAGAAATACTTCATCCTGCGTCCTGAGGTCATCGAGACCTACATGTACATGTGGAGGTTCACCCACGACCCCAAATACAGGGAGTGGGGCTGGGAAGCTGTTCAGGTACATCTTTTACGAATCAAGATAAATGTTGCTTACAGTAATGTTGTATATTGTAAATATATATGATGAGAGGAAAAATATTCTCGTTATAGTGCGGTAAGGGTTTTATTCCAGAAAGAGCCACCCTTCCATCTGGTCAAAGATACAGATTTCCTCAGTGTCAGACTAATCGATGCAAGCAATTCATCCCAGCAGCCACTGGGTTTATTAATGGATTATTGTAGGGCATTTGGTTTGATATTGTTGTTGTTTTTCTCCTGTCTGTGTTNGGTTTATTAATGGATTATTGTAGGGCATTTGGTTTGATATTGTTGTTGTTTTTCTCCTGTCTGTGTTATTGTCTTGTTTATGCCACTGTTGCAAAACTAATTGCCTCTCGAGGACAACAATAAAGTTCTTCTTCTCGAAAGAGGAAGTAAAGAAGTTGCTTTAGACTAACCATGAACTTCAGAGCATTTAAAAAAAATCTAATGCAAAGTGTTCTGACCTTTAAAAAATATTATGAATAAACCAGGAAGGAAGAAATTGAATTAATAAAGCAGGAAGGAAGCCCGTTTTCAGGTGATGGAAGCTCTGGAGCTTATTTAACATTTTTATACAGTATACAAAGAAAAGTTAAATTTAGATATTATCATTACTTTTTTTATTTCCTATCCCTCAGTTTAGAGATATTTTAAGTACATGAGCTCGATTGCACTCTCTATCTCTCTCTCTCACTCTCTCTCTCACTCCCCCACAGGCCTTGGAGCAGCATTGTAAGCTAGATGGAGGCTACAGCGGTATCAGGGATGTCTATTCTTCAACCCCTAACCACGACGATGTACAACAGAGCTTCTTCTTGGCTGAGACACTTAAGTAAGACACACACACACACACACGTCAGACTGAGAGAGCTTTCAGATTTACTCCTGCCTGTTATCTTTCATTCATTCATATGGAGATCCAGAGAGCAGCTTAGTTCAGCGGCAGAGTTACTACTTATAGATTCACCACACACACACACTCTCTCTCTCTCTCTCTCTCTCTCTCTCTCTCTCTCTCTCTCTCTCCAAGAATAAACCACTGATGCCACAAGATAAAATATTAAGCTGAGAAATGAGAGGAATGGATAAAATGCAGAACTGATTTGTCTCGTTGTCGCCTTAAACAGAACACAGAAAAGGATTGACACTAAAACATTCGTCTCTGCCAGGCGCTTGTTAAAGTTGTTCACCATTTGTTGCTTTTCTGCCCCTCTTTCTGTCTTTCCCCTCCCTTCCTCCTCACCTCGTTGCTTGGCTAATAGTCGATCAGGGTGCGTTTACTTCACACAGACACCATTCAAAATATAACGTTGTGTCGTACCTTTTACTGCTGCATCTGTCAGAGCTGGTTCTATTATTATATAATTTCTTTTTTTTTTAATGTTTGGATTCTTGTTTCTTTTTTTTTTTATTTTTTTAACGCAACGTTGTATTATGAGTAATTCAGAGTTCCAGCGAGCGAGATCCTTACACAGGTATTTAGAAACACTGGTCGTCCATCTTGGAGATCTTACTTTTGGCCATTCAACGACGTTCAGCTTTGCAAGCTCCACCCAGCCGTTCTTAAAGGACCATACCAGTCATTTTGCATGTTTGAGCCGAATATATTCAATTTTTCATACATGTTATGTTACTGACAATCATTTCCCAAAGGATAAAACCATATTTCAGCTTTCCTGATATTTTGCAAAATCTCTTAATCTTTCAAAATCAAATATTCAGTGATGCATCCACCTTAAAAATCCATGTTTCTCCTGCTAATAGTTGCGCAGCCTTATGAAGTCATGGTTGTTTAAANCCTTAAAAATCCATGTTTCTCCTGCTAATAGTTGCGCAGCCTTATGAAGTCATGGTTGTTTAAATTTTTCAATAAACACAGGTCTTCTTTTGAGACTATATTCCCTGGTGGAGACATACACTCCACGCTTTTTATTGTGCTTAAACGCTAAAATTACACAACTTTGAAAAAAACCTGAATACACGTCTTGTTGGCGATCATGGATTACCTATCCCAAGAACGTATCAAGTATCAACAAGTTGATTTTAATAGTGTACCAGAATGAACTGAAACTAAAAAATGTTTTAATTCCCCATTCTAGTAGTATGCTTTGAGAAATGATTGTCAGTAACATTACATGTATGAAAATTGAATATATTAGGCTCANTATGCTTTGAGAAATGATTGTCAGTAACATTACATGTATGAAAATTGAATATATTAGGCTCAAACACGCAAAATAGGTGGTATGGTCCTTTAAACCATGGCAGAATACCTATGCTGGAGTAAAAAACAGTTCAGGAGCAATCGTTTGGGCTAAATGGGTTCCTGTTCTTTGGCGCAAAACAAAGAAAAGTTCTTTTATTGATGAAAATGTTTGTATGAGTAAACGCCAGATCAGATCTGCCTCTTTTATAATGAACTCTAATTATCCAGCAGAAACAGACACACTGACCGTGACTGCTTCGTTAGCTTCCTTCCTCAGGACAGAGGAAGCTGTCAAGCTGTCAGTCAGCGAGAAAAAGTCTTACAGCAATCACACAAAGACAGCATAGAAATAGAAGCTCTAGATAGAATATGCCTGGGATGATTCTTCTTTTCTTCTTCAGGAAACAGGAATTTTAGCCCGTGTCAGAATGAACAGTTGTGCAGATAGATTAATACTAGACAACAACTTTGGTAATGTCGGAAAAGTAATGTTGGCGTGCATGAGCTCTCCGTGTGCCATGTTCATTTTTATTACTTATAAATTTATTATTTCTCCCTTTCCGTGCCCATTAAGCACTTGAAACTTATAAATGATGCACGACAATACAGATGGCAGAATGGCTGCGGCTGATGCAGGAGCGCAGCAGTCCTCCGAATCGAGAAAAGCTCCTTTGCTTCATGAGTCCTGCTCTGTAGTTTAATCACCAAAAGTAGATTGGGAACAATATTGAAATAGATTCCAGTTCAAAATATGAATACTAATTACACGGGTCAATTCGCAGGCCGGAGCTTAAAGGCAGGGAGAGTCTGCATTCATTACTGGTTTGAGACATTACTGAGTAAATCCACCCACGCCGCAGTGGGACGGATTCTCTAGTGAAGACATCTGATATAAAAAATAAACAGGAAAAGATTTGATTTAGTTTTCACATATCAGTTGTCGACCAGGCTGAGCCAGCATTGCCCTGGTGTTTCAGCAAACCCACATAAACATGCCAATTAACCAACCCTCCATTTTACTGCCTTGGTATTCTGTTCTGTCGACGAAATCGAGGACAGAAAACGCAAGAAACTGTGTGGAGAAACACAGAACACACACACACACACAATAGTAATGACACAAATGATCATTTAAAGTCATTCATAAAGCTTCGTTTGCGTTAGTCAGGTTATCGTTGTAAGGTGTGTCAGGTAAAAGCCAGTGAAGAAGTTAATGAGCTGCTTCATATTTAAAAGCTTTTATAATGTTGAAGAATAATTGTGTGTGCGTGCATGAGAGAGAGAGAGAGAGAGAGAGAGAGAGAGAGAGAGAGAGAGCAAGCAGAGGTTGATGCTTAAAAGAACAGTGCTGCTAAAATGTTTGCAAGATCACATCAAAACTCACCATTTAAATAAACTTTCTGATCAACTAAGTGGCTCATAGATCAAAACTTAATAACTTTATTGATGAATATTGATTATTAACATACGAGACAAATATAATCTAAAACCAGGCAGATTTCATACTGAAATTTACCAACAGCCTGAAACAGCGTGATAGTGTGTTTTATGAAAGAGTTCATTTATGAAGGAGGAAACGTGGACACGTTAATTCAGCAACATCTAATAACTGCTCCTCCCTTCCTGTTTGTGGTGAATGATGTCATTACTACTGCATGTGTGTGGCTGCTTCTAGTTGTGTGTGTTGATGTGTGTGCGCGCGTGTGCATGTTTAACCAAATGGCTGTGTAAACATGTTGTCAGCCGCACAGTGTGAGTCCTGCTAACTAATCGCGCTTTCCCTTTCCAACTGTGTTCAGCAAGTTTGTTTCACGGGAAACACGGCTACACTTTAACAAAGACGACGTGTGTGTGTGTGTGTGTGTGCTTGCGTGTATGTGTACGTGCACACGCACTCATCTTTGTGTCTGTATTTGTGTATTCCCTTACCAAACGCTCTCCAACTGTTTGGATCCACCTATTAAACTAATGCTTCCATTATTTTAGTCTGTCTGGGTCTTATTAATGTCTTCTTCCTGGTTTTTAAATCATTTAGCCATGTTTCAGCCGTCAATGAGAGACACGGAGAAATTCTCTTGAGCGTGATAACTACTTCCCATCTGTTGATTGTATTTGGGCGGTGAACCCAGGCAACATAACAGCTGCCTGACTCTGTTTGTTTATGATGTGTTTCAGACGCCATGTGGAATAAACTGAAAGCTGAAATTAGTGGTTCACGTTTTTAAAATAAGGACATATTATTACAGATTTCCTTGTGCTTTATTTTCATTCAGGAGTCTGTTTTGAAACCTTTGTGTCAGTTTAATAAGCGGAAAACATTGGTGGCATTCACTGTGTGAGAGGTTCAGTCTGGTCTTGTCTCCTAAGATCCTGGCCCCCTCCATTCAGGTACTCTCGAGATGAGGAACCCCTACCATCCTTCCTCAACACAGTTATGTTCATATGCATCATTGTTGCCACTTTCTGAAAAGGAAATTATTATACAAAGATGACAGAATTATCATGTTTCAAAAATGCGCCACACCCACAGCTGAGTGAGCCATGGCTCTCAGACTGAGAAACCAGCTTAATGCACAACGCCTCATCTGACCCGGCTCACCCGACTTGGTTGGAGCCCATGTTTGGAAAAATCATATTTCTTCCTTTTCAGAATTCCCACCAAAACAGCCGCCGTCATGGAGAGGGTAGGGGTTTGTCAGAGTCTTTGTGATCTCAATGCAAGTCATCGTAAACAGGGATAACGGCTTAAAATTTCACCTTAGGGGAGGGGAGGGCTTATTAACAGGAATTCTGTCCTCCCTGTGTTTTTGTGATTTCCACTCGACTATAAACGGGGATAACGGCGCACGGTTTCACTTGCAGTTCTCTCTGTGCAGCGCAGACACAGTTACGGAAAGAAAAAGGAGAGTTTGACAGAGAACTCGGATTCTCTCAACTTTCATGCCTCATCACTGCTGCATGCTGAACGGTGGAGTCAGAAAATCAGAAAGTTTTGTAGAACGCAGAACCCACCAAATTAGCCTTTGCACAGTAGTTTATAATAAAAAGCTACAGGTCAAGACTATGACGTCAAAATTAGCGTGTTCTTTTAGGGGGTTTCAGAATCATTAATCATGCGTCATAGTACAAAGGGCTAAAGGACATAGGTGGGCATCATTACTCAAAAAAGTAACTTCGTTACCCTTTAGACCGTTACTCCATCACAAAAAATAACTGAAGTTATCGTTACTCCGTTACTCTGCTACTTTTATGAAATAAAGTAAAAAAACACATTTTTTATTATACAAAGGAAGAAAGAAATATAAACACTTAAAAGGTTAAAAACGAAGGTCATCGGAGACAAGGTTCACTTGACGTCCTCCATGTCCTCGGCATGCTGGCAGTTGCCCTGTAATTATTAATTAGTAATTAATCACAGGCATATTATTATATTAATTATATGCCTGTATTTATATTAAAGCATAAATGTATCCATTGAATTNGGCATATTATTATATTAATTATATGCCTGTATTTATATTAAAGCATAAATGTATCCATTGAATTACTTGTGACTTGCGCGATCACACACAGTAGTTAATTTGAGAACAAAGAAACGTTAAAAAAAGCAAGTATGCTAAATATAATCTTTCTAACGTTATTTACCTTGAGGAAAATGAGACGCTCCAAGCTGGCATGGAGAGGCTCTCTGCCCAGAGGACGTCCTTTCCCGTGGAGAAGAGGCGCTCCAAGGAGGCGCTGGAAGGGATGGCCATGTTGTATTTCGCCAAGACGCACATCAGGACTGGCTCATTGTGGAAAGCCATGTCCATCAGCTTGTCTCCTTCTTCCAGATATCCTCCAGCCGATACAAATGAAGCCAAGCAGAGCAAAAAGTTGCGGAGTAACAGAGCAAAAAGTAGCGGAGTAGTGGACCAAAAAAGTAACTTCCATTACTCAGTCCGTTACAGTAAAAAAAAAAAAAAAAAAAAAAAAACTAACGGGTCTGTTGCTTCGTTACTCAAAAAAGTAACTTCATTAGTAACGGAATAACAGAGTGCCCACCTCTGCTAAAGGAGCTTACAAATGTAATAAATATCCTGGCAACATTGATCAGGTCATGTGATCAATCTGGAGGTACCAGTACCAGAGATGTGAGTAAGAACTTCACGCCACCGCAGAGTGCTGTGAATGGATTTCATTGGTTGCATCGCTTATGCTGGATGGATTGGCCAGCCTGCGCCAAAGCCTCTGCATTCTACTTTCCTCCAGATTTATAGTCTTCTCTGTTTCTTTTACTTCCATCCACATTTCCATGACCTCCCCTCCACCCTCCCTCTCTCCACCTCCGCTTAGATCATCATCTCTTCCTCCATCCTTCTCTCTGCCCCAGACAACTGTGCTGACAGGAAGTCAAGGTCAGCCTCACAGTGTCATCCAACCAATCTTTTTATTGGCTGTAAATTTTAACAAGCGTCACCTCTGCTCCTGATTACACCACGCACACACATACACACACATACAGGCAAAGCTAACAGGTTCACATGTTGCGACAGGAAGTTAGAAAATCAAAATGTCCTATTAACATCAGCTTTTCAGTGTAACGGCTTGCCATGTACCGCCAGTGTAACTGACCACCGGCGTGGCGAGTAACACGATAAATATTCATCATTTGAAGTTGACCTGGACTCATACGGTATCATCAAACCCAACGTGCTCAACGCTCCACGGCGTTATGTAAAACACTTCCAGTACTCATCATCCTGCTGCCAAGGACATGGTCGTACCTCACGCTGCCGCTGGCCTTCAGCCCCTCATCGCTTTCTAGTGGTTTCTTGGCAGGAAGTGGTGGACGGCGACGTTGCCGGGTTTACGCAGACTGCCAGCTCCTCCTCTCAATCACTTTGATTTCTTTTTTTTTTTTTCCTGACGTACGCTTTTTCTTTTTCCATGTTCCTTCTAGTTTGCCATCACACTTTCTCCTCTCTCTGACAGTCATTTGTGAAGTTAGATTTTCATTTGTTCTCTTTTTTATTGATCTTTCCATTGTTTGCTTGGTGTTTCTTACTCACAGACAGAAACCGATCACTGATTATACTGGACTGGCCGCTCTTCTAAAACTTACTTTATTTACTTTAACTTATTTTGGTGCCAGGCCACTGATGGGTAATGTTATTTGGGGGGAGGAGGTATCAGAGCTGATGAAATTGGATGCAGAATCTCATCACTTCGAGTTTCATAACGCGATCCAAGCCAAACTCCACGACTGCATGCGTCCTTCTCTCTCGTTCTGCATCTATTTCATCACTTTATTGGCACAGCTGCCAATAAATAATGCAAAAGCTCAATGCAGCACAAAATTACATCAACGTTGAACAGTAAACAATGGACAACAGACTTATTTACGTGATAAAACTAGTACGAACAGTTTTTCTTTGCTGCGTAATTGCAGCAATAACGGTTACAGTACAGTCGTTTCTGTGTATTCTCTAATTGGGATTAATTGGTTGGGAACCCCTCGCTGCACCTTTGGGGCCTCTGGGTGTCCCTGACTGGGCATGGAGTGAAACATTATTAGGAAGTCTATTAGTGCACTTTTCCAGTTTATGGCCGGTTGTAAGAGGTTATGAAAAATGCAGCAACCTAAGAAATCCATGCTGAATTTTTAAGCAACTTTTCCTTTAATCTGTTGATATTTTTAGATTTTAGCTTTTTTTTTTTTTTTTTTTTTTTTTTCCTGCTGTTAGTGGTCTAAACCAACGCTTTATCCTTAAAGGACTATGCCAGTGATTTTGCATGCTTAATCTCAATCAGCACTACCTGCATACATGTTACATTACTAACAATTTCCAAAATAAAACCGTATTTTAGTTTTCCTGTTATTTTGCCAAATCTCCTAATCTTTCAAAATCAAATGTTCAGGTGATACATGCACCTTAAAATGCTTCACCTGCTGACACAAACATCTAAATCTACTGTGTTCTGTCTCTCTTTCGCTCTTTCTCTCTCACACACACACACACACACACACACACACACACACACACACNCACACACACACACATACACACACACACACACCTCCCATGTGCCAGACTCCTGGAGTGTAGATCTAATTTTTGTCTTACATTAGTGTCAAGTCTCTTAAAATGTGGAGCTCTAAAGCAAAGCATTTATACTTCCTTTGCGGCTTTAGCATCTTAATTTTGTTTTGAGAGCAGGGGAAGCAGTATAAAGCGTGACTCTGAAATATGAAGCTGCTCGGGACAACGATGCCCTGAAAGGGAAGTTTGAACGAATGAGCTTCCATTACCTCAGCGCTTACTTAGCGTGAGGCTGATTTTTTTTTTTTTTTTTTTTNTTTTTTTTTTTTTTTTTTTGAATCCCATCTTATGTGTTTGAAACCACCTTAATCACTTGTCCAGGACCATATTTCTTTCTTAGTTTGTCCCTTATGGAACCGTTTGCAGGGTTAAAATTAAATCTCATGCCTCTTTGTTTCCTCTTAGGTATCTGTACCTGCTCTTCTCTGACGACGACCACCTACCGTTTGATAGCTGGGTCTTCAACACCGAGGCTCATCCTCTGCCCATCATCAAGAAGAACAAAACAGACAGACCCAACGAAGTGGAGTAGTGGACCATCCTGTGACTGCTCCCCTCCGCCCCCCCGCCCACCCCCAACAAAAACAAGTGCAAGAACCTCTGATCCTGTATACCTGAGCCTCCAGCAATCTGTCTGAATCAGTTAAGCCATTTGAAGTTCCCGGTGGTTTCCGATGCCTCCTGATCATAGTCATGTTGATTTTCATTTTTCCACAGGATTAACCCCTGAATTGGAGCCTCTCCGGGCTCTAGTTGTCGAATCGAAACCACGAAGTGGCAAACGTTCAACGCACAGGGCTCCTGCCGTGTCCTGACGCCGGCCCGANGAAACCACGAAGTGGCAAACGTTCAACGCACAGGGCTCCTGCCGTGTCCTGACGCCGGCCCGAATGCCTGTTGTAACTACAAAAACGATTACTGCCGAATAACGTCATAACACGATAACACGGGTTTGAAACTTTGAATGACAGGATTTGCGTTGTGTTTTCAGCTCATTTCGAGGGTCACTCCAACCCGGTTATATTATTCATCAGTTACTTTGTTGTCGGTTGCTACAGTTGGTCTGTTGTCTGTTTTTCTTGATGGAGAATACTAAAAGACGTAAACCTGGACGCTCCCCGATGCGTCAACTTTGACCCACGGCTGCGGGAATCGTACCCAGAAACTCTCACCTGAGGACACCGAGGCGGACACGACAACTTAGCGAGCTAAAGGACACGTCGTTCGCTTCACGTGTGACGTTTCTACTTTCTGATTAAACACTTCGATATTTGAATTGGAACCGGCGCCTGACTTCCACACATCTTCAGAGAAAACGCTGGAGCGGAGGAAAAGAATGTTTCCACCTCTACTTCTTTCCCTGTATACCTAACTGCTCTGCCCTTCCTTCCTTGCTTCCTTCATTCCTTAGATGTGTCAGGATGACCAACCACACCAACTCTTTACCTGCCAGTAATTTCGTTCTCTCCTCTCTACTTTACTTTTCCTCTGCCTCCTCTTCTCTAATCCTGTACTCGTCTGTATCTTTGTTGGGCTTTTTCCATTCATCCTCTTTCTCAAGTGTGCACAGATATTTCTAGGGTTCGACCGATACACGTTTTTCCAAGGCTGATGACAGATTTATTACAAACTAAAAAAAAAATACCCAGTATTTTTAAATTTTGTAATCCATGATATATCCTAGGAAATTTCTTGCCGGTCATTTTGTTTGCACTGTTCTGTTCCCTTAACTCTGCTGGACTCGAGGGAATCCTGCAACGATGTTAAACCTATACTGATTTTTGGAGCCTCGAAATTCAATTTAATTTATTATTTTGATGCATAAAATCTCCTTAGCCTCTACGTATCAGTGAAATCTGTTATCAGTCTAACTCTTTATTTTCTCGCTGTTTCTGCTCTTCTTCTCGCTGTCCTCGTGTCTGTCCGTCCATCCTTCACTTCCGGAGTAGGACAGGCTGCAGGATCTTCTCTCCTCCGTGAGGAGACGTGGACACTCGACTTCCACTGTAATATTTCACCTTCACACACACACACACACACACACACAAGAAGCCATACTGATTTCAATACAGCTTTACCATTGCGTCGNCACACACACACACACACACACACAAGAAGCCATACTGATTTCAATACAGCTTTACCATTGCGTCGTTGAGATTTCTGTTCCTGCCGTCCTCCACGTGTTTGGGTGAATGAGAGAAGATTCCAGTTCATGTAAATCAACAAAACCGCATTGCTGTTTTTTTTTGGGTTTTTTTTCTGCGTTCATTTCAGCAGTAATCAGCTCCGCAAGTCACATCACCAGACTGTTTAGTCCGATTTGAGGGTAAATCCACACAGCACTGTAGCCAGATGAAATCCAGTTTAGTCTTTATCTAGTGCCTTCAATGTTGCAAATAAAGAATCCAAGGGAAGAAGAAGCAGCTCACACAGACACAAAATGGAAGAGTCTTAAGTAGCCTCAGAGTTTTAAGTAAAGGTTCCACGCCTCAGATGAGGATTGCACCAAAATTAGACATGGATTTAAGGAAATGTTCTCTTTTCAGCCTGATAATCAGTGAGATTTGGCCTGATTATAGTCAAAGAGTTGGTGAAAATGAATCACGACAGTCTGGAGGTCCAGCTGAGAATCATATAAAAACAATCCTTGAAAATAAACTTAAAATTGATCACCACTGAAAAACACACACTCATTCCTGCTCAGGCTAGTCCTGCTTTTCATTCCTGGTTTAAGCAGCTTCACATTCATCAGTCAGCAGTGAAGCCACACTGACATCTAGTGGTGAACAGCTAAATCAGACCTGAGCTCCTCAGAGCCTTCACAGTCACAAATCACTATCAAACACTCTCTCATCACACACAGATTGCTTACTATTTTAGCTTGATTTAGCTCCATTAAGTCAGTTTTACAAGAACAAGTCAAAGCAGCCTTGTTTTTAACTTAAAGGACCCTACCGGTGGTTTAGCATGTTTCAGCCCAATAAATACAACCTGCATACATGTTATTACTGCCATACATTTTCCAAAACATGCTACTGGAGCAATGCTGCCTTCCAGGCAGCCATTGATTTTAGTTCATTCCAGTACGTTATTAAAATCAACTTGTAGAGACTTTAAACGTGCATGCATCACAGCAAACATGAAAACACTGCTGTTAGTTTTTTTTTTCAAAGTTACTTACCATAATTTAAACGATCCAACACAGAGCTGCAAAGAAAAAAAATGTATGTCTCCACCTGGAAAAATAGTCCCAAAACTGCTTTTACCAAAAAAAAAAAAAAAAAAAANGACACAAGTGTTAGCAGGTGAAACATTGAATTTTAAGGTGGGTGTATCACCTGAACATTTAATTTTTGAAATGTTTGGCAAAATAACACAAAAATACGGTTTTACATTTTGCAAAATGATTGGCAGGAACGTAACGTGTGTGGGTAGAATTCATTTGGCTCAAACACACAAAATCATCTGTATAGTCTTTTAAGAACCTACATCATTTTGACATCCAGTAGGTTTCGTAATACAGGATAGAATATTCTCATCAAACAAAAGAAATCCTTGAAAAAAAAAAAATGAAACCAACCACTTCATACTTATCTTCAACGTAAACAGAGATTCAGTGAACTTCATTAACTAATTGTCAGGTTTTGAGTGTTTGTGTGTTAAATCTCTTGTTTTATCTTGCCGAGTCGTTACGGTTCATTTAAATGGACACGTAAGTCGTACTCGGCTCACCTAGTGTGTGTGAATTGTGGCAGATGGCAACTAATTAGAATGTTCGGGCAGTAACGTCGTCATAAAATGCTTTGCTGGGATTCATTTCTATCAGCTTCATGACACCGCGAGTGGAACCGAGGGACGATATAAAGCAGGAGAATGAATCTGACACGGCTGCTTAAGCAACATGTATAGCACAACGTGTACACAAGTCTTTAAAGGGACAGTCCAACAGTTTGGGAAGCACGCTCATTTGCTTTCTTACCTCACAGAGTCATACATCAGTTTTATTTCTCTGCGTTCGGCGCAGAAACGGGTCCCAGAGATATTGAACAAAAATGCTGTAACCATCTTTACAAACGCAGAAGTAGAACTGGAGTAGAATCAGTCGGTGGACCTTTGTTCTGAGTTTATATCACTGTACATACAAAGAGGTCCGTGTGTTTATCGTGTTTTATTTAGTTAGAGTTGGTTTAGAGGCATTTATTATCCGTGTGATGTTGTATTATAATGGTTGATTTGGTGATTGCATTAATTTATTCTGTAGTAGTGAACATATGACTGGTGGGATTCAGAAGCCGACCCCCGCAGGTGGCGTTAGATAGGAGGAAGTACAAAGTGGACCATATGTGTACACCTGATAGTTTGGGGTAATGACGGATTTTATCTGCCAAAACTGATATCCAAACTCTAGTATTACTGATATGAGCGTATCGCAGGTTTGAACAAATGGGAAATGAGGTGTTCAGAGGGTTGGTAGCCTCGACACACATTGTGTGTCACCATTAGATTTGATGGGAAATCTGATTCACGATCAATTTTATTTCAATTCAAGTAGTCAAACTATTTGGGGGGTAATTCTTTTTTTTTTAAATTTCTGTAACCACACAGCATCACACCAAATATACATATTTAAGAGTCCTTTATGCTGCTTCATGTGGTATCAAAGCGAAAGTGACGTGTTAAATTGACAGGAAAATTAAATGCTCTGCTTTAGAACGCCACATTTTAAGAGACGTTAGATAAGAGATCCGGAAACTACAGAGAGTCCCGGTGCATGGGAGATGGGTGTGGTGTGATGCATCTGAGAGAGAAAGAGAGAGACAGCGCAGAGGTTGATCTTTAAGAAAGAGGTGCAGCGCCACATGAATGTGTGCGAGCTCAGACCATTAAAACTCACGGAATGATCAGCCGAGTGAGTTTATCAATCAAATGTATTGATCACTGTGAGGAAAATACAGTTTAAAACGTCACCCGGATTTCATATCTACTGTATTTTCAGACTGAAACACATCTTAATTTTTGTGTGACAGTGTGTTTTATGAATCACTTCCCCGACATAAATAAGAAAATATCGTAGCAACGCCTCTTTTAAGGCAAAGGCTAAAAGACGCCGGTATGATCGCAGGTTTATGAATGAGGGAATGTGGCTGCGTGACGACATTTACCCTCATCAACATGTTAGATCAGGCACCGTGTTTTATAAATTACTCCATAGTTTGATCTGAACGTAGGACACCAGACCTAAAAGGGGCGACAAAGCAACAGAGTTTATTAGAAATATGGTTTGTAACAACATTTCTGGTGTGAAGCTACCAATCATCTGCATCGACATTAGCATGAAACCTGACAATGATTTGGACGTATTTAAAGGGGACATACAGATTTTATTATGGGTCTATTTCTGATGCTTTAATGTGCAAAAAAAAACAAAAAAAAAAACACAATGATCCTCTTCTACTCTCCCTCATCGCATCACTATTGTGCACACTGAGTGAAAACAGGCAAAAATCTGTTGGTTAGCTGCGTCTGGCCTAACCTAACCCTCACTCACCAACCTCATGCTTTTGTGGGCGTGTCTAATCAGGTGGGTAAATTCTCACGTGTAACAAGTTGATGTCAACATGTTATGCAAGTAAAGGACCAATCAAAAATGAAGCTTTCAGGGCAGTTCAGGTCTGCAACCTCAGGTTTTGCAGCTTTGAAAATGCTCAACACGTATTTCAGACAGCATATATATAATATGTCCCCTTTAAATCTGCTACGTTTAAGGTCTTTACATTGAGGATAACAGCGGCAGGAAGTGAGTTTTGTACCTCTGATTTTGTAACGGCAGAAGATCAGGCCAAAGAAACTGCCTGGGAGTCGATCCATCCTTTTCAGAGGATGGGAAATGTATGAATGTACCATCCAATGTGAAGATTATTTTATAAGCCTTTGTCTTTTTTCACGTCTATGTTCATGTTGTTTTGATTCGTTTTTCCATGAACTTGGGAAGCACAAAATGTTGAAGCTGTGTGTGTGTGTGTGTGTGTGTGTGTGTGTGTGTGTGTGTGTGTGTNTGTGTGTGTGCGCGCGCGCGTGTTTAGCAGAGAAAAGAAAAGCGAGAGCGATCAGCTTGTTTGAGTTTCTGATGTAGGAAATCTTCAAACACGAGCGACACAATCACAAACGCTGCACTTAAATCTTTATTATTTGGTGTAAAGTAGTGTAAAATGACTTCCAGATGTGATTCTGCGTCAACATTCATCGTACACTCGGGTTAAGACACAGAAGCTGCTTTATGATTACAGCGAAGACGTAGACGAAACAAAAAACGTGTTCTTGAGTCGTTTCTGCAATACATTCACGGATGTTGGTCGATATAAACATCGTACGCAGATTGTTTGAGTTAAAACGTCGCGTTCAGACTCCTGCTTCCATATGAGTTGAGTCTGTTGTTTATGGGTTCTAAGGTGCATTGAGCCTTTTTCAAGCCCACGTAGTGACGTAGTTCTGTTTCAGCCGTGTTCGATGAGCACGTTAAACTGACTTTCTGTAAAGTCTCCACTGCTTCTTTTGACCCTCCAACATCTTTTTGCTGCGTTTTGCTTTCATTACATGAAAAGCTCCTTTGATTTTAAATAATTATACTGCTACTTTTCAGAATTTGGCCAATTGAAATTTAAATAAATATCCCTATATCGTAGCAGAGTAGCCACTAGAGGGCGTAGGCTGAGCTTTTCCTCCACGCACTCATACTTTGTCAATCTTCGGCCGCTTTCACACCGATGTGGTTTAGTCCAGTTCAGTTAGACTAGGGTTCTCTTTCTTTTCCCGCCTTGTTTTGAGCAGCTCTTAATGCAGCGATCACACCCAAAACGTCCACGCTGAGGCCATGTTGACGAGGTGGTCTCAGTCCGGCTCGTTTGTGGTCTGAACGCGATCCGTGCTACTTCCAAACCAGCTACAGAGCAATTTATTAATCTACTGATTGATCTGGTTAACATAAATTACATCTTGGATGCTGTGAAAAGCGTAAGACTTAAATCTTGCCAGTCACGTCTTCAGATGAGCATGTTGAAGGTTAGCATGTGCTTGTATGTGCTCCATGTTCAGTTGTCTGAAGGCGGCATTGACTTCTTCACATTGTGCTCAGCAAAGTAACTTGAAGTCCAGTTCAGCTTCTGCTGCCATCGTTTCGTTTCCTTGGTCCATAGTCCAAATGATGACTATGACTAGGAAAGTATCTTGATTCTTCTTTGCTCCATGGTATTAATTTTTCTGGTATTGCAAACTTCTTCCTGTTTTTCTCCTCAATGAGTGTTTTCACGTGACTTTTTGCTGATATAATTTGGTTCGGCTGGATTTTTTTTCCTGTGTGGGACAGAACCAAACCAAGCACTAAACGCGACATTGCAACAATTGACTGATTTGGATTAGAGCAAACAACCTGCAGGTCTGAAAACACTCTAAAAATGCGAACACATGTTCGTCTTGTTTTACTTCTGATTCCGACATTTTGCATTTTCCAAGTTTGAAGTTTCCTTGGAAGGCAAGATCAGCCTAAACCTGGTGGGAATCATCGCTTTGTGGATCTAATTAAAAGTCTACGTTGGGTTTACCTTCGTGTTTTCACGTTGATTTGGTCGTTTCAGCACCTAAACGAGGGGAATCCAGAATGCATTTGGTTTTTTCACGTGTAGATGAATATCAGATCTAAATCCCTGACACGACTGTGACACGAACGAGTCGTTTCAGTCATTTCTGGCATTTTCTTGTTGTCATATGCAGTTTAGAGTTTTATTTTCCAAAAGAGGTTGTTTGGTGATTTTTCTAAATATTGTGTTGAGGATCCATTTGTGTTCCAATGCCTTTCTATTTGTGAATATTAAAGGGGAATGCCACCCGTTTTTTAGGAATTTACTTTATTCGCTCTTAGAACAGTTCAGTTTGCGTGTTTCTTCTTTAAATCACATTAAGTTAAAGTGTCCATAGTCACTGATTTTACTCTACACTGACATTATTATTATTATTATTATTATTATTATTATTATTATTATTATTATTACTATTTCTCGTGGTGCAAGATNATTATTATTATTATTATTATTATTATTATTATTATTATTATTATTACTATTTCTCGTGGTGCAAGATCACTAATAGTGACTCAAATATCCTGCGTCTGGGCCTGAAGCCGTGCAAATTCTTAAAAACAAAAAAAAGGTGGCATTTCCCTTTAAAGGTATAAATGTGTGAAACCTCAGAAATGTATCTGTACAAAATATTGCTGATAATCATTCCATTGCACATAGTTTACTTTGTGTTTATATGCAATATTTTAATTTTGTGGGGAAATTAGTTTTTGTGTGAATATTATAATTGAAAAAGTGTAAATATTCCATTCAGGCTGAGAAGCCATTCTACATTTATATAAAAAGCTGAGCTTATGGATTAAAATGATATTAATGAGCAGCAGACTTTTTAATAAACTATATTTGTTACAATTCTATTGTGAATAAAAGAAATCTTTTTATAAAGTGCTTTTGTTTCTTGTTCTGTGTCTTGAGTTTCATTTATATCTGAGCTTTCTTCATGTCATTTCAGGGTTTTTACAATCAGAACGTTTTAGCAAAATTGGACCAATTAGGCTAATAAAGACTAATTTGACCTATTTACATGATCTATAACTCCGCCCCAGTTCAATCTGAGAAGATGTCTAATCATCTGGAATACTTTAAACACCTGTGGCATTGAGCTTTATGCTGTGATCCATCACACTTTGAA
This sequence comes from Lucifuga dentata, assembly GCA_014773175.1. NCBI lineage: Eukaryota > Metazoa > Chordata > Actinopteri > Ophidiiformes > Bythitidae > Lucifuga > Lucifuga dentata. The sequence goes on from VXCM01000538.1 coordinate 141,445, forward strand.
CCCAGAAAAACTGGACCTCAGATGCGGAAAAGTGCAAAGAATGGTCACAAATCAGATTTCCCAGCCAAAACCTGGCACATAAATGCCCCTTTAGTCATAACAACATGGCGGCATACAGTGAACCATAACAGATTTCCCTTTGTATCCTTATGTAGTTGATAAAACTTGATTTTACTTCATAAGTAGCATTTGGGCTGCCTGGCTTGGGGTCCTGCTGGGGGGGGGGCAACAGGACCCCCCTCCCCCCGGGTTTATGTAACAGGTCCATCACAGAGCAGCATGGAAGACAATGTAAGTCTCCTCCAGGAAATATAGTCCCAGGAAAAGATGTCTTTTACCAACAAATTAAAAGACATGACCTTCTACAGTTGTGCATAAGTGTCAGCAGGTCAAACGTTGAATTTTAAGGAGTGTGTGAGAGTGTGTGTTGTCTGGGGGGCTCCTGAACCTGAACATTTGATTTTGAAAGATACGGGGAAATTATAGGAAAATAAAATATGGTTTCATGTTTTAGAAATTGGTTGTCAGTAACATAATGCATATGCAGGTAGTATTTATTTGGCTTAAAGGACCATACCAGCCATTTAGCATGTTTAAGCCTAATATATTAAATTTTCATACATGTTACGTTACTGACAGTCATTTTCCAAAGGATAAAACCGTATTTCAGGTTTCCTGATATTTTGCAAAATCTCTTAATCTTTCAAAATCAAAGATTCAAGTGATACACCCACCTTAAAAATCGATATTTCTCCCGCTAATAGTTACACAGCCTTATGAAGTCACAGTCCTTTAAATTTTTCCATAAACACAGGTCTTCTTTTGGGACTATATTCCCCGGTGAAGACATACATTCACTTCGCACCTTTTATTGCGCTTAAATGCTCAAATTATGAAACTTCGGGGAAAAAAAACAAACAAAAAAAAAACCTGAATATACGTTGTGTTCATGATGATGGATTACCTATCCCAAGAACGTTTCAAGTATCAGCAACTTGATTTTAATAGTGTACCAGAATGAACTGAAACCAATGGTGGTCTGAAAGGTAGGAAAAACATTTTTAATTCACCGTTCCAGTAGTATGCTTTGAGAAATGATTGTCAGTAACATTACATGTATAAAAACTGAATCTATTAGACTCAAACATGCAAAATGGGTGGTATGGTCCTTTAAACAGGCATAACCAATGGTATGGTCCTTTAAATGTGTGTCTGTAGTTATTAACATTTGTTTTCAGCCTCTGTAAAGATAAACGCTGGGCTCTGAGGCTGCTTCGCTCCCTCCATGTGTGTCTATCTGCAGAAAAATTGGGGATATTCTTCTTTATGTGCTTGAAGCGCAGCTGTGGGACGTGAGTGTAAGAACAGAAATAAGAGAAGATGATGTTGGATGTTGTTCATCTTTTTCATGTCTCCTCTCTCCCACAAAGACGATTCAGTCTGTCTTTAAGATTGTCTCTTATTTCTTTCAGGGACCAAATCTCATCTTTTTTTACTGTTGATTGAAGACTTAAAGGGGACACGTGATAAAGATTTCTCAGCTCTTATTTTCATTTAGGAGTTTATTCTGAAATATCTGCAAAACGTTAACATGCAAAAAAAAAAAAAAAAAAAAAAAAAAAAAAAAAAACCACACCGATCCACTTCTGCTCTTCCTTGCTGCAGCATCGCTATGCACATTGAGTGCACTGGTAATTATATTTTATGTACCTCCTGACATATTGCACCAGGGATAGCAAATAGCTAATTTTCATCCGTCGTCCCTGGATGGAGGTATGGATGAATTACATGGCGGTCATGCTTTGTGGACGTGTCTAAGCAGGTATGCAAGCAGGTAAATCCAATGTGTTACACGGAGTATAACAGCTTTGAGTTTCTTTATTGTGCGCCACAGTACAAAACAGTACGGTGGCCTCGGAGGGTCATTAAGGCCTGATGACCTGACACTGTGTAGGCTGTTTAACTCCCTGAAGTCCCAACTCATTTTCACACATATATTTTAATTAAAAACAAAAAACATCAAGACTCATTTATAGTTCAGAAGTCATGAATTTTCTCCATATTTGTGAGTTTAAAAAGAATTATCTAGAATGAGGAATTGATTGATTTATTTTTTTTTTAACTAGATGTGTCTTTTTTATTTTCTGGGATGTAATTAGTAATATTAATAAATTAATATATTAATAAATTTAAGTGAGGAAGATCTACAGTGAAGTGTGGAAGAATTTTATAGAATCAAGTATCACCTGGATTAGCTATGATTTCTCTCTCTCTCTCTCTCTCTCTCTCTCTCTCTCTCTCTCTCTTTCCATGTTTTGGTTTTATTTTTTTTTTTTTACACAACACCAAATATTGAGCCAACATCCCAAATACACTGATTGTCAGATTACAGACTCATTAATTTTGTCTTGATTAAGAGAAATAATTGTCTGAAATACTTAAAATCATGTGTGGGTCCCTGAAGCAGACAGGAACATTAAATTCTGTGTTATTTATATTTTGTATTTATTTCTGCTTATTTATTTTAAAGTTGTCAGTGAAGCAGTGTTTCACCATGTTGAGTAGAAGCTCATTGCTGAGCGAAGTGCGTGTTCCCGGGTTGACCACTAGAGGGCAGCAGTGTAACACAAAAGAAACATTATTACACAGAAACTACATTTTATTTGCCCAGGAGAGCCATGTCATAAATCATATTCATATTCTAAAAAGAGTCTGTATCTGACCTTTAAATCTGACAGAAATAAACTCTTAAATTAAAAAATAATCCAATTCATATCCAACATCCCTCCATCCTTCCTTGCCCCATTGTCTCCCTCTCTTCTCATCCTTTTACTTCCCTCAACATTTCTTGTTTCTCCTCCTCCTCCCATCCCTCCATCACCCTGCGGAACAGCAGAGGAATCACATATTAATAGATAATACCAATAATAATAATAATAATAATTAATAATATTATTAATAATAAAATAGCAGACCTTTAAATAGGAAACAACTTTCATTCAGCTGTGACAGAAAACAGAACAGATGAGGACACAACTCTGCATCTGCCATCCTGTGTGTGTGTGTGTGTGTGTGTGTGTGTGTGTNAGAGAGAGAGAGAGAGAGAGAGAATGTGGAGCCAAAACCCAGAACTTTCTTTCTCATTCCTTTTTTTTTTTCATTTTTTAAAATCATATTTAACCTTTTTATTTCCTGTTTAGTTCCGTTTTGATGGATTTGTCTGCATAAAACTTTGTTGTGAGAAAATGAAAAAAATGCAGACTGCATTTCTATTGTCTCCCTTTAAGTTGTTCTCCACAGCAGAAAGGAAAGACATTCTGTTCAACACATCAGGCTGTTTGAATTCATTTCAGCCTGAATCCATCCTGGATTCTGTTTCCTCACTTTGGCAGAATTTCTGTCCAACCTTGTCCTTCCTTACAGAATCTCATCTCTAGCTGCTTAGCTAAAAGAAAAAAATGTGTAATCCCTGAAATCCTCTTTTTCATTAAAGGACAATATTGGTGGTTTTGCATGTTTGAGCCCAACAAATTCAACCTGCATACATGTTACCTTACTGACAACTAGATGCCAAAACATACTAGAAAGGTACATATTAGCTTTGTTTTTCCATCAGTTTCAGTCCATTCCAGTACGCAATTAAAATCAACTTATAGAGACTGGAAATGTGCTAGAGATAATAATCCATCACAGCAAAAACTATGTTCATTAAATTTTATTTTTGTTGAAGTGACTTTATTTAACTGGTCCAACACAGCTTCACGGAAGAAAATGTATTTCTCCTCCAGGGAATGTAGTCACAGGAGAAGACCCCAGAAATTACAAACAACCATCTCTTCTATAATCAGATTACATCTATACGGTGTAATCTGATACACCCTATACAAGAGAGTCAGATTATTATAGAAGAGGGTGTATCATCCAGACATTTCCTTTGATTTAATTTCAGATGTGCAAAGTCATGGAAACTGACCTCTATGACATCACATGGCTGACTTTATATCAGAGTCAAAAACTGCAAAAAAAAATAAATAAATAAATAAATCCACTAAAGACCCTCCAAGTACTCTTTTTTTTTTTTTTTTTTTTTTTTAATTCACCTTCCCCAAACTTTTTGAGTGGCTTTATGCTGTGTGTGTTTAAACTCAAAGCTCTGAAATAAATTGCATAAATATAAAAAACGGTTATACCAATCTTGGCATATACCACAACTATATATGCAGACAGAAAAAAAGAAAAAAAACCTCAAAGCTCTGAGTGACTTCCAACAAGGAATAGCCTAAGAAAACTCCCTCCTCAATTCAAAATTCAAATTCGGAAAGTCCAGCGAGCTTTACAACAAGGCTGCTCACCATGAACAGCAAGTAAAGTACCATTTGTCTATTTATAAAGTGCAAAAAGACAAAAAAAAACAAAAAAAAAACAAAGGTTTAGCTTGCAAACTTGTCGTCTTCACCAACAGGAAGTAACCCTTGTGATGTCATGAGAGTCGGTTTCCCTGAATTTGCACAGCGCCCTCTACAGCTACAAAAGCTTTTATACGGTTGTTTTTACATGCTAAATAGTGCTCCCCATGACCAATAAACTAAATCTGATGTGTAAAATTGTTAGAATGCATCTTTATTTGTTCATTGAGGTGTAAAACAACATTGTGGCAACTTTCCACTTATCACCAAAATGTAAAAGAACGATCCAAGGCTCTAAAGCCAAAGGTCATTTTAAAAAGTCTTTACTGGAACATGACTCAAACTCTATTTCCTTTTAACATAAAGATAACGTATATGAGTTTTTCTGTAAGCTGCACTTAAATCACTACAGGCGACACTTGAAGCTGTGAATAATGGATGAACGATACAGTTTTCTGCATTTTGCAAACAGCGTGCAAGCAGAGAGTCAGAGAGAAACACACCACCATTCACTTTGTTTTCTGTAAGGTGGCAGGGGAACAGAGGGATCACACACACACACACACACACACACACACACACACACACACACACACACACACACACACAGTGATGGCTGAATCCCTAAACAGTCCATACATATGCATGCTTGCTTGGCGTTCTCTCTTTTGGAGGGAAGAGTTGGGAACTTCCTCTGGAGAACTGCAGGAGAGAGAAAAAGAATGAAAAGAAGAGAGGAAGAGAGGTATAGAAACAAAGGCTCCACTCCTCTTTTTACCCACTTCTTTTCTTATAGATGTGATACACTGACTTCCTGTATAGATGTGATGTCTTTATTTATTTTTTATTTTTTTATTTGCACACACATGAGACATGCATAAAATCCAGTTAATAAAAACTAAGAGATGCATCAGGAGAGGTGAAGAAGCCATCAGGCGTATACAGTACACCTCTCCTTAGGAAGAACAACGAATGAGTAACAAAAGAATAAAGACTAAACTAACATAAACTGGGAAAACTAAAAAAAGAAAAAAGAAAAAACGACAACAGAAAGTACATACAATAAACAGAAGAAAACTAACCAATCAGTAGACAATAAGCCAATAAAAACAATGAAATACATAAAAAAAACAATGATGGAAAAAGGGGAAGAGAATTATATGTATGTATGTACGTATGTATGTATGTACACATATATATATATATATATATATATACACACACACACACACACACACATATATNATATATATATATATATATATATATATATATACACACACACACACACACACACATATATATATATTAAGGAAAGTGAAAATGATCAGCCTGTCTAGTATTTTATGAATGAATTTGGGAATTAGGTTTGAAGAAGTTGTTAAATGATGATGGTAGAGAAAAAGGCAAGAACATATATTTATATACAAATACACATATCTGATGAATATTTATGTAGTACTGTATACTGAGAGAATGTTCAGTTTTTTTAACAGGGGAACAGAGATCTTGTTAGAGTTTGAAAAAGTTGCCAATTTGGGTGAGAACAGAGATGGTAAAGTTCTATTCTATCCCTTTATTTATCATTTAATTTGACCCAATATTCACCATATTTATGTTTGACCATCAGACATGTTCGTACATCTGAATAATTGCACACTAGTGATTTTTTGGAAGATCTTAACCCTCTGAAGCCACTTTTCACTGAATTTACCAACTAAAAGCTGCACTGTAAAAACTAAGATAAAGTCCTTTAACTAGTGAGATGATAAATTTTGATGGCAAATTCGCTTCCCTGACATTTAAATAAGGAAATTTCACAGTCACAAAGCAAATGCTAAGAGATGCCGTTAACGGGCGTTTATGAATGAGGGAACATTGTTAGGTGTTGATATTTATTTTTAGCAACACGTTAATGTGTCACATGTTGATGTAAACATGTCACAGAAGTAAAGGACCAATCAAAATGAAGCTTTCAGGACCTGTGGATTTGTCTTAGTGGATGTATTTATATTTATAGTTATTATAATTATTACACCATTAATGGGTAAATAATAAAAAGCAAAGTATGTCTGCTTTGACGACAATATCAAGACACTTTTTTAAAATGTAATCCTATTTGTTACCTTAAAAACATAACTCTGTGTCAGACTGAATTTGTTTTTGCCAGAGCTCCAGCCAAAAAAAAAAAAACAGATCCAAGTCTGATAAGCTGTGAATTGATATAATATTTTGTTTCCCTCCCTGTAAAACTCGCTGGGTAATATGCTTCTGTGAGGTTATGAAAATAGTCCGCCCTGCAGCGTTACGCCGGATGCTGCATCTTTCAGTCGGCACGCAGAGATTAGATTGTTGTGGTTATTGCGTTGTCAACTTTATTACTTTTTTTCTGGTGAGCCACCAGACGCTCCTAATTGGATTGTGTTGGTATGTTTTTCCCTCAGCGCCGGCGAGAGGACGCTCAAGATATTCCAATCATTAAGCCTGAGGAAGTGAAGCGGAATGTGTGCCTGAGATTCATATCATCTAAAAATAGAAACCCAGATGGATGAGGAGCAAATTCAGTGTGTGTGTGAGAGAGTGTGTGCCTATGTGTTTGGGTATAGAATAAAGCTGCCAATACACAATGAAGAACAGTAGAGAGCAGTCCATCACTTTTTTGTACGCGGCACAGACCGTATTCCCACAACTCTCCCGCTTTTCCTTTTCCTTTAGAATAACTCCATTAAGTCCCATTTTTGCCATCATCATCCTAAATGTGGGCTACATGGAGAGAGGCAAAAAAAAAAACTTAGTCAGTCCTGGGATTTCTTTGATTTCTGCCTTAACCAAGTGGTTTTAATCATCAAACCTTTTCTGCTGAATTTGCAGCAGGCCGTACGTCGTCTATCATGTCTCCACAGACAAATCTATACTAGAAACCTGCAAATCTGTTCACTCTTTACTCAGGTTTGGCCTGTTGGTTTTGTGTTTTCCACAGGAAAACTTTTAACATTTTTCCACTAATATGGTGCCCAAACACATTCATGAACCGTTCCACTGGTTTCCACCCAGAGGCCTGTTCCCAGCAGACACAAAGCTGCTGGTCTGGAACCAACAAATCTGTACTGCTCATGCAGGGATGGGATAAATCTCATCAGCCATGATGTTAGCGTGTGCGTGCAGAGCCATTACTTCCTGCAACAGGAGCTTTTAGCTTAGCAAGACTCTCTACTCTCATCACTTGAACATTTGAACTAAACGTGACTAAGGATGACAAAATTGTTCAGTGATCAGTGGAAGAGACCAACGTCTTGATTACTGTTTGAACGTCACCAGAGATGTAAGAAAAGTTCAAGTCAGCATCGAAGAAAAATCAAATCTACATGGGATCAAGGAGGATGAAGATGGAGCTGATAGTTAATAAGCGAAATAAATTAATGAAACTTATCGAACGGCTGTGAGGCCGCAGGAAACACAGAATGTGCAGGCTGAGGGTCAGAATACTTGTTGGAGGGCTTCAATCCAGTTCACAAATTCATATTTCTTCCATATTTCATGAGTCCAGCTTTATGAGTGCAGGTCCAGTCACAACAAGTGTGTTTTGTGAAGTGGTTGTGTGTAGCATAAAGTCTGTAGGAACTGTATATATTGGGCTCAAACATGCAAAAAGAAAAAAAAGAAAAAACGCTGGTATGGTCCTTTAAGTAACTGCTTTGCTTTATGCAGGTCAAATCTGATGTTTCACTAATAAAATGGAGAGACAAAAATCAAGCAAAATCTAGATCTGTTTTATATGATCTTCCTTTTGTGCCATAAAGGTGTTGTTTTTGTTATGGTGTATATCACTATTTTTGAATTTTCTTTACACGTTTGCTTGTTATTTTGCATTGTCTTGACTTTGTCCATCACTTGTGTTGCTTGACTTTATATCTATAGTGGTGTTATATGACTTTGCAAACCCATTTATTTATTTATTTATTTATTTATTTATTATTAATTACTAGAAATGCCTAATACCCCTGTGGCTTATCGATTATACTGTAAGACAAAGGATGATTTACATGCTTGAGTAAATTGACTTGCAATGGTTTAATCTAGTCTGCTTGTCATATAAATCAAAATGAAGTTATTTTATTTTTGTTGTAATGAGACATTAAAAAAAACGATTTATTTCCTTAATTGGAGCTTAATGTGCCTGTAAATATACTGAAAGACAATGGTCGTGGGCGGTGTTCCACGTGTTAACCCACTATCACCCATGTGTAACCCCGCCCCAGGATACGNGTGGGCGGTGTTCCACGTGTTAACCCACTATCACCCATGTGTAACCCCGCCCCAGGATACGAAGCCACGGGGAAGGGTCGAGATCTTTCTGACAGCACCTGAATGCAGCATTGCTCCCGTGCTACCTGAATGCAGCACAAACTGTTGAAATGATCCATGGCAACAGAGAAGCAACCAACCGCTGAGCCTGTTCCCACACACACACACACACCGTCAATCACTACTCATTCTCGGTCAGTGTGACCGGGACGCACCGAGGAAGGTTCGGTCTGAACGGATCTTATTGAGAAATTTCGGGATCAAGGTGACCGACTCGGAGTGAGGCAGCTACCCGGGAACCAGCTCCTCATCCGCCGCAGGTGACAGCAGACCGGACCGCACCACCTCCCGGTGGACAAGATGGTTGGAGGCAGCGTCTTCAGGGCTTGAAAAATCATAAATTTCACCGTTTGTTGTGTATCATCTGGACTCGCACAAGATGAAACTCATCTCTAATACGCACTGGGCTAAAAAGACTTCATTTACTTGATTAATTTTTCAGCGTTTTTGGATAAAACGAGGCAGGATTCCGGTACTTCCCCAGTCCGGTGGTTTCGGTTCCTCTGTCCAGTTTGCTGTTAAAGCCCACATTTCTCTAGTAAAACATCTGAAGCATCATCGTGAAGATGGCGACTGGGTCGGGTTGGCAGCAGTATTACTGCCCTGCCGGTCAAGGGAAATATACTTCATCCTCTGCATCCAGCATGTCCTTTCAGTCCGGCATCGCCATGGAATATACCCAGGACCTGCACCTGAAGATGAGCAAGAAAATAGCACAGCTGACAAAGGTAGGAAATCCATCTCTCAGGCCTTTCTCCACTCTATCTACCCTTCGTTTCTGAACATGCCAAACTCCATTAAGAAATTTCTATTTTTAATAATACCTCGCTCTTAGTTGAAGGTTCATAAAAGACTGAGTATGATTTAATTTTTTTCCTCAATCTGTGGGGTTATATGTTACATTCGGTATTCATAAAATGCCTAAGCATTCAATTTTCTACTAAAAAAATAGAATCTTAACCTTTCACAGTTGTTTAACATCGCTCTCTACTGGTGTATTTTAGCGGAGGAAAATGGTGGAAAAAAAGAGGCAAACTAATTATTAAAGTTGATTTTGGTTGGAAATACGTCATGCATGGTACATTAAAGTAATGCCGAATTAAAGCAAATCTGCTCTTAATTCTCATATTTTTTAGGCAAGTTGATAGCTGTATGTCCTTAAATTTAAGAGCAGTAAAAGTACTAAATTGTCACATTTTCAAATGGAGTTTGGTCTAAACTCCTCTCCGTGGTCGAACCAAAGGGATGCCTTGGATTTATCAGCTGCCTGAAGGTGATACCGGTGAATTGAGATGCTGCATCCCTCAATAGCGGATCATTAACCAAGATGTTAATAAGATCATTAGTCATTAATCATCTACAGTCTGCAGAGTCTGTGTTGGTATTTTGCTTTATTTGTCCTTGTTCTGTTTTCAGGCTCCCCTAAAGAAACAATAATGCAACTAATTAAAGCACTTTTTTCCAACTTTGTTCCCCCATGACAGGCACTACTTGAAGATGTTGCAATTAAATAACCTATTTATGACTTAAAATGCTCCAAAGTCCCTTTACTCCTTCTGTATTTGCTTATTCGAGATACATTATATTATGCTCACAGCTCCCCTGTTGTTATGCCAGATAGAGTGTGTGTGTGTGCTCAGTTAGAATGTTTGCACCTTTGATGCACATTTCACTTATTCATCATGAATTCAAGTAAAATGTGGGGTGTGTTGCCTTAGGCTGCATCTTTCATCGGTTGGATTTGGGAGCTCATTATTGACCTATAATGTACCTAAGAGCCTTCAAGGACATTTAAACAGTTTTCACCCTGAGGATCAGAGCTTTCATCTCTGACTAAATGACAGGCTTCCAACTTCCAACAACACACAGCAGTCACTTGGGGTCAAAACATGTTTGTGGCCCCGGTGTGTCATTATCATCAAGCTGGAGGTCTGCCAGCATCACACACACCTTTTGAAGACGTCTCCTTGTTGCCACAGAAGGGCGTGGCATGTCAAAATTCATTACAGACCTTAACTCTGCGCTCGGATGTCGGTGTTTGTTTGCTGAGGAAGTGGTGACTGCAAAAAAACAAAAAAAAAAATCATAACTTAGCAGCTTTGGGCTGGTTGTGTGCCAAGTCTGGGTGCAGCATGGGTTCTTTAAAGTCGCGTTGAAATGAAAAATTGCTTTTCACCTTGTTAGATGATTCCCTATATCATATCATACAATGCAAGCACACCTATTTAGCAATGAATGTCAAGAAAAAAGAACCCATTATTTTCACACTTATAAAATCAATATCTAATTAGTTTTACTTCCTGCTTTGAAGTCTTAGTTAACTGGTAAGCGTATGAATATTTAACTATGCTGCTCCAGAAGCTTCAAAGCGACAGATTGGCAACGTAGTAATCCTTTAATTAAGGAATTGTAATTAAAGGACATACCAATCGTTTTGCATGTTTGTGCCCAATAAACCTGCACACACACATTACATTACTGCCAATCATTTTCCACAACGTACTACTGGAGCAGTAAATTTTCAAATTATTTTTCCTACCTTCCAGACTGCCATGGACTTCAGTTCATTCTAGTACACTATTTAAAAAAAATCATCTTGTAGATGCTTAAAATGTGCTTTAGATAAGTAATCTATCACAGTGAACCACACGCCATTATTCTTTTTTTTTTTTTTTTTTTTTTTTGTCAAAATTGCTTAATTTAACTGACCAAACACAGAACCAAACAGAAGAAAATGTAAGTCTGCTAGTCCCAGGAGAAAACTTTTAGTTTGACTTTTGCCTTCTAAATGAAACATGCATGTTAGCAGGTGACACATTAAAGTTTAAGGTGGGTGTATCACCTGAGCATTTGATTTTGAAAGATTAGAGGATTTGAAAAAAGAACAAGAAAGCTAGCGTACGATTTTACATTTTGGAAAATGGTTGGCAGTAACGTGATGTGTATGCAGGTAGTATTTCTTGGTCTCAAACATTAAAAAAAAAAAAGCNGTTGGCAGTAACGTGATGTGTATGCAGGTAGTATTTCTTGGTCTCAAACATTAAAAAAAAAAAAGCACTAGTATGGTCCTTTAAGTTCCAGCATTAGTGGCTTGATAGTTTATTGTGTTGCTTCACTGGCTACAAGCACGATTCCTTTCTGTAACTTCTGGTGTCTTAACCCTTAAATGCATAAGTCGTTTTCCATCTGTTCCTACATACGTCGGGTCTAACAACCCGACGTATGTAGGAACACAAATTGACGCAACACAAATTGAGCTACAAAGTCAAACATTTTTGCTTGTAAACTTTTCAGAACATTTTATGAACAATAACAAACCCACAAAAAAAAAAATCATTTTTTGCCATATTATATTTTTATAATGACTTATAGATCCCGTCATCACAGTGATGCTGCTCTGCATGAAGCTCTGACACAGCGCTGCAGCGTCTTTCTGTAGCAGTAAGCTAACAGCTAAGTTTACAGCAATAACAGCCTTCTTCCTCCTACTTTCAGCGTTTGTTCATCATATCAGTGATACTACAGCGCCACCTAAGGACCAAAGTTAAAACACAACTATTACCTGCTGCCTGTGTACCAGGAAAAAAACAAAAAAGTGACACTATTACATACCGAGGGTCCATAGCGACCCTATACACTTTTTAGCGAAATACATTAGAAAAACAGTTATTTACATCAATTCTGCCAACTTGAAACCATAAAACTGTTAAAAATAAAGAGTTTGAGGAATACCAGGAGGTTGATGGCTTAATTGGAAAAAAATGAATGAATTAGAGGTGCAGTAACATGGTCTGGGCGGCTAAAGTCCTATGCATTTAAGGGCTAAAAGGCGGATGCCGACATTGCCGAATCCCACAATTTCGTCAAGCGAAACTCCGTCGTTTAACAGGGAGCCTTTCACCTCAACGTCACGAGTTCCAAAAATGTCATTAATGCACCAAATATTCACGCCAATTATTCGCCTCTGGTGTGAAAAGACCTTTAATTTGAAAATATTATTGGTGGCTCAGAATAAGTCCATAAAGCTAAAGTTCTCTTGCTACCAGTGTATAACAACTAAAGGAGACATAAATGTTTTTTTCATGTCATAAGCTTTTCTGTTCCTCCTGTATGATGTGAAACATGTAAAGGTCAGAGGTCATTGCTATATGGTTAGCTCACATGTTCCTAGCATCGTTCCCTCAGGCTACGCTTCCGCTGAGCTTGTATCTGGTGTGTTTTGTTGCATCAGGACACAACAGAGCAGCAACGTTCAGGCCATCTGCTCACGCTGACCGCTGAGCGCCCAGCCTCTGCTGCCTTCAGGAACAAAGAGTTTCCATGGAATCTCCAGTTTCCAGCTTCTTGAGACCAGTTCAAGACTGTTTCACCAGAGGAATTGGCCTGATTGTTGCCATGCGATCACCAGTGTTTCTTTGTCTATCTGTTTGTTTGCTAGCAGGATATCGCCAAAAGTTCTGGACAAATTTGGATAAAATTTAGGGGATGGACAGATAATGTCAGATTAAAATTTTGGAGATGATCTGGATCTTATTCTGGATCCAGAAGGAGTTTTTAGCCCGTAAACTGGGCTGCATGGAAGCAATACACAGGTACACATGCGCAGGTTTGCTCCATCAGCTGCTCCTTAGCTACGTATCCAGGTTAGCGTCCATACAAAAGTGCAGCAACAATGTGTAGGTAAGAGTGTGTACCTCAGAGTGTGTACCTAGCTCTAATGCAAATGTATGTTGGCTTTACATTTCAGCAAGGGTTTCACGTGCAGTCAGCAGTTATTGATTAATACTCATTGATATTTAGCTGTTTTGTGATGCGAGGCGGTCGTTATTGAAGTCTTCTCACAGGTAGTTTTTTTTTTTTAATCCCGCTAAGCTGCTTCCTGTCCTTTGTGTCTCAGGCACCGGAAGGTATTCTGCTGTCGTAATTTTTGGAACGGCGTTATTTCAGAAGTAAGAACTGCACTTTACTCCCTGATTTGGCTTTCATTGTCACGTCGCTGTCAAAAGACAAGGAATTGTAGGGTTTTGCTGCTATGGCAACAAGGTTTTATAGAAATGTATTCAGGCCAGCAGCATGGGATGAAAGAATAGCCTGAGCAAAGCCTGCAAGATTTAAGGCTGGTTGTTGTGTGGCTGAGTTGTGGGAAACAGAGAGGCAATGTGTCAGTTTCTTCAGGAGAATGCACAACAACGCATGTATTTCCTGGCTTTGTGCACAAGTGTGTGTGCACGTGTGTGTGTGTGTATTTCATCAGAAATGCCTGAGTGGCTTTACTGTTGAAATGAGTCAGAAATAGAACTTGGAGCTTTACATATCTGGATGATGGGATTGAAACAGACAGAGGTCATGAAATATTGTGTGTGTGGGTGGGTGTGTGTGTGTGTGTGTGTGTGTGTGTGTGTGTCATAACGTTCATAATAACAGACATTTCTGCGATTTCTGGAGATTTGTACAGAAGCATCACGCTGATACTGACTTTCAACTTTGACACATCTGCCACTGACCTTTCACACGTGCAACCAGTGAGTGTGTGTTGCATGTGACGTAAAGCAGAAGCAAAACGACAACAGAGGAGAAGCTCGTAACCTGCGTAGAGTGATTTCTCGAGTTTGTACGACACAAGTTTAAAATTGTACGACAATCGAGGTGACTGGGTGACTGCATGGTGAAGTGTCAGTAGACACACAGGACAACTGGGTGTGTGTGTGTGTTTAACTCCTCATTTAATCTCCGGTCATACCGGCTGTGTCTTCCTGATGACGCATGTTGCTATGTTGCAGTACAAACACACAAACTGTGCAAAAGATGCACAAAAATGTGTGTTGTGTGTTACGTATGTTTTGATGCCTGTGCAAACAAAATTTCCCATGGGATGAATAAACGAAACAAAAATACAGCTTATGATGTAAAGCAGCCTAAACAGATGTGTGTGTGAGTGTGTGTGTGTGTGAGTGTGTTGGTATGCGTGTGCAAAATCCTGTGTGTGTTTTACTGGCTGTTGTTTTTTTTTTTTTTTTTTTTNTTTTTTTTTTTTTTTTTTTACCTGATGGAGTGAATAAAAGCACTGTCATCACTTGGCAGCAGCATTAGTGATGTGTGTGTGTGTGTGTGTATAATCTGGGTTGGAGGGAGGGTTGGGGAGCAGATGGTTAGAGCAACATGACTCCAGACTATCAGCAGATCAGGATTTAAAGTCTGATTCTTTATCCTGTAAATCAAAGCTGCAGTTTGCTGATATTTTATTTATTAATTTTTTATGAAATGTTCACTTTTCAGGCAACATATTTATTATTTGTACTAAACATATCAAAGAAGAACCCATGTGTTCTGTAGATTGAATCGACAGACTCCATCACGGCACAGTAAGGGCATTTTTAGACCTGTCCTCCATTTGCTCTGGTTCAAATCAGGTTTTAATGCTGAATTTACCGTATATACTCGACTGTAAGCCGAGTTTTTATTAACAAATTTCACAAAGCAAATCGGAGGTCGGCTTATATACGAGAAATTCAGATTTGATCCCAGAGAAGGAAATTTCCAGGGGTGGAAATGCTACCCATTACCTCTACCCATGTAAAATAGTTTAAATCATACCTTAGAATGATGTATTTCCTGATAAAACATCTTATCCAGCACATTTTGTGGCAGCCAGTAAGCGCTGATGTGATTGGTCAGAGACAAGAGAATGGGCCAATCAGAGACGACCTTCTAAAAGTTCCATATACCAGTACAGTACCTTTATTTGGCAGTCTCATTCAACACCATGTTTTGTGCTTTACTAGCGAGAAACTAGAGAGATCGGACGGATCGCTCTCAGAAAAGAGATTTTGAATCTCAGTGTTTTATCTGGTTAAATAATGGTTAAATAAGATACAACGCACGATGGAAACGACACGGAGTCAGGAGAGAAAAATAGCATCAAGGACTGGGATGCACTGTTTGGTGATTCAGACAAAGAAGAGGAGTCTGGAAAAGTTAATGTCAGCTAATGTCAGTTATGGTAATCAGCTGTTTACTGGTACCGTTATAACAGCCCAAGATGTACCTCCTGCCCAGACTATCCCTGGGGTTAAAGTGGGCTAGCTTGTTTTATACCTCNAGCCCAAGATGTACCTCCTGCCCAGACTATCCCTGGGGTTAAAGTGGGCTAGCTTGTTTTATACCTCAGGTATATTCTGGGCTGGTCCAGTTTATACCCCGGGGTGTTGTTTAGGCTGGGCTATTTCATACCCCCCCAAAACCAGATTATAACCCCACACTCAGACACACAGTATTCAAGGATACAGTATTAAGTTTTTGATTTTATTTCACACGCTGATGACACAACCTTATCCACTACAATACACAGTTTTAATCACTTAAATGCTGTTACAAACTAATCAAGTGCAGACTACAATGAATCATGAGCTGAATAAAATATATGATTGGCTTGGTACAAATAAACTGTCCCTGAATTTATCAAAAACGTCTATGCTGCAGTAACACATTATTTTTTTAAAATTATGATGGAAAGAAACTCTGAACACTGAAATACAGACTAATTTATGAAAAACACAAGGGGGTATATATAGTCTGGACTAGTGGGTATAGTCTGGTCTAGGCCAAAGTATACCTCAGGGTATAAACCAGTCTGGGCTATTTTATACCCCGGGGTGTATTTTGGCCTAGACCAGACTATACCCGGGTATAGTTTGGCAGGGCTTAGTCTGACCTGCACCGGCAAGTATTTTCAGAAAACCACAGGAATACTATGACAATACCCAGAAAAACAGGTAATTTACTAAACAAATAAATTGATGGAACAACATCAGGGGGGTCGGCTTATACACGAGATCGGCTTATACTTGAATATACGGTACTGGTTGATTTGGTTTGATTTCACACGGGAAAAAAAATCAAATCACAATCTGACATCTCATCATAAGCTGCTGCAGCTTATCACAGAAAACCTGGAATTTAATGAGGAACGTCACCGTTTTACTACGAAGACACTTCTCATGAGGAGAGACGGCCCCTGCAGCGAGCCGAGGATACCGGCCATNTTTTACTACGAAGACACTTCTCATGAGGAGAGACGGCCCCTGCAGCGAGCCGAGGATACCGGCCATGATTCCTGAGCTTTGTTATCTCTAATTATAATTTAGGAGAACGACAACACAGAGAAGTGTGTGTGTGTGACTGATTGTCACAATGCACTGTCAGATTTCATTAAGATACGCACACGCACGCACACACACACACAGACACACACGTAGAGAGGGAGAAAAGAAGAATATTGGCCTGAAGCATTATCCAGCATGAATAAAGCTCCACTGAGGTTCTCTCTCTCTCTCTCTCTCTCTCTCTCTCTCTCTCTCTCTCTCATACACACACACATACACACACGCTGAGGTATGTTTGAGGGCGATTTGATGAGTCATTCTTAATGTTTGACCTTGAATCTTTCCTCTGCCTTCAGACATTTTTCGGACCGTTTGTAGTTGACTGATGAAGCGACGCAGCAGCCAACTGGATTGCTTCAACATGTCTGAGACACACCAACACGATTTACGATTGGCTGATCTATCAAATTAATATTATTCAAGCAAATAAGACAAATATATAATTGAAAAAGTGTTCTCTTTAAGATGTGTGGTAGTATTTTACTAAAGATCAACAATAAAACCTCATTTAAAACTACTTTTATTGGAATTTTTAGGGGACAAAATAATTAAAGTTAAAGTAACAATACATGGCACAAAATAGAGAATATCAATATCCTAAATATAAATGTATTAATGCTAATGTAGGGTTTTTATAAACCTGCATAGTCCTTCCATATGCCTTTTCATTTCATCGCTTCATCAAATCCAAGAATCTTTTTATTGCTGTTTGTCAGTAAGATCTATTAGATTAGTACCACATTTCTTAAATCCATCCTGTATGTACATATTGTATGTATTTCTTTGTAGTTTTTTTTTTTTTTTNTTTTTTTTTTTTTTTTAAATATTCTAAAATAATTTATCTCATATCTTGAAGCTAGCAGCAGATTTACTGGTAGGGAGCCTTTGAAAAAGCTGTCATTGGTCTCATTCCAATTTGTATGACTGATGACTTTGCAAAATGAAGTGAGAGAGAGAGAGAGAGAGAGAGAGAGAGAGAGAGAGAGAGAGAGAGANTCTCTCTCTCTCTCTCTCTCTCTCTCTCACACACACACACACCTATACGTACACAAGGACAGTGAGAAGTTGATCTCATCTCTTCCTCCTCTTCCTCTTCCTCCTCCTCCTCCTCCGTTTAAGCCCTGCGCTCTGTTTTCACGGCTGAGGAGGAGAATTCTTCCTCAGCTGAATAAGTTTGTAGAAAATAACTAAACAAAAGACCGCTAGCAATAAGAATAGGCTAGATGGGGATATTTGCTTCATTTCCATTAGCCGCTAATGGGCTGGCGGTATGTAGGTGACCCATCACTGTTTTAGCACACACCGGCTCACTCCACTCAAGACTGTATAACTGGATATGTGAGCACTTTTAGGTGATGTAACACTGAAAAGCTTCAGCCTGTGGCAACAACAACAGGCAGAGCTGATTATATTTATAATCATGTAGTATAACCACCTCACTACACTTGAAGTAGCAACAAATGTATATGTTGGGCACATGCACAATCACCAGTATGGTCCTTTAAGCCTGGAAATAGACAACAAATTCCATGTATTTTCATTTGGTCTGCTGGAAGTTCCATATACAGTCTATCATCAGCAGTAACTGTGGTGTCCTGCTGGTTCAGAGGATTAGGATGGAAGTAACAGTACAGCTGGTGCTGTGTATTGTACATCATATTTCTGTTCTACTTTCTCATGAAATTAATTCCTGCTTCCTTCCTCCATTACTGTTTGTTTTATTTTGTTTTAAAGGACCATACTGGCTATTTTGCATGTTTGAGCCTAATATATTCAGTTTTCATACATGTAACGTTACTGACAAACATTTCCCAAAGCATGCTACTGGAACGGTGAATTAATAGTTTTTCCTACATTCCAGACCGTGACTTCATAAGGCTGTGTAAGTATTAGCAGACAAAACATAAATTTTTAAGGTGGATTCATTGCTTGAATATTTGATTTTGAAAGATTAAGAGATTTTCTAAAATATCAGGAAAGCTAAAATATGTTTTATCCTTTGGGAAATGATTGTCAGTAACTTTATGAAAATTTAATATATTAGACTCAAACATGCAAAGTGGCCAGTATGGTCCTTTAACAAGGGACACTGCCTGAATATGCCATTGTAGCATACAGACACAGCCCTCCTTTATGGAACTTTATAGAATTGTTCTTTACTCATATTTCAACACAGTAAACGTGTTCTTTTGCATTATTCTCTCTCTATTCTCTGTCTTGTTGCTGCACTTTTCGTCTACATGCACCATGTTAAATGTAGCAGCAGGAGATCCTGGAAAAACAGCATTTCATCCCGACTGTGTAGTTGTATATGGATGGTTTGACAATAAAGCTCTGATTGATTGATTGATTGATTGATTGATACAGACTAATATAGAATATAGTACAGAAAGTACTGTCTTAACATGTCAGTTTTTAAACATTTTTCATTGAATTCGCTATATATTGAGAAAAAATATCTATTATATATTGGATAACTACCATTAACAGGCTTGAATATGATAAATTAAACCTTCAAAAACCTATTTTGGCTGAAAGCTCCTATAGCCGCAGACTCCTCAACTTAACACCAGCCCACTCATTTAACAGAAAATTGTTTTTTTTGGCAGCCATCGTCAGTCACTAGTAAGCTTTAGAGGCTAAACTTTTATTCCGCTTTCTCCTTTTGTGTTGGCAGCAGCATCGGTCTTTGAAGCCACCACCAGGGACCACAAAGAGCAAAGAGCACCTCACGCTAACCATCTTCTTTTACCATTAGCTACATCATAATGCAGATGGCTTTTTTAAAACTGCAATTCATTATACTAGTGCAGTGCCCGTTCAAAATGTGCCTATTTGGAACGGACCAGACTTTATGGCTTTATTTTACAGACAAGATGCCATAATTTTGTTCTGTACGTCCTCATGAGCTAGCTTTGTTTGCTGTATGGGGTTGGGGTGAGACCGTGCCACTGGACTAGAGCATATGCTACCACATCCGGAGCATATCCTGCCGCACGGACTACTTTTTACCATCACAGTTCAATTTGAGAACCACTCATCCAAACAATTTCACATGAGATATTGCATGTCCTTGGGTCCTGAGCATTATACCTGCCAAATTTCAATTTCATATAGTACCATATTCTAGAGATGTTGGTGCCACAGACAGAGATTTCTGTGTTTTAGTTTGATTCAAAACTCGGAAAGTTCCAAGTTGATTCTCAGGGGTTCCAGTCAAACATGTTCCGATGTTTCTACTTGGAAAAACACGGATGCCCATAGCAGGTTCATATTTGCAGGGCAAGTCCGTGAACGCTGTTACAGAGGATACACATGAATTATTTCTGTGCGATTAGGGAAGAGAAATGGTAGTTCAAGGCTTCATCTTTTCATAAAAATAACAGCTGTGCAGTTGGTCACAATCTACAAAAATGATGCAAATAGAAATCTTAGCATTCACCTTGTGCAACACCACATTGTTGTGACATTAGGTATGTTTATGTCAGATAAGTCAGGCAAGCTGGATCTTGCCCAAAGTTCCAACGGGGAATTCTAAGTTGAATGACCATTGCACTTTTTCATGTTGGAGATCAGGTTTTTCCGAGTTCCAAGTAAAAGGATTGCAGCATAAGACCCAAAGTAGCAGGCGTTGCTACAGATGGTCCATTACGCATCTGCTGAGCAAGGTCCATCCATCCATCCATCCATACATCCATTCTCTATACCCACTTAACCTGTGGAGGATTAATCTGTGTTTGAACCTCTCCCAGCATCCACTGGGCAATGTTATGACCTGGACATGTCACCATTCTGTCACAGGAAAAACACACTGAGAGAAAAACTCCTTCACACTCACACCAACAGACAATTTAGAGTTTCCAGTTCACATAACTTGCATGTGTTTGGAGGCGGCACAGTGGCTTGATGTCGCCTGACAGCCAGAAGGTTCAAATCCAACTTTGGCTGTTCTGTGTGGAGTTTGCATGTTGTTGCACATCTGCATGGGTTTTCTCTGGTTTGTCCTGCTGTCCATCCATACTTTTTTGTTATGGGATCCACACATGGTAGGTAATGTTGCCTCTCCTTTATTAATTTCCAATGAAACAAGTGTGAAGAGGCGATATTTACGAATCCCCCTCCTGCAAAGCGACACGAGATGTTTGATCTGGTGAAACATCACGCCTGTGTATGCTCACACAAACGATGCTACTAAGCAAAGCAGAAAAATTTAATGTTACTGTAAATATTACTGTAATTTTTAGGTTTTAGTATTTATTTGTACATGCAGTATGTTGAACTTGGGCAGGGTTATATTTATAGTTGTTTGTTTATGTCAGCCGTTATTCATCAAGCGTGATTATCCTGCAATTTGCTCTGGAACTGCATGCATCGCCTGCGGGGGGCGACGTGTTTTGTTGGCTTATGTTGTTCGTCACCTACCATGTCAAGCTCATTATTTTGTGAATTTATACTTTAATTACATAGCAACATAGTTAATTTCCATTAGCTATATTAAATAAAAAGCAGCATTTATATAATTTTTTTTTTTTTTTGAAAATTTTGGTTGCTTAACCCATCACATTGGCTCTTTCTGTGGCTTGTTCTCCTTTGCGGACTCTTTCTTTCTCTGTGTTTGTCTCCTTTCCTCTAGCCAGAGGACAAACAACATCAGGGCTTGTTAGAATTTCACCCAGCCAACCTTCGTCTGTCTTTTCATTAAGATAAACCCTGATGCCTGAGGCTAAAACAATGGGATTCAACATGGAAGAACTGAGACAAACAACAACAAATGCAAATAAGTACAGAAAAGATATATAAAAGAAATATATAGTAAATGAAATATATATTCTACAGTTGAGAAACGCGTACAGCCTTTGGGGAAAATTGTCTGAATTCCATTACATATAAACTACAAGCCAAGCCTTCATCAGATCCAGAGTCCGTCGTGCTGTATATTCCTCACATGTGGTAACACCAACATGGATTTGAGCCATGTGCATGTATATTAAATGTAAATCACAAAGAATTATGGGAAATCGCAGACTCTGAGCCACCTCTATTATAGGGGGGAACATTGCTTTAAACCTCACTTTATAAAAAATTTAATGGAAAGACATTTAAGACAGCAATGTAGGCACATCTGGGATTTCCTCAAATCTCCATGTCTTATTCATGTGTCCATATTATTACTCCCACACAGCTCTTGACCTGTCTTTACCCCCGGTGGCTGACTGGTTGATGACTTTATGGCTCAGCATTCCTCCTGTGAACCCAATCAGTTTTCTGCATGGTGTTTATGTCAGCTCAATGAGGTTCGTTCACCATAAATCCCTGCCTCACCTCTCTGTCCTCTCTGTTAAGGGTGCTTTCACATGATAAGCACGACATGTGCGCTGAGCTGTGCGTTCCCTTATTGGGAGCTGAGCCGTGACTCCCAACATTAACGGCGATGCAACCTTGAACGATGCACAACGCTCGGATTCTCCCCTCTGATGCTGCACTCAAAGTTCAACCACGCTCATCTTTGACCCTCTGCCTGCAACCTTTCCAAAGCGCAACCAATGAGAGAAAAGTTGCACATAAGCAGAGGCGACAATGGAGGAGAAGCTCATACGCACCCAAAATTGATGCTTCTTCATGGCTCGGTTTTTTTTTTCCTTCAGAGTAGAAGAAGAGTAGAAAGTTGAAGATGAGCTATTGGACTGGAAAAAGTACTTTGAAACGATTTCGCCATACATGATAAGGTTTCTTTCATTGTGACTGTAGCAGGAACAGTGAGTATTCCTAAAAGGAAGATACACTTTTTCATCAATTTGAAATTTGTTTCACCCCATTTTGGAATAAATGAAAAAGCCTCTCACATGAACGGTGAAACGTTTTCAAGCTACTTTTTCCAGTCCAGTGACTCATCTTCAACCTTTTAGACATTTTACCACCTGGACAGGCCAAAATGTAGGGCATCAGAACTGTAGGCAGTGACATGAGCGATGTATAGATTGCTCTCTGCAGTGGAAATACCACTTATCATATAAAAGCACCCTAAGTGCGTCAGGCACAAACCGATGATAACACAGCAAACCTAAACATTACCCACCAGTTTGTTCACCAGTCCTATCAGCTGATATGAACACATATGCAACAAATGAGAACATCCAACCTTCCCTTCCCCAAATAAGCAGCAGCCAATTTGTCCAAATTAGATTTTGTTGTTGACACTTCTACAAAAACAAAAATGGACAAACTATACAGTCTAAAGGCCAAATCTACCCTAAATCAGATCAGGCAGAAAACTGCTATTTCACTACCCCTGTGGGTTGAAATATTTTGTTTTTCTAGCTTCACCCCAATTAGTAGTGCATCCATAGCCATCCAGTGATGAATGCTAATGTTAAAGGATGGCAAAACAACAGAGAGAATTTAGTTACATAGGCCATGGGTCTCAAACCAGTTCTGTGGAGGGCTGAGAGGCTGCAGATTTTCAGTCCAACCAAACCCTTTTCCAGCTGAATTCACTGATTAGCTCCTCTTCTTTGATTGTGTGCTGAACATTTAAATCAGCTGCTGTGCTGTCTCTACTTGAACTAAAACCCTGCAGCCTCTGAGCCCAGAACTAGTTTGAGAGCATGGTTTTCAGCCTTTGAGGAGTTAAGGCATCACTACAGCTTGGGCATCTATCAGAGAGAACATTTCGGACAATGACTTTCCAATATATTTGAACAGAAGACATTTAGAATTAACCAACCATTGCCAACATGGAGAAGAGATTCTGCAAGAATGATGAGTTTAAGCTTCCACGACTTTGGCTGAGAATCAGTATTGCTGGCCAGGATGATAAAGACTTGAGTTACTGGGCTCAAATACTATCAATGCCAAAATCAACTGATAGTATTTGTGTTGCAGTTTCCCACTTCCCACTAATGCAAACATTAGTGAGTCACACCACAGTTTCATTCAATTCTGTTGCTGACACATTGATGAGGCTTGTCTTGAAATACGTTGTCTATAGAAATTATTACAATAAATATACTACAGCATAGCATTAAGTAGGCTAGATTAGTTCAAATATTTCACAAGTGACAACTTTTGGCTTAATGTTATCAGTCTTAATGCATCAGGGCTACCTAAACAATACCTAAAATCTTATACAACCTTTCCAAATTACCAGCCTGTGTAGATCACAATCACAGTTTAAACATGTAAAAAAATAATAATAATAACAACAGGAACTTAAAGGACCATACCGGCCATTTTGCATGTTTGAGCCTAATATATTCAATTTTCAGACATGTAACGTTACTGACAATCATTTCCCAAAGCATACTACTGGAATGGTGAATTAATTTTTTTTCGCACCTTCCAGACCATGATTGGTTTCAGTTCGTTGTGGTACGCTATTAAAATCAATTTGTTGATACTTGAAATGTTCTTGGAATAGGTAATCCGTCATTGCAAACAAGACGTGTATTCAGGTTTTTTTTGTTTTGGTTTTTTTTTTGAAGTTACATAATTTCTGCGTTTAAGGGCAGTAAAAAGTGTGGAGTGATCTGAAAATGCTTCCTAGTGGTGCATTCAAATGCTGTAGTGAAGAACTGATAACAGGAAGCATTTTCAGATCACTCTGTGGTTGCTTTTTATTCCATTTAAACACTAAAATTAAGTAACTTTGAAAAAGACCTGAATACACGTCTTGTTTGCGATAATGGATTACCTATCCCACGAACGTTTCAAGTATCAACAAGTCGATTTTAATAGCGTACCAGAATGAACTGAAACCAATGGCAGTCTGGAAGGTAGGAAAAACATTTTTAATTCACTGTTCCAGTATGCCTCGGGAAATGATTATCAGTAACATTATGTGTGAAAATTGAATATATTAGGCTCAAACATGCAAAATGGCTGGTACGGTCCTTTAAATTCTTTTTAAGAGTTCTCCTCATATGACTGTTTCATAGGATGCAGACCACCATCACTTCCTGTACTTGGTCTCACATCCACAGTTAACTCTGAAGGAAATTATTTCTTGTACACATTAATGCTGTGCTTAAAAGTTTGAGTTTCAACAATAATAATGTCTGATATCATATCTAGTTGGAGGATAACATACCAAACTTGTATTTAATTTGTATGCCTATAATCAAAAACAGATTTTGAGAAATGAAAGATAAATATCTACACACAGTGCTCAGATGCAGGAATAATGAATGTTCAATAATGTTAAATCCAAAAGCAAACTATCTGAATCACACAGCTGTGGCTTTTCTCAGCCACAGATTTTTTCATTTTCCTTTTTTAAAGTCAAGTTCCCTACTAAAAATGTATTGCACACAAGACACAGTATAATTTCTCATGTTCTCTGGATCATCATTCTGCAGTCTTCTGAATTTAAACATACTGGATACTACATAGGTTAATTTGATAAAGTACTCCATTTTGTTTTACAACTTCTCTTACATTACATCTGGTCCATGATATAGGATTAAAGTAATGTAGTATACTAAGACTTGTTCTCTAAAGCAGACAATGTAGACTAACTTCAATGGATAACCACTTTTACGAGATTAATGTTGTTTACGGAGATTGGAGAGATTTCTAATGTGATCTAGTACGATCATTTAGGAAGGTTTAGTTGGGGCTAAGTTTCAACAGTCTGTGCTAGTTTTTAAATGTTGAATGTATCGAGAGGTGTCCCCCAAGGCTCAGTCCTTGGCCCTATGTAGTTTACTACATATACAGTAATAATAACTTTATTGTGTCCAAAGAAACTGTCTCATGGCCACTTTCACCTACAGTATACACTGATGATACTGCCATTTACAGTAGCATGTAAGTTAAGCCTATTCTTACTTACATTATGTCAGCTCACAATTACATGACCTTAAGCTTGTTTTAAATGCTAATAATTCAAAGCTGATGCTGGTTTTTCTTGCCAAAACAGCTCAAGTTACTGTCCAAAGCTTTTAAACATTGCATTGTGAGGAAATTGAATTGGTTGTCACATGCAGACAGTTGGGGACTATAATTCATGACACCAAATATTGTCTAGATTACTTTGGTGATTTAATGGAGATTGGCAGGATTTTTAATGCAATCTGGTACAATCATTTAGGAAGGTTTAGTTGGGGCTAAGTTTCAACAGTCTGT